>OX595991.1:1008169-1360848 GCA_951394045.1 Nitzschia sp. DOCU1
TGGCGTCCCCACCTATTCGAGTTCCCGGTGGATATGTTCGTACCCGGGATACCATTACGGGTATGGATGTCTACATCCACGAGGGAACAGGTAAGGTGGTTGCTAGCGTTTTGGAGTGCTACAAGGAGCCTCCAGCACCCCAACAAACGCAGTCGTCCATGCACCCAACTGAAACGCCGACGCAAATCGCTTCGGTTTCACCTGAAACGGTGCTCTCGACGCCCCCGCAGCGTCCAAGAAAGCTTAGGAAGATGAATCAGAGCAATCGGCACAATCCGATTGACCTCTGCTGCAGCGACTCTGGTGTTTCTTCGGGTGAAGAAGAATCGCCGGAGATTGTCTATGGTAAGTCCGAAGCGCAGCAGCACGACAAGCAACTTCGGCTAGGCCAAGACCCCGAGGACAAAGATGATGAACGCGATGAACGCGATGAGGAATCCGACTCTGAAAAGACTGAATGGTAGGAGAGGAGCACTACGACATGTTCCGTTCGAGAAACTTTAATGTTAGCTTCGAGAAACTTCGGCTTGGGTGGATTTTCCACGCAAGTCGGCTCAAAACTAGCATATTAATAACTACAGAATAAGAATATTAGTACTAAACTTTCAGGATTCTTGATGCTAGCGTATTATATAACTATTAGTTACGATCGACAATGTGGTAGAATCAACTTTTGAAGCGTAGTGATTACTATGTAATAAGATTATGAAAGAATCTATTTTTGGTATTGAGCATTGTATCGTAGACTATATATTGTTACCGGCTATTGTACTATTTAATACCCGCAGTGAATGGCGCAGTCGATCACCGTTTTGGCGGTGATTCTAGAGACGATCTCTTGCACCTGGTTCGGCACCGAAATCGTCGCCGCGTTCACGATTCCATTACTAAAGTACCGATTCTGGCGCAAGCGGCGGGCCAGAATGTGAAAAACTAGCTCAATGGGGTTTAGTTCCGGTGCCCTGGTGGGCAAGGGAACTACCACAACCCTCCGAACTTCCCACAAAAGGTCGGCAACGATGGCAGCTTCGGCGCCTGAGTGAATTGCCGCATTGTCTAAAATAAGCACATCGTAGGGCT
This sequence comes from Nitzschia sp. DOCU1, assembly GCA_951394045.1. Classification (NCBI taxonomy): domain Eukaryota; phylum Bacillariophyta; class Bacillariophyceae; order Bacillariales; family Bacillariaceae; genus Nitzschia; species Nitzschia sp. DOCU1. The sequence goes on from OX595991.1 coordinate 1,009,250, forward strand.
CGAACCAGCCGATTTGGAGCAAGTACTCGATGTAGGCCGTGAAATTAGCGGCAGTACCGTTTTCTTCACCAATGCTGTAGTGCATTGGTGGTCCCACCTGATTGCATCGTATGATCGCAATCATATTGTAGGCCCTTCGAAAGTTTCCCGACACCAGAATGCACCGAACCGCCCCTGTGATAGGGTCGGCACGAACCCTATTGTTGTAACAATCCTTGTTCACGATATGTTTCTCATCGATGAAATGAAACTTGTCGTGTCGGGGCAAGGAAGCGATCGTCCGCATGAACTCGTGATATGCCTCAATATTCGAAGGCTTCCACTTATCCAGTGGAACCATGGAGGACTTCCTCAGACTTCCCTTGTGTTGGAACCGCTTTTTAAAGAAGTTGTCGATTGTCGTCGCACAAACAACTGTCCCAGTGGCCAGCTGGAGGCCCCGCTGGTAGTCAGTCAACAGTTGCTGGTCGTTCTCACAGCGAAGTGACAGAAGGACCAAAGATTCTTCGGGACCAAGTTTAGTGTATTGTTGCCTTATTGCCTTTAAATCGTCTTGGTACTCGGTAGGCTCCCTCACATAGCCCATCGCCAAATACTCTTGAATAACATTGTAGGCAAACCTGACTCCTACCCGACAATCCGCCGCCACCTCCCGTATGTGGAGCGCCCCAAAGCTGCGTCCATCTTGTTCGATTTCTTCGTCCATGGCAAGGTCGGCCTTTTGGCGATCCAAAAAGGCCTCGATGACTGCCATTCGCTTGTCAATCCCGTACCGACTACCTCGATGGTAGTACCCTCCGTGGTTGTTGATGTCCATATTGTCGTACGATGCAGGTAGATTGGTGATTATTGGTCATCGTCGCCAATTTCGTGAGGGGCTAAACGGAAAACGAAAGCCGACGTTCAGTTTTCTACTATGGTCTACGGGACTTATCTACGCGTCGGACCGTGATTTTCCCTCCAATCCGAAGCTCGCCCGGCGATCTGGCGATCGAAAAGATTTCGGCTTCGGGTCATGTCGGGGGAAAAATAAAAAAAAGTTTTTCCGTTTCCGGAAAGATTGGAACCATAATAGGGAACCATAGTAACAGCAATCAAATTGTGGGAAAAATGTCTGTTTTCCAAGTCATGTCGTATGAAAAATTATCCCTATTCTATTTGGCGGGAAGGGCGAAATGGAATCCAACGGAAAATATAATATACGAGTATGAATACAGTATATTTGCATGAATCCAGCTCATTTTTTGTGTGCCAAGGCGTTTGTCTTGTCAACAACGCCTGCTGGCGCACCTACCTCAAAATTTGGGTCACACTGCTCCTACTGGCGCAACTTCCGAGTCTACTAGTAGTAGCTCGTTGTCCTTTCCCCCCATCACGATAAAGGGCGCCAAAGTCCATAGTAAGCGACAACCAAGTTGCTGGACAAAAATTGCATCAAAAGGCAACCACCGCCTCGCCGAACGCATTGCCGAGGCAACATCCACATCCAAACAATCACGACTTCCGATTCGTTGGAGAAACAATTAGTCAGCAGCAAGGCCATAGCGGAATCACAAATTAGCAATGCGACACTTGAGAGCAGCAATCACATCGAGCGTAGCACTAGGGCTATTGCCTTTGGTAACATGTCGGGCGGTGTATAGGAAAGGCAGTGGAGCTGCTCGCATCCTGAATGGTCGAGAATCTTTCGATAGCCAACTTTTCATTCATAGAGACGGCTATCCAGGTTCCACATTCGAGGAAGATACTGAAGTGCACTACGAATGGCAGACTCGTGGCGATAGATGGCAAGAAATTCCGAGAGATACCGACGGTGGTGGTGGAGAATCATCTGACCAGTGGGTCTGGGTGGATGGACAGGCTCCCTGCATTCCAGCTGATGAATACTGGTCGAAGAAAGGAAGCAAAAAGACGGGTCCACCTAAATCTACCAAAGCACCCAAAAAATCATCCAAAGCCAAGAGCAAGTATATCATCTGCCCACCAGAACCATCTCCTGGTGCTGGTGCTGGTACTCCTGCTCCAGACGATGGGACCGACGGTGGTGCTGCTGCGCCCACACTTAGACCTTCGGGTGCCGGAGGCCCAACTGATATCGATGTTACTGACCCCGGCGCTACAAGTGACACATGCAAGGCAATAGCCTCAGGAGATAAGCCGACGGATCGTAGTGGTACTGAACAAGAAACTTACAAGGTGGAATTGACGATTTCATATGATCGTACCGGCGACTATGTTTGGACTCAAAGTGGCGTCAAGGCCAGATTGGATGCAATTCGATTCATACTTGCTTGCTGGGTCGGTGGTTGTGAAGCTTTGGCAATAGAGTTGGCAAACCAATACGCAGATTCGCTGCGTCGTCTTGCGTCGGGAGAAGTCGAGTTCGTGGAATTTTCAGAGTCAGAGGTTGTAGGTGAGTTTCGAAGCAAGGATCGAGCTAGATCGCACTGTAATCATGTACTCACTGATTGCAACATTTTCCCTCTCTCCTGACCAGACGCGGACCAAGATTGTACGCAGGATCAGACAGTTTCCCCATGTTCAGACGATTTCGGGATGGTTGTTGACGTTTATCATGGGCAAATCTCGGGTGCTGAAGAACTTTTCAAGGAACGCATCATGGAAGCATTTAATGTCTTCGCATACCTGCTGAACACTCCCGGGCTTAGCTTTGATTACAAAACGGTTTCCGTGGATACCAACGCTGACTCTGATGCTGCGGAGAGGGGTCCTCCTCCGGTGGAAGATTCCGTGAACGTTGCTGCTGTAATTGGTGCTAGCGCCGGGGGCCTGGCCTTTATCCTCCTCATTGTTCTTCTCGTGCGAAGAAAGCAGGCAGAGGACGAAGTGTCGCACTCGAAGCTCGAAGAAGATGCCGATGAAACCTTTATTCGAGAGCTCGAAACGACTGCTAGTAGCCCGTCTCGAGATGGAAACTATGAGACGCGGAATGTCCACGTAGTTGGTGAAGCCGACTCTATATTCTCAGGGTGGACCGGGTACACGCAGCATGAAAGGGCCGAAGACGAGCATCGCATGCACGAACTAGGGGACGTACACAAGTGTAGCTCGGCTACTTGTGAGGTTTGTGAGATGCGGCGCCAGGGGGGTATTCAGTTTATTCCAACTGGAAGCCCGGCAATACTACACATACCCACCAATGCGTCGCGCGAGTACGTGGCAGACGATACGGTGGAGCTATAACTCTTCCCCTATCAGCGTAAAGTACTGTCTCGTCCTCGTCATCAACAAGACCCGGTGGCGACGCTCGCTAGCAACCAGTTCGGGTCACACTTTACTGTCCATATGACCAGGGCACCTATCTCGTGAGTGCCGAAAGCTCATCTGCGACGACGCATATCTGCGTTGTTGGGACCCAGTCTCTACCTGGCATGCGCGAACAGCATCTATGTGCTATTTGTTGTGACTTAGTGGACGATCATTGCTCACATTAAGCTAATGTCTATTGCGAAAATTTGGGATTGTGATGCAGTTACTATTACCTCTTAGATAGGGTGCATTAAAACTGGTCGCATCCGTGGCTGGGAAGATTGCTGGAGCACTCGCAAATGCCTTAAAGCTTTGGTGCAAGGCCTTCGAGACAAAATGAGGGGGGAATTATGAGACGATCCAGCAACGCAAGCTGTTACAACGACCATCTCTCGACGAACTTACCGATATCGCGGGCATATTTTAGACTGATTCCTTTGTCAGCCAACATTGCGTCCACTTGTTGGTACGTAGGTCTGTTTTTTGACGTTCCCACTTGGATGTAGTCGGTGGCGGCATCGTTTTCAGCAAAGACCGACCAATCAGAGTCAAATCGTTTGATCAAGCGCACATTGCCCCCTCTGCAGACGTATCCTTCCAACGTGTATGTATTCTCGAACCCCATGGCATCTAGCCGCCGAAGAGATCCCCCTTTTCCGCCCAGAAATCCGGCCAGATTTCCGAGAAAACCGTCGCTCTTCGACGCCGAATCCAAGGCATCGTCCGCAATTCTCCATTGAGGATTCAACAGAGCAACGAGGCGCTGTCCTGCCTGACCAGATATGCTTTCTATGGCATCGACTGTTTCCTGGCTTGGCTGGACAAAACAGCTCACATCATCCTGTGGCTGGGCACCTTGGGTAATCCATACTCCAATTCCATCGACTCCCGACTCGTCCACGGATCGATCTTCCTGCAATCGTGGAACAACTCCACCACCAGCATTTCGCGAGTAGCGTCTGAAAGCATAGTTATTGTGTCAGCGCCTTGGCGGTGGCATCCTCCGTTTGCGGAAGTGTCATTGGTCCAAGAGACTCACTTACCGAAGCATTTTTTGGCAAGTAAACGAAGCAGCACGGTATAGCTGCATGATTCCACCTTGCCAGGTTTCGTCCGTAGGAACCAAAACTGTCTCTCCTAAACCATCGGTCGCATCGTCTTCGTAGTATTGAAGAAGTTGGTCATTGTTGGCACTGCGTGGTAGCAAGATTCGAATGATCTGGCGCGTCTTTCCTTGCTTGTATGCATCTTCCATCGCGCTGGAAGCTTGATTCACCATTTCATCAAATGAGAGTGGAATGCGAAGTTGATCCGTTGTTGTGGTAGATCCAGGTGAACTGGTAGCGTTTGCATCTTCTTCTACAGAACTCATGAACAAAGTAGTTTTGTGGTCTGAGTGTACGCTAACAGCGTTGCAAGTGGGAGTAAGCACCGTTCGAGTAACCCGCTGCGTATGGACCGCAGAGAAGCCCCAAATCATTGGGGTCCCCATGGAGAGGAGTGATCCGGCAATTGTGATAGCTGAAATTTTCATTTTACCAGAAATTCTTTCACTTTCGACTTAGTTCTCTACAAGCAATGCGCCGACGAGCGAGTCAAGTGTTCCAGAAATCCGTTTTCTCGTGTAGGGGGAATATCACCAGTCTGTGAACAACCCAAGAAGGGATCGGGGAATTGTGCAAGCTTAGCGCAGTTAAATCAAAATAACTTTCTGAAATGGACAGTTCATCATCGTGGTGCGCCATGGTGGTGAGAAAGCGCCTGTCGTGACGATGAGTGAGGTGGTTGGAAGCAACAGGATATGTTGATGACGTCATTCGAGAACGGAATCCCACCTTAGATTTTTCGAAATTGAGTCACATCAGTCGTCCGCGTGGTGGCACAGTCAATATCTCACACGGAAACTTAGGAGTAGATTGTTCGGACAGACTCGTAATTTCTCCCGCCAAAAAGCTACTGGCCACACAAATCGCTTCGTTTGGCCATCAATGAGATGTTGCTCGGTAGTGCGTCACCACCACCATCGCGTCCATTCTCACTGTGTCACCGCGAGCCGAGTTGAATGGAATAGGGTTCCACTGGCATCCACGTGTTCCCTCTCCATTGCTAATCGAGGTTTCGTTGGCATCCCGACGCCGGGCGTCTCGTCAGCTTGCATCAGAATCATCCTCCGATGCGAGTAGCAGCGAATCTTCTGCGACGGTATGCTCCTTGTTTCCACTCTTCTTTGGCAGCACGTCCTGTATTTAACGAACCAACCATGAAGTTTTCTGCATCAATTTCCCTCCTCGCGCTTTCGGTGCCAGTTTCTGCTTGGGCCCCGGCTGCCTTGGCTCGACCGGCCTTCTCGACTCTGCACTCTGCATTGTTCGGTGTCTCCACTGAAGTTGTAGGTGAAGCGGCTACCGAGTCGTTCCGCCTGAAATTCAAGGGCGACGATGGAGTCCTTTCGCCTTGGCACGATATTCCTCTCAAGGGAGAAGGAGGCTCGTACAATATGGTTGTCGAGATTCCAAAGATGACCAAGGCCAAGATGGAGGTCGCCACGAAAGAGGAGGGCAACCCCATCGCTCAGGATATTAAGAAGGGAAAGCTTCGGGATTACCACGGCCCCATTTTCTGGAACTATGGCTGCCTTCCGCAAACTTGGGAAGACCCGAATGTTGAGCACCCAGAGCTCAAATGCTTCGGCGACAATGATCCGATCGACGTCGTTGAGATCGGAAGTGCCTCTCTTCCCATGGGATCCGTCAAGGAAGTCAAGCCTCTTGGTGTCTTGGCCATGATTGACGATGGTGAATTGGACTGGAAGGTACTAGCAATTGCCACCGACGATCCGTTGGCTTCCAAATACAATGATATCGGTGACGTCCCGGACGCCATTACGTCTGGAATTCGTGAATGGTTCCGTTGGTACAAGACCCCCGATGACAAGCCTATCAACTCTTTTGGATTTGATGAAAAGTTCTTGGACGTGGCTACTGCCAAAGAAGTTATCGAAGAGACCCATGAGGCCTGGAAGAAGTTGCGATCCGGCAAGACTGACGCTGGAAAGCTTTGGACGGGAAAATAAGCAAAAACGTAGTGATCTACTTTCTATAGGAAGTGACAGCACTGTCTACATCAACAGGCTACTGGTAGTTTCCTCTTTTTCTACCTCATGGTTTCCGCGGCCGGTTGTCTTTCTCGATAATCCGGCCACTTTCGGTTGACACGAGAAAGCCGCACCTTCGGTGCAAGCGCTGCTAGGTAGCTTCCCTCTAGCCAAAAAGAAGCTGCGCTTGTTCCTGACAGGCTATGATAGAGCATTCGTATCACCCTGTAGAGGGAAAGAAACACCACATGTCGGCAACAAGCGAAAAAGAGACTATGTGTGATTAATGGCATGGATGACGAGACTTCCTACTCTAGTCGACTAGTTCGAACTATAATACCTGAATATGTACGATATTGTGTGTGGTTTGAAAAGTGACGTTCATCATGTCTCACGGTCGGTGCGGCCCGTTGGTGCGACGATGTTGATGGTTAATCATGAACACATGTTGGCGAAGTTCGAGCTTCGTTTCCCCTGCTCCTTGGGCTGTACTCTTCGCCATTGGCGGAACATTTGCGGTCGTGTGAGTTTTGTTGAAACAGGACGAACTGTGCTGAACTCATGATGCTTCGCGCGAGAGAAATTCTTGTCTTGCTTTCGGCTTTGGCATCGGCTGTTGCCTTCGGTGGCGTCAAGCCGCCTTTGTCGAGGGTCGCAAGAATATCCCGGGGCTCGCCACGGCTTTTCGACAATAAAGAGGAAGAAATTGCAAAACTTGAGGAGAAACTTCGAAAGCTAAAAGAAGAGAAGGAGGCGGAAGCCGCCGGCAGCAAAACCGCGACCACCGAAGATGAAGAGGAAGTTTCCCTAGAAATGTTCCTGACTGAGCAGTGGAAAGAGCAAGAGGCCGCCAAGGCAGATGGATCGTCATCGGGTGGTGGTTTCACTACTATTCTCTATGCCGTGGGAACTATCTTGGCACTCGTCGCATTTTCCCAGATCCCAATTGGTCAAGAAGATCTCAGCAAATACTCTGTCGGAAATTCTCCCGTGGCGGAACAAATCGATCTCGGTGATTTGAACAGAGCAAGAAGATCCGGCGATCTGTGATGCGGATGGAACCCCGCATCTTTGAAATTAATTGTGCATCACGGAAAAGCTACCTTGTCGAGGACAGTTATGCTACATAGATTGTTAGCTCGCAGCATGAACAGCTATCTACACTATAGGGGACGCGAGCTAATATTTACACGAGAGATTTAACCTAGCTTATACATGCTTTTGCTTCTTCTTTCTCCAAAACTTGTCCCAATCCTTCACTGTCCATGGGAATCCCATCCTCGCATCTGGTTCCAGAAGTGGGCCGTTTCGAATCCATGGTTCACCCCCATTTGTGCTGCCGGCCTTTCGGCATATACTGTAGTAGCCATGTTGACTAGCAAGGCTTCCATCCTTCCCAAATTGTATTCCATGAAACAATGGGGCGGGAATGAGCCGAAAGTCAAGCGATACACGCGTGTAATCCGCTTTGTTCTCTGTGGTCCAGTGGAGACATAGCGCTCCTGCAAACTGCTTCAATCGTCCTTTTCAATGGCAAGTATGAGATTCCGATGATGCAATTCTTTCGCCAAAAGGATGATCCACTTACCGTAAGTCAATTCTATGGGATGCCAGTCTTCTGCGCCTAAACGACTTTCCAGAAACAAAGAAGCCGTTCCTCCTATTTTCGTCAGTGGCACGTAGAAGTTCACCGAACAAGGATGATGCCCGTAGGCTACGTCAGAATGCGGACCAATTGAAAATTCATCAGGCTGTACGATTCTCAGACAAGGAAAGGCCTGATAATAAATCTCGTTGCATGGAAACAACTTGGCCATTTGTGGTGCACAAACCATTCGTACGAACTCGTCGTAGGTGCTTTGAAAGTGTTGATGTGAACGAGTAAGCGTATGCAAAATCTCGTCCTTTCTTGTCTCCTCCGCGTGAATGGTTGATAGATCAAAATCATCGTTCAAACCTAGATCTTGTAGTAGCGCTTCTCGAAGTGGGTGCGCGGTGGAATCGAAGGACAAATCGCATTCTCTAGCGAGAACAGCATGAAATCGGTCGAGGACATTATCGTACGCTGAAGGTCCACTGGCAGATCGTATTGCTACTAGGGCCTCTTTCCGTCGCTCCCGGGCTTTTGAGATATGAGGTTCAACAACCTGACGCAACCACAATGGAAATGGGTCAAATGACATCTCACTGGAATTGTTTAAGGCAGCTGACACGCAGGATCCAAACCATTGTGGCTTGCCTACCCGGTCATCCTCAGGAATGTGCGAGGCAGCATCGTCCTCGAGCATCGCTTGAATGTTCCTTATTCGATCAGTTGTGCTCATACCATCGTAGTACGATATTCTCTGGAATCTTCCCGTTTTCATTGGTATTTCGAAGAATTCCGTTTGTCGCTCAGCGTCGGCGTCATTGGCAAATCCGTGGACAACCAAATCGATGCTGTGCTTTGCCATGAACTCTTCAGTCACTACCAATGGACATGGACACACAATCTCGTCTACTTCCTTGAGTGCCTCAATAATAGCGCACCGTTCCTTTTCTGGAACAATCGGCTGGCGTTTGTACCCAGTGGCATCTTTGTCGCCTGTCACACCAATGATAACCCTGTCACCGAGCGCCTTGCACTGACGAATTGCCTCTAGGTGCCCGATATGAAATAAATCGAAAACTCCGTCCATATATATTGTTCGTCTCTGTAAAGACGATGTCCTTGAAGTGTCGTCTCCCTCCTGCCGTGTCCATTGTTCTTCGCGAATCGACTGTGCCTGAAGGTATAGTTGCAATTGTTCTCTGTTGTGTAGAGTAGGACGTCGTGCTGCTTTGGAAATTGGTTGGATAGGGAGGTAGTGTTCATCATCCAGTGGGGTCTTTACGCCACCCTCCCAAGTACCACCAGCAGCCACTAACGGCGGTAGCTCCGCTTTACTACCGGTAGACGAATCGCCTGCATGATGATGATTATTAGCAGGTTTCGATCCTGTCTGATGACTGGCGCTCTGAAAATAGACGTCGAAACAGTCGTTTCCAAAGGCCCGTTTTAGCAGCTTGGCTGGCATTCGTGGCCCGCAGATCCCTGTGACAGGACCCATTTTGAGATTACGATCGAGTGGGAAGAGTTCACAGTGGCGATACACTTCTTTGGTCCACATTTCTACAGCCTTTCTCGTACTAAAGTGCCAAAAGGGACACAGCGGTAAAATGCCTTGGGAACATGCCACCATTTTTTCAACAATGTCCTGAACATAGCCTTCGCTCTGTGGTTGTCCATTCTTTTTGATCCCGATCAACTCTTTCAAATCGTCAAGGCTTTCGAACTTTCGGAGAACGAAAAGGTCTAGAAAGACGTTTGACATTCGCTTTGGACGTATTCGATCCCCACCTTCCCATGGCCGAACCTGGTAAAGAAAGTAGTCTCCTAGCGTCTCTTGAAGTTTCGGTCGAACAGTTTTTTCGTACACCGATCCATCGTAGTCGATGATTGTCAAGTCAATGTCATCGTCACAGAAAAGAATAGAATGCTGTCGAATCGCCCCCAAGAGCGATCCACCAGTTACAATGGCATCAACGCTTAAAGTCCGAAGAGCTTTTAGTACGGCATCAAGCGTTTCGTACAATGCGTCGATTTCTTTGCGGCTCAACAGCGTAGGTTCTGGGCCCAACTTTGGAATCGCCGTCGCTTTGTTAGAGATCAAGTTTGGATCCATGGCGCTAGTGGCCATTTTCGTCTTCCATCGCGTACAGTAATTGCTGCAATGCGATTGGCAACAATACTCGAATAGGAAGTTTAGCAGCTCTGGTTCAAAATGTCAGGCACTTGTTCCTGCCGCTGAAATGCCAATGGTCTTTGATGGTCCCCATCCGAGGGCTCGTGAGGTTTTGGAAGGAGGTGCTGTGTTCACTAAATTTCGGGGAAAATCGATTTGTGCGAGCACAACAAAGGAGACTGCGGCCCCCCAAATTTCATCCGTCCTTCCGTGTAGCCGGCCAGACGTACGTCCCGTTTTTCCGGGATTCTGTTTAAAGACCACCGCAAACGGACAACCCATAACCTCAAGCCCAAATCGTCCCCCCCCCCTATCTTGGGATCATTTTGGATTCATTCCCCCTCTTCTTTTTAAATTTTTTCCGATATTTTGATTGCCTTGGCCAGCTCGCCATTTCAATTCAAATTTCCTCCCCACAACTCTCCTTTCACAATTTTCACACACGATGGCCAAACTACGCATCGGCAAACACTTTGGTACTAGCTGAAGCCCTAGGCTCGCTCAAGGGCACGTACTGTGATACAAGAAGGAGGTGCTACCTACGATGACACGAGGAGGACGAAGAATTCCATTGTTGTATTGCCACGCTGACAAGCACCCCCATGAGGACCCTCCTGTTGTTGCATTGATTGATGATGGGCCAGAATTGAGTGTCTAAATGTTTCATTGCGAGTCTTCGAGACTCTTCCAAACAATGAGATGTGATGATGATTCCTGTGCTGAAAGAGTGTGTGCGGCAAACAAACAAAGGCGACGAAATGCAATGCATGGCTAGGAGTGGAGTGGCAAAGAGGAGGTAAACCCAGAATGGTATTCCATGCTCCAACTCAACTTCTTGTTCTAGCTTTCACATGAAGAGAGACAAAGCTTGTCCAGCGTCCGCTGGCGAGTCTATACATTGTTGAGCAGACTCCTCCCAGCACCACAAATGCTACAATCAGCTGGTGTACGGTAGTCAAGGCCAAAATGCTCATCGCCCCATCTATCTTTGTCACCATGTCCTTTGCTTTAACAATAGCTGTGACAAGTTGTGAACAATACATAGAGCCTACTAGATTGTTGCAGAGGTAGCGACACCAACAGAAGCAGAGGTAAAAACGCCAACGGCAGGAGCAGCAGAGGTGGCGACGACGATGGCAGGGCCAGCAGAAGCAGAGGTAGCAACACTGACGCGGACGGCAGGGACAGCAGAAGCAGAGATAGCGATGCCAACGATGCCAACGCCAGCGCCGGAAGGGACAGCAGAGGTAGCGATGCAGAAGACGCCAACGCCAGCGGAAGGGACGTCAGAGGAAGCGACGCGATGCCGACGATGCCAACGCCAGCGGAAGGGACAGCAGAGGAAGCGACGCCAACGCCGACGGCAGGGACAACAGAAGCAGAGGTAGTGAGGCCAACACCGTGGACTTTCGAACTTCAATTGGTGCAAAGGTAGCGACGCCAATGCCAACGGAAGGGACAACAGAAGCAGAGGTAGCAACACCGGCGGAAGGGACAGAGGAAGCAGATGTAGTGATGCCGACGCCGACTGCAGGGACAACAGAAGCAGAGGTAGGAGGGGCAACAACTGGAACAGCTAGAGAAGAACAATGCCGCCGACGGCAGGAACAGCAGAAGCAGAGCAGGTAGCGATGCCGACAGAAATAGAGGTAGCGATGCCAATGGCAAGAACAGCGCAAGAACAGCAGAAGCAGAGGTAGCGACGCCAATGCCAACAGCAGGAACAGCAGAAGCAGAGGTAGCGATGGCAGGGACAGAAGCAGAGGTAGGAATGGCAGCAACCAAAGCAGCAGCAGCGGCGATCACCTGGTTCCCTCGCTCCCGGGGTGCAATGCGCGAAGCAGGTTTGCACATTGGGATGCAGGGAATTGATCCAGACGGGCCTTCATCTTAAGGACATCATGGTGGCAGCAAAAGTTGACAATCTGAAAAAATGATTCACAAACGGTGGATTGTTGCCTTTTTGGTGCCTGCTTTGGATCCAACCAAGTCCCACAAAAGATGAAGAAACAATTGATCAACTGGTTGAACAGACACGAACAGACAAAAACGGTCAGTTATTGCGCACCTGAGTGCCAAAAAGACGAGCAATTAGAGCCTGGATGACCAAAAAAAGATGGAATTTTCGTGAGCAACCACCAAAAATTGTGCGGTCTGTAAATAGCAGCTCAACAGATAAGCATTTAGAGAAGGAATTATTAGCACCATGGTCGAAAGAAAAGAAACAAGACTCGTGGCCGAAAATACTTACAGGAAGGTAAAACATGTGGAAGACATCACTTGTCCGAAAAAAGTGGAGTGAATGGGAACAAAAGGCGGTGGGAGGCTGGGCGGGCGACAACCTTATTTAAATTTGAAATGGGTTGGAAGGCAGGCTCGTAGGCGGGGGTCTTCGCTAGTTTTGACGGTGGTTCCCGGGTCCGATTTTGGGGGAGGGGGGTCCGTCTGTCACCTGACCAAGATTAGGTTATGGGTACGCTGTTTGCGGTGGCGTTTAGTCAGAATCAGTACCGACCGTGTCGTGTCGTGATACTGAATACCTCATACCCGAAGTGACGGAAGAGTAAAATTCTAGTATGATACTCGCTTCTCTCTAGAGTAGCTATCTCTATATAGCTGAAAGGAGACGTTTGGTAGATAAGAATCTTAGATCACCATAGAGGAGCTTGTCGCTGGAAGCAAATACTTCTCGAGAAAGTCTCGATTTGAACCTATTATTACCCCGAAGGTCGAAGTAGGATAATCCAGCAGCCGGGCCTATTACCGGTAGTATCATAACGAGCACCTTCAAACACCTTTAGTTTTCTCTGAAGACTGCTCTTCTTGCTCCTCACAATCCATGCTATCTTCATTGCTTCCAGGTTCTGAAATTTTCAAAGACTCGATACCGGCAAGTTGATGGTCACTTTCTTCGGAAGTTTTGACAGTCTCTGTTCGATCGTCTTGCTGATCAGCAGTTTCACTTCCAGTATCCTTCTTGCTTTCTTGCGAATCATCGTTTTTATCATCTCCATTCGAGATGTCCATTTCCTCGCAAGCATGGCGTAGCCTTTCTTTTACTGTCATGCTTCGACCTGAAGTCAAAACTGGAAGCTTGGTCAAAATCATTTTACTCCGAAAGCCACCAAGACGTTTCTTTTGGAGTCTGCGCAGCAGTAGTTGTGTTCCGACATCTTTTAGCTTGGCGGCAATCGCCTCCTTGTCACCACACATCATTTTTCTGTAGTTCCCCATATTTCCATTAAGAGATCGAAATAATAACTCCTCCAATGCTTGCGACTCCGCCTTTGGATCATCAACCGAGCAACGGTCTTGTAATAGTTTGTAGAGCCTATCACGCATTTCTTGTCGGGCAATCAGTATTGATGGATGAGAGGGATCTAAGTTGTCTTTGGTTTCCCCGTCTTCAGGCTGCGAAGGAACTGCTCTTTCGTCCAGAGATTGCTGTATCATGGCGGTCATGGTTGATGATGAGGCTGTACTGAAAGCAGGAGAATTATTCTGATCCAACTCTTCGTTTTGGAGATTCATGGTACAGGGGAGCGAAATATTGTGGGGCGATGATCGTTCGAGGCTGCGTTGCTTTTCCGTAGCGATGCGACTCTTTGGTGCTGACGGAAGCGGTTCGTTCCCCATGCTGTTCCCTTTTCGGCGTTGTCAGAAAAGTGGTTCAAGAAAACGAAACGAGGCGATAAAATCACCGTCGTCGCCTCAAGTTAGCGGCCGCTGTTGCGCTCTGTGCTATTATGTATCATATTGCGACGGGACCAATAGTCTCTGGTATTTTGAGTATTGCCGATTTTCCCGAATCGTCCTTTCTTCGCTCGAGTGGGGACGCGAAAATCCCCCGTAGCGAACTTTTGAGTGCCGCCACCAAACTATCATTAGAGCCTAAACGTGTAAATATTCTGAGCTGCGCGGAACTCCATGTCGATTTCTCCGTGTTTCCTTTAAATGATGCCCACAATGGTTCCACTGGGTCCCATCGTGGTATCATGCATAGCGCTTCGAATGAATCTTGGGTTGACAATAAAGGCTGGATGTCGGAGAATATGTAGTTTCACCACGTCTTTTCATTCGATGCTCGAGCTCATCGCGAAAGCGGTTCGCAACTTCGCACCTTGGTCTATCTACCTCCGTCCGTCCTCCTCCCCGTGTCTTGATTGATGATTGATGATTATTCATTCCTTCAACCGCGATCCTTCGTTGAGGATGCCACGTTTTAGAGACGAGTGAGTCAAATTTTATTTGAGGTTATGATTCAATCGACTAAACACAGTTCTGTGCTGGCGGTGTGATAGACAGACGTTGCTATGCTCGTGACCCTCTGTTTTCAGTTTTCATGTGTTATTTCGAACAAAAGATCGAAAGAGTCAAAAACGCATCGACATCATCTCGCGACCATGAGGAGCACCACCAGAAAAGCAATACGAATACTTCATTGACAAGTTTACTGTAGATCTTAGGGATGAGCATAGTAATCGGGACGTTGAGCCATTCATTCAGTGAATTTCCATATCTGTGGTAGTCAACGCGTTTGTCGAAAGAATGCCCCCTGATGCCAACGATCCCGACCGAATCGAATCGGTGCCTTCACATCCGGATGACGAAGGGGATGGCGTCATAGAAGGGCCCGACTTGAACCCCTCGAAAAGCCCTTTTGACAAGAAGGAATATCGTCAGATCCTGTTGCCCAACGGCCTTCGAGTCGTCCTGATCAGTGACACATTGGCGATGACGCAGTCTTTCAACCACGGGGGCATTTTCATGGAGGACGAAGACGACGAGGATGATGAGAACGACGACGACGAGAAAGAAAGTGATAAAGACGAAAAGGGCGATAGTGATGGCGAAGGAGCTGGGAGCGATGATGAGGAAGAGGATGATGGAAGCGATGGACACGGTCGTGGGTTGAGAAATGCGGCAGCTGCCATGGTCGTTGGCGTCGGCAGCATGTCAGATCCACCTGAATGCCAGGGTTTGGCTCACTTTCTTGAACACCTGTTATTTATGGGCTCCACAAAGTACCCAGAAGAAAATGCCTATGATGCGTTTATGAGTAAACACGGGGGAAGCGACAATGCCTACACCGAGTTGGAGTACACGGTCTATCACTTTGAAATCGCTCAAGAATATCTTGCCAAGGCCCTCGACATGTTCGCTCAGTTTTTTACCTCCCCGCTCATGCTAGAAAGCAGCGTCGAAAGAGAATTGAATTCCATTGAATCAGAGTTTCAACTGGTCAAAAACTCGGATGGATCGCGTATCCAGCACCTAATGAGTTTCACGTGCGGCCACAGTCCGTCGGAGCACCCGTTTGCCAAATTCTCGTGGGGGAACCTGGAAAGTCTGCGAGAAGCTCCTAAACGACACAATATGGAGCCAATGGTTGAACTGAGGAAATTTTATGATAAGGTAGGTGTTCTGTGCAACTGTGCAGTCCAGCTTGCTGACGCTTCTCACACTATGATCTGTAAAAGCATTACTACGCTTCCAACATGCGATTGGTCGTTATTGGTGGGTTTTCTCTCGACGTGTTACAAGACCTTGCCATCAAATCTTTTTCGGATATTCCTTCCAAAGGTTTAAAAGGGTCGTGGGATACGATACCAGAATCTCCATTCAAATCAGCGGGGATGCCTTTTACAGAGTCGCGCTTGAAAAAGATTTTTTACATGGCACCTGTAAAGGATCGGCACGGTTTGAGCGTGACTTGGCAGATACCGCCACAGCTCGGCAATTGGAGGTCCAAGCCAGGGGATTACGTGGCGCATCTGATTGGTCATGAAGCCCATGGGTCACTGCTTGCTGCGCTCAAGGCCAAAGGTTGGGCCACGGCTTGTTGTGCGGGTGTTGGAGCGGAAGGGTATGAGGTGCGTCACAGATTAGTCGAAGGAGAATGAAAAGTTGATTGTGGTCGCTCGGCCTCAAATGTGCACCATCGTGAATGTAGAATGCATCGTCGCATGCGTTATTTATTGTTTCGTTCTCGTTGTCGGAGGAAGGGGTAGCAAACTGGCGTGAAGTTATATCTATGTTGTACCACTACGTGGGGATGATACGGTACCATTGTCGGCAGGGGCTTCCGCATTGGATTTATGAGGAGTTGAGGTCGATACAAGAAATATCTTACCGATTCGATGACGAGCAATCGCCAGAAGAGCTAGTTGAAAGCCTTGCCGATGAACTAGCGCCAGCGCATCCCCTCCCAGCGGATCGCCTTTTGGACGGAACGTCACTGTTGTTTGAATACGAGCCGGAAAGGATACAGGTAAGTCTACAGGGAATCGTGGTGATATTGCTTCAATTACTGGTTGATTCATTTGTGTGAACAGTACCTGCTAGATACGTACTTCAAACCGGACAACGCTAGAATCGACTTAACGTCAACGACACTTGGACGATCAGCCGACTATGAGGCGGTTGATCCAGTGGAGGAAGGAGAGCCGATGCCACCCTCTGATGAATTGTTTGACCCCACAAAAGGCTCGCCGCCGCCTTGTAAGGAGCCGGTTTTTGGAACCTACTATTGGTGTCAGGATCTATCCAAGTCGCAAATCGAGCACTGGGATAGAAATGCGCAGCCTCAGCTACCGCCGCCAGAGTCGATGCTAAGCTTACCACCACAGAATCATTTCATCCCGACAAATTTCTTGTTAAAGGATCTGCCACCTTCCGACTGCTATCACCCGCTGTTGAATTGTTCCATCAAATTGCAGATTTCAGTTGGAAAGCGAAAGGTACAGTACAGTTTGGACGTAGGGTTTGCTGATATTGATGATCAACTGCTGATTACTCCTTTCTTGAATACAGCAATGGTTCCCTGCGACAGTGACTCAGTACAACAGTGTGACCAACAAGATTCTGTTGTCCTACGAGGATGAGGAGGAGAAATGGCACAAGGTGGATGTGCAGCCTGAGGAGTTGACCCAGGCCAAATTGATTGCACCGGATTTCGAAGGCACCCTCGATAGCAAGAAGATCAAGTACCGAATGGTGGCTCTCGCCGCAGAGGGCGATGGCGCCGTCCGCAGATTCGGAGATGAAAGTGATTTTAACGCCGACGATGGTACTGGCTTCCCCCCTGTCCCACCAGCCCCGCTTCCGACGCATTTGCCAAAATTGGTGTGCAACACGCAGGTACGTAGCCATATTTATCCCTGGCGAGCATGAGAAAATAGTGTCTCATCCATTGGTGCAGATGTTGAAGTTGTGGCACCTCCAGGATCGAACGTTCAAGAGACCAATTGCAGAACTCCGTGTCCTTTTACATTGTGAGGGAGCAAACCAAACACCCCTCCATGGCGCGTGTGCCGACTTGCTGGTTCATTTGGTTTCCGATGCACTGACCGAGACGGCATACCTGGCAAGCGTTTGCGAGTTAGGAAGCGCTCTGGCGGCGAATGATGGAGGTTTCTCTATGCGAGTGCACGGTTTTGACGACAAGCTTTTGGATCTTTTTGGCGTGATATTTGAACTTATGATGGCATTTCGAGGACAAATGGCTGGAGCCCTCCCAGAGGCCATCAAGGAGGGGCGATTCGACCTTTGCTTGGAATCCTATAAGCGGCAGTTGATCAATGGAGGGATGAAGGCTTCAAAGCTTGCAACAAGTCTGCGGATCCGGTGCCTAAGGCCGAACTCATGGTCGTCGTATCAGAAGGTGAGTAGCGAGGGCTCGATTGACCATCGTGCTCTTCGTTTGGCCCTTTTTCTCACAAAGATTGTTGTAACGAACAGCTCAAAGCGATTGAGAAGCTCGACGTGCCGATATTTGTTGCCACAATCAGCAATATTCTCAGCAATATTGGCGTCGAGGCCATATTCCATGGAAACGTTGATCTGGAAGATGCCAAGCGAGTACAGGAGGAAATCATGACACATTTATCAAAAAGCGGCGGTGGTGGACTCCCTCGGAAGAAATATCCCCAGCAACTAGTTCTACGGGTACCGCAATCCACTTACACCCTGAAATGCCTGGCAAAAGATCCAACTGACCCGAATACAGCTGTCGAACTGTACTTTCAGGTTGGCCAGGATAATACTCGAGATCGTGTGATGGTTGACCTTTTGATGGAAATGATGTACGAGCCACTCTATGATCAGATTCGGACGAAAGATCAGTTTGGATATCATGTGTCGTGCGATTGTCGGTGGACGAATGGAGTCATTGGTATGCATTTTCAGGTTGTGACATCGTCCAGGAGCGCACAGGAGGCAGAGGATCGTCTTGAAAAGTTTATTCTGGACTTCCGCCAGACAATCGTGGATATGAAACCCTCAGATTTCATGCACCACTTGGCTGCTCTTGCCAAGCAAAAGTTAGACATGTTCAACTCGCTTCGGGAAGAAACTAATCACTACTGGAGTGAAATTCGTGACGGCAGGTATCTTTGGGATGTCGACCGCCAAGAAGTGATTTGCTTGAAATCCTTCACGCAAGAAGAAGTGTTAAAGGCATACGACGGCTGGCTCTCTCCAAAAAGCAATACACGCCGACGAATAGCTATCCAGGTCATAAGCAGCGATGGAGATGCCTCTGCTGGTCGACCTGACCTTCCTGGTGACATCGACGTTAGTGAATTCAACGATTCCTGTGTACATGCTTTCCAGACCAAGCATTGCAAGAATCAGACATACGGTAGAATATACTAAGGCCGTTCCTACTTGACGACCTTTCGGTAGGCGAGAAGGCTTTCCCCTGTATAAACGTGTGAAGAGTTTGTTAGTCATTGCCACTTCTATCTGATGATCACACGAAAAAATGTTTGGCCAAAGTCACTTCTCTCGTCACATCGTCGTCACGGGAAACCTATTCAGCGGCCATATCTCAAAAGCAAACAATCCGTTGTTTGATTTTTCTAGGCAACGCAGGAGTCTGGCATTGTAGTAGGTGCGCTGCTACCTGCGTCCACGATGCTCCCGCCAAACGGTAGCCCGTGGCCGGTGGAGGGCTAGGTATAACTGAGTAGATGGTAGCCTAACTACAAGAAAGACGCCGTTCAGTTATCCGCCCCCCCCATGTGCCGTGAAATTGTTGAGGTTTCGAACCGCACTTACAGTACACATCTAATGAAGGGACAGACTTGACAGTCGCCTCCATGGCATATTTCGAAAAAAATGATGCACAGCGAGGCGATGCGGCAATTTTAGCTCCAGGTAAAAATGGCGCAGTTCAACTTTTAGTGATATTCACGCCTGCTGGGTACATGGTGCCGCTCCCGCATTCAACTATCATATTGACGACTCTCACTCTAGTAGTAGAGCGTATATGAAGCATCGACATGGTCGATGGCACGAATTTGACAAGAGTTGGAGTCTCGGCAAAATCCAACAGCGGGGCGGGGCGGGCGGAGGGGCGCGACATTTCTAATAGTTCCGTTATTTTTTGGTTTGGCGGGACATGAAGACTAGAGGCATGTCCACACAATTGGTATGGTCGGGCTGGTCGATGATCCTACTTGAATTGACAAGCGAATTTACTGGACAGAAGATATGCGAGCGAGGCCTCACCGACCAACCAACCGTGTTGAGAAAAATCTTTGACGACCCACGACGGAACTCTTTCATCTCTTTAAACGACGGCCATCTGTTCACAATTTCTCTTTTCCGCCGACCGTGCAAAAGTTTGACCATGAAGTACATTGCTGCTCTTTCCCTTGCCACTTCTGCTGCGGCTTTCACTACCAGTTCCTCTGGATCTGCCTCCACTCGTCTTGCCGAAAGCAAGGTTAGTTTTTTGCCGCTGTCATTGGTACTTACATTCGACAAAAATTGGTGGGCATTGTCTTCTGACACTGCGCCCTTCACCCTTTTACAAAATAGGCGGACTTGCAAGATATTGCCGGCAAGCTTAACCCGGTTGTGAAGTACTGGGATCCCCTTAATTTGGTTGATGCGGGATATTGGGGATTCGACCAAGCTGGCACCATTGGATGGTTGCGCCACTCCGAAATCAAGCACGGTCGTGTCGCCATGGCCGCCTTTGTCGGATATTGCGTCCAATCTAACTTTGTTTTCCCTTGGTCCTTGACCACCAGCGGTATGCCACACCCATCCACGGATTTGTCCCCTCCTGAACAGTGGGATGCCCTTCCTTTCGCGTCCAAGGTTCAAATCATTTTGTTCATTGGATTTTTGGAATGGTACTCTGAATTGTACGGAAATGGAGAGCCTCACTACACCAAGGGTGAGTAATCGTCTGGAGTACTGACAATGGTATCTATTTTCTACCACTGCCATGAATGCTGACTCAAATTTTCTTTAGGAGGAAAGCCCGGAAAGTACCCCACATTTGAAAACCTCCCCCACCCTGTTCCCTTGAACTTGTTTGATCCTTTTGGTTTCAGCAAGAACAAGTCTGCAGAATCCAAGGCCCGAGGATTGATTTCTGAGATCAACAACGGCCGCTTGGCAATGTTGGGTATTTTTGGCTTCCTTTGCGAGCAGACTATCCCTGGATCCGTCCCTGCTCTTTCCGGTATTGTCAAGCCATATGCAGGAGAAGTTATGGCTCCTTTCTCGGCCGATTTCACCTTGTTGTAATTAGTGTTGCTTTTCACAGAGCTGCTAGAGAAGAAGGCGACAGTGGATGGAGAAGCAACGGCGTAGCGCCTTGATGTTTTATTATTGACTATATTAAGAAATGAATGGGAAAAACAAGTTCTTGCTTTTTTGATTTCTGCATGTATGTTGTATATTCATAGAGAGCTCAACCAAACATCGTTCTGGCCTTCACGAGGCGAAATGTGGAGGGATTGGCACAAGGGATTCTTCGATAGCTTTGTTTGGGAATGTCGTGAAAGCTATGATATACTGCTTGGGGTCGTCTCTTCAGCAGCGACGAAGGCCGAATTTCCCGTTTTGCTTTTTCTCGTTGCTTTGGAATTTTGGTTTTACTACAGCACCGCTACCGATAGTAGTTTTCAGTTCACTATCATAAAGACGGATGCATGCACGTCTCGCCCAAACAATACAGGATCGCGGTATTCGACTAATACGAGCGTTTCAGGATTTCCGCCGAGCTGATTGGTGGGCCGAAAACGCGACGCGCCGGTCGACCGTGACAGAAGCCTTGCGAACGAAAAATTTAGCCGAAAACCCATCAAAGCTACAGTCAGTACGACAGTACGATGACAGCAATCGCAAGAGGCGGACACGAACGCAGAAAAAGAAGACTTCTCGTCACACCAGTGATGAGGGGCACAACAGGTGTTGATGTTGTTGATTACACCTTATCAATCGTGCACGGCTTCAGACTCAATTTCATTTTCAATCATTCCCTTCCAAGACAAACACCGATTGTTGACGTATACTACTCGTACCATGGCAGCGGCAAGAGCCATTGATATGCGAAATGATCTGGCACCGGGATTTTCTTCGGATGAAGAAGAGGATACGCGACACTGGCCCGGGCCCGCGTTGACCACAGCACGAAAGCGTGTGGGAAATCGAAAGCGAAACCATGCCCACATCTCTCAACGGGATGTTACTGGCGTGATTGCTCATCGGAAACAATCTCTCTTGTCGAGCAAAAAGGTCCGGGCTCGATCCAGTTCCCCGCTTCCGTCGGAGCGACGAATTTCCCCCCGTGGTCATGCCAGCAGCCTCGCAGTAGGCGCTGCCAGCAAGTCCTCCTCCAGCAAGGGTCCTCTGAGACGCCGCAGCCACAAGGTGTCGCGAAATCATCATCTGCTCGCCTTGCCGTCACAAGAAGCGCCGGCGTGGTCCCGACATTCCTTGTCTCCGCCGCAGCATGAACGACTCCCACCGAACAGTTTGTTGCGGCCAAGCGATGACCTTGCGCAACTTCCGCACGATGAATCCATGGGGGAATCCACGGCAACGACGACGTCTACTAGCAATAATAATCAACGGTACATGGCATCCAAGGATACGGGGACAACCATCACGACGGAAATCACCTCCAATGTGCACCTCAAGCGCAAGGCGGACGTGGGCGGCTATGAAAATCAATCCATGCTGTTGCAAGACGACGATTACGTTGGCGATGACGACGACGATGATGATGACGACGACGAAGAAGAGCAAGATAATCTAGGTTCGGACGAACGACTGCATCGACCTGCAGGATTGTCATCGCGGGCAGGGCCTCCCACAAGACGCAAAGTGCGCAAGCACTCGCGGGAACGTTCGGCAAATATGCGATCGTTCACGGTCGACGTGGATAATCGCTTCTTTGGACTCATTGAAGGCATGCAACCCGTCACTGTCCGGGAAGAGCATCGATATGCAATCCTACACCCACAAGAACAATGTAGTAATGCCATGCCGCACGCTGGTAGGATGCTGGAGCTGCCGGCCGAGGCGCTCAAAGGACTTTGGACCGCCAAACTCACAAGCAGTGGCGCTGGATCCAAAGTCTCGATGAATTCCGATGAAGTCGAATCTCTAGAAACTTGTACGCTCTCCTTGCGGCACTCTTCTCGGGAGGGCTTGCCCCGGTTGAGCAACTTTTACGGGGGACACGCGCGAACGACGGTGGATCTCCCGCCTCCTTCCAGTAATACATCCAATCTACTTGCGACGGCAACGGGTCCTATGGATCCTGACAACGTAATGGTCTCTATCATTCATCCCCAGTGGACACGACAAACGCAAATGGATTTGCAACGGGTCTCGAACAACATTGAGCAGCACAGTCAGTGCCAGGACTCAACAGCGTCTAGTACTGCCGCCGCCCCCGCCAAGGCCAAGCCAGACAATGAACAAGATTATTTTATTGGCTCCATAAATCTTGCAAGTTTTATGGGATTTACTTGCAGTGGGGATCTCAATATGAATGCTGGCAAGGAGTGCTCTGCCATTCTGGAAGGAGTCGAAGAAGAACGAGGACAACACGTTCCTTCTCTGCAGGCAATTTTCGGGGCGACTCGGGCCATTGGAGTCTCGGTGTTGTGTAACCTGGACATTGGTGCTGACTATATCCTTTGGATAGCTCAAGACTTGACCTTGCCGAAAAGTCAGATTGTGGCTCTGGACAGTACGTTATGCTGCTACCATCTGAGTGTGATGTATCATCGCATTGCTAATGCTATTTTTCTCGTGTTTGTTCTATTGTTACAGTCACCTTTTCGGATGCAAAAACTCTGCTAGCAAAGCGGGCCGATCGACAAGGGCTGCTTTTGTCGGCAAGCCCTACTTCCTCAATGAGTGCCCGCGATGGTATGGATGAAGATGATGACGGTCCGCTCCGAGAGCTGTCCGAGATGAATCTTCGGGCGCACACTCAATCCATTGGACGCACCGTATACGATCCTATGCAGCGATTCTGGACCGATCTCAAAAAGGCAGCTGCCGCCACCACCAAAACCCATCGCCCCTTGTGTGTGGAGAATTGCGGTCCACCGCAACAACAACATCATACCACCAGCAACGGTGTTCGGTCCGATGCCATGCTCAAAGAGCCACCCACTGTCGAAGTGCCCGTGATCCCCGTGGACTTGGAAACGCATCCATCACTCACCCTAGGTCCGACAAAACCTCCTGCTCGAAAGGACCATTTCGCTACAACACGGGAAAATCCGGCTCTTCGCCATTCGACTGCGAGAAAGGGGGGCGCTGTCGCTGCTACTAGTAAATCGAAAATGGTGCCTGCTGGTTCGGCCATTCGAAAACAAAAGGAATCTGTCCCGTTGAGCCACGACGCGAGCAAGCCCCCCGCCGAGACAATCGGAAATTTTCCATCTCCGGATCGTTTCTCTTTGTCAAGTCGTAGCCCTCTGGATACGTTTGCTGTGGCCGCCTGCCGGCAGTCATCTTCTGATGTCCACGTCAAACCCAAAAAACGAGACGTTGACCATGTGAGTGAGAAGAAGGTAGTGAATGAATCCAAACTGGTGACTGTGGAATCTAGTGGCAACGACGAACGGGGGGTTAGGGGCACTGCGAAACAAAGTTTGTCTCAGGGGGGCGCCCTGCTTCAGCCCAAGCAAAATGGGGTTGTTTGTGGCATTCCTCACAGCCGAGCTACTTCCGTGACTCGCCGTGGCTCTTCCACCTCTTCGGGCAATAAGTCTGCCGATCAACCAGAACGTCCTAAAAAGTCAGTGGCTGATTTCTTCCAAGAGCAACTACCGTCTCGTTCCTTGGTCAAGACCAAGCAGCAGCAGCAAGTCCAAAGTCAAGCAGCCCCAGGTGCACTGATTGCTCGGGGCTTCAAAGAGCCAGACCTTGCGGAAGAGAGCCTCGACCTTGCCCCCACTAAAGTCGCATCTTCGTGGACGAGCTGCCAACATTTCCGCCGTCCAATTAGCTCGCGCTCCACTTTGCGAATGCTGATCTTCGCCGCTTGGTGTTTGCTGACATGGAGTACAGCTACGGTCGACCCTATTGTGGAGAACAAGTTGTCCGCCTTTAATATTCCTCCTCCAGAGGAATCATCGCCGTTGTTGGTGGTGCGCAGGCCAAAGAGTCCCCGGGGGTATTTCTCAAGTAGGTTCTTTCCCGGGAGAGAGAAGGACGTGCCATGAGCGCAGTATGCGAACACCTGAATGTTTGCGCTGCGTGTTCAATGTGAGGAGAACAGCGGGCAATCTGCGTGTTCAAATCTGCTAACTACGGGTCTGCTACTCAGATGATCATTCTGGTCCTTGTGATCTCTCCGTGGCTGTAGTCAGACAGGTATGATAATGGTAGTACTCGTAGATAAAGCTTAAGAGTTGATGCAAGAATGAATTTGAGCTATGTATTATTCATGTAACGGAGCACAGCATTGTCCATGATCTACGGCATTCAGCCCAGTGCGTCCCACGGTAGCACTTGGTAGCTCCTACACCTTACCGCAGATAGCTAGAGCCTCTTCGACTTGATGCAACGTCTTCCGGTGGGCCGAACGACGACCTGGGTCAGAGACAGACTTTAAAGGCCTCGTTTGGCTCCTCCTAACCAGATCAGGCTTTTGGAGTTGCAGGAGACTCGAAACATTGGCGAGCTGCAGCTGTTTCGATCCTAATCTCAACTCCATTTTGCGAGGCTCTTCCACAACGGGGGAAAGCTGCTTCATTCCACGTTCGGCCGGCGAAGAAGAATGAGATCTAATTGGCCGGGGGGCCTCCTGGCGCTGTGTTGCCACGGGGGCTGAAGGGGTAGTAGACCCCCATCGCGATTCTCCTCGTGTATGGTCTGAGACATCCAAAGATGGTTTTCGAACTGGACGACGAATAAAATGGCTGGGGACTACCGGCCTTTGCGTGGTCGACACATCCTTGGATGATACCGGGCGAAAGCGCTTGCGAAGCGCACGGCTCTTTGGTGTGTTGATAGCCATCCTTGCATTGTCCACAACCAGGGAAACTGGTTCGCGGTGGTCGTCAACCGATGCCAACAATTCTTTGATGAAGGATCCTAGTGGGTGGCCCATGGTGTAATTGTTTTGAATGGATATGTGATAAGGAAATATGATGGAGCTGGGGGTGATAATGGCACAAAGATGTGAGATTTGTGTCTTGAGATTTTGCTGCCCCGAACCCTTGATGTAGCACATGGACGATGTTAAACGCGTCTTCGTGTGATGGTACCGAACCGCGGTCGGAAGAATAGCGTCTTGATCTTATCCCGAAATTTGGAGGAGTCAGCTTCTCTGCGTGCGAATGTAAGGAGAATCTCAATTAAGAACAGGACTCCCAGGCACATATCTTGAGCTCAACTGCAACCGTGGGCAAACGCCACGCCAGTTACCACCGGTATAGTACCAACTTTAGGAAGATTCAATGGGCTATACCGGTAGCTATCAGCACAACGAGGGCAATAATATCTGTTGAGCAAGTAAAGTCGTGGGAATAGTTTAACTTATGCCTACAGCGTCCATCCATGCTGACGAACACCAAAGTTCTCCTAATTCTTGTACGATATACCTGGTAACTGTGGAACGGTTTGTGACGTTACCCAGATGCCATACCGAGACAGAGTGCTGGTCATTTCTATCGGACATGCTGGGCTATTCGTGAGTCATTCGGCTGGTGCTACCGCGCAATTAATTATGATATTTCTTTTCAATTATATCGATCATCGTTCCCATTCCGATGGCAATGACTGCATAGAAAACTGCTTATGCTGTTGCAATCACGAGTGGCTTCGATGAGGCTCAAGTTTTATGATACCGGTGTAGAGACCATTACATTCGGTTCTTTGTCTATTTATATGCCCTATTATGTATTGTGACCCGAAGAACATCCCGATGCAACCCCCTCTGCTGGCTGCAAAAGACACGTTCAAATATCGTACATGAAGCTTACCGGTTAATTGCGGTCGTTTCGACAAACTCCAATGACTCACTGGATATCTCGTGTTATTGATCGGAAGTTGAGGCATAAATTAATGGTTCGCGCTAACCGTATGATAGTACCCTAATTGTTTTGTGGTTTACTTGCCTGTCACTTTTTCCGGCAACCAATCAAAGTTCCGGCGGCGTTTCTATCATCACTCGGCTCTATACCAAGAGAGCACCAAGAGCAATAGCTGCGGTTGCAACAACAAACAATTCGCACATTTTTACTCCGACGGGCTACTATATACGATACTCTTACTTGCTTGTGACGGGCATGAGAGATTGGCTCTTCCAACAGGATTTAATTTGTAAGAGATTCACTAGACAGAGATGGGCGTAGAAACAGCGATCCGATCCGACCTTCCAAACGTTCAAGGGAGCAAGAAGAGAGTGAGAATGATTCAAGCAAATAGTCCCAGCAAAACCAACCCTCTTTTCAGTCCCTCAGCTGCTCCCATGACGAAGCGACATGGGCCCAAACCAACCCGACGTGGGGCTGTACGCCTTCCCACAGCCCTTGGTTGCCCTTTCGATCATGGGTTGAGCTCCACATTTGATATCGTCAACCTAGCGCTTCGTACAGCCGCCCAAGAAATATGCGAAGATGACGCTTGCGATCAAGTGGTTACGAAACGAGTTGGCTTCAACCTCCATGTAAATCGAATCATCGCTGCAGAGACCACGCCGTTGTCAGAGGGTGAAATCGTGGACTGTTGGTGGACGTCGCAGGAATACAAGGCGGCGGCAGAACAATCTTGCAATGAAGCCGTATCTCTGATTGAAAACTGTGATGCCTCTGTCCAGTTGCTTCTCAACATTATTTCATATTGCAACCAATCATCGTGCGACCAACCAGATGATCGCAACAACTTTGCCCTCTCCTTGAGCCAGAGTGGCCTTCCACGAGGCAGGGAGTCCGACGCTGTTCCAGTCATCAAAAAGCTTCGCAATAAGCACAGGGATGCGGTTCTTCAATACGTAAACAGGATCCCGAAGCACCTCAAGCCTGACTTACGCGAGCGCATGCTCAGTGCTCGATCGATACAATTCAGTCGTCCGCATAAGATTCTTGCTCGGCTTCTTGGGGAAGCCGATGCCCTTTCTGTCCAGTCACAGAATTTGCAATATAAGATGAGTAAATAGAGGGAAATTTACTGATACAATAGAATATCCTTTTTCGGTCCGTCAAGTATCAGTCGAATGTAGGTCGCTCTCATCAGTGCGTCGATTCCTAAAATGCCCCCAACATTCTGTCCTTTCATGACATCCAAAATGGCAATGTCCCCGATGTCGATCTTGAGTCGTCTTGATTCTTTCAATGACAGCCCTGGAAGGCTACGGTCACTTGGTCCCAGACTGAGTGTGCTGCTGACACCTATACGATGCGTCAGTTGCATGGCGATATTATCTGACCCCATGGCACCCATTGGATTCGAGAGACGTTCTAGAAAGGAGCTGTCGTCTCGTGACAACCCAAGATCGCTGACACCCCTCCAGTTGAGAAACGTGCTTGCTGCTCCAGAGTCTACCAACATCTTGACAGGACCCCGCTGACCTATCATGACGTCAACCGTGTAAATTCCCAACTGGGGAATCAGGCTCATTACCCCCCGAGTAACAAGAGTGTAGTCCGACGAAACATCCTCTGGGACCGAGCCTCGTTTGTAAAGTACAATCTTTCCCGTCGCAAAGTCCATGTCAACAGCTGCAAAATTGTTCAAGAAGGAAAGCCCCACAATGCCGTCTAGCGCCGACGGCAGCGCACCAATATCTTGAACTGCCGCCGGCAATGGACCAAACGTTTCGCCTCCCAGCGCAAAGCGCGAGAGCTGCGTCAGACCAGTCGCACCAACGGTGCCTCCTGCTCCTGTCATTGTAACAGGTGTAGACATTCTCGGAAGGTTGTATTTATCCACAACAGATGGTCGTAACACAAACCCAGAACATGCCGTGTCCAGCAATAATCGAAGCTGAAAGGGTGTACTGCCTTCGGGAATCACCTCAAACTCAACCGTCGCGTAAGGTTGATCGCTTGGATTCACTTGAATACCACCATTGATGTTCACTGCTGCCACTTTCATGTTGGAATCCATGCTTGTGAAATATAGGGGCGCCACAATCACGTTGTTGTTGCCAGAAGAAGAAGTCGAAGGCGAGGCCGATGATTCACGACGAAGACGTTCCAAATTTTGGCCATTCGTTCGGACTTCTAAAAGTCGTTTCACGAGATCTTCTTTTTCAAAGACATCTTGAGTAGAAATATTCAGCCTGGAAAGCTCTGCCTTGATTTCCTTGACCCTCATGGATCGAATTTGAGCTTCCAGGTCATGGTCCAAGTCGGGGCTGGCGCGTACTATTGTGGGTGCATGGTTGGGATAATGTGGCGCCAGAAAGGCTTTGGAACGACTGAAAGCAGCCGTCAGGCAAAGAATACATGCAAGTTTGTGAATACAGATGGTCATGTCGCAAAAGTTTAACTTGATCTCATCATCGGATTCATCTCGTCATTCTTTTGTGCGTGTGATTCTCGAATCAATCAATCGTCATGCATCTATTCTATTCGTGGGATCATCTCGCTTCCAGGATCCTCTGGCGTCTTTGGAGTGAGCGCTGACGCGACGCGACGTCATACCAGGTACAGGACTGACTCAGTCGTTGTGTATTTGACCTCTTCGATTCTACTGTGTAGAGCAAAAACGAACATACGCGAACGCAATCGCCAAAACTCTTTCGCCATCCCATCACAGCGCGGATCAGAGGATCTCATTGAGACTAAAAGCATGTCTTCAGATGGCTTTGACCATTGCGCTTCCATATCAGTGGAGAGGATGATACGATTTACAAGATGTTGGTGAGGAAATTGTAAAGGGTGTAATTTCGGTCTTCTCATATTGCGAGATGAAACCTGCACCCGGAAATCACAGGAATCGCCGCCCGAAGATACCGGGATTTCGTTTCAGCCCGATTCGAATAGCAATGGGTGCCCTTATACTTTGCGTACCATACATGTGGATCTATATTTCCTTGACCAGCAGTATTGGGGTATCATCATCGACCGCTGCCCCACAACTTCGGCATGACCCCTTTTACGTGAAGAATCATCCTCTTGCATTTACAACGGCGAAAGGTGTTTGCGACGTTCCGCCAGGGCAGGGAGAAGAAGGTCCCGCCGGAATCCAGGCTTTGTATAAAATCAAGACTGATGCATCCAAGAAAAATGAGTCTGTCCCAAAGATACGGATCTTTTGTATGATATATACACACTCCAACCGGCACGATGTATTGCGCGTCATTGTCGAGACGTATGCCCGCCATTGCGACGGATTCTTGGCTGCATCCAATATCACGGATCCAGAACTTGGTGCCTTTGAGATCGCTCATGTGGGCCCGGAAGCGTATGGGAATATGTGGAACAAAGTCCAAGCAATGTGGTACTTTGTTCATGATCACTACCTCTTGGAGTTTGACTGGTTCCATATTGGCGGCGATGACATGTATGTGATTCCTGACAACATTCGGCGCATGGTGGCTACCAGATTTTCGCAAAAGAAACCCTATATTCTTGGAGGAAGTATTCCAAATGCAAAGAATCCCAAGCGGCGTTACTGTGGTGGTGGGGCCGGGTACACTTTAAATCGACGTGCTCTGCACTTGGTGGTCCAGCGCTTTTCGAATGGAGAATGTCCGGCCGCTACGGCTTCGGATGAAGACGTTCGAATCAGTCGTTGTTTGGAGGATGCCCAAGTTAGATGTGCGGATACCAATGATGAAGCCGAAGAAGCCCGTTATCATCATCTGGATGCTCAGTTCCATGCTGCTTGGGTCCCCACGAGGAATTCCGTGTGGCTCTGGGAGAAGCTGCAATATTTTCACAACATACGAGGCAATCAAACCAAACTTGCTCAAATCTCCAATACGACAGTCTCCTTTCACTTGGACAAGGATATTGTGCGTTCTACGGCCAGGGATCGAGGACTGAGACGATATCATGCGATACTCTATGATATGTGTGGCCCGGGCTTTGCGACAGAAGTCGCCAAAGCGGCAACGTGTACGAAAGGTGAACGAGCCTTGATGAACTCCAAGTGGAAACAAGTTCCCAAGGCATCGGAGAATGTGCAGACTTAAATTCTACTTGCGTCGAAGTCAATGGTCCCGGACCGATCGAGACCTAGTACTTCAACGCCCGTGCCGCGATAGGAATTGGAGCCGGTGAGAATAGGATTGGTGCAGGGGCGTCGTTTGGGGATGCCTCTGTATTAGATTCGGTGGCGGTGGTCACGCTTGTCAGATAGGTTTTTGACTTTTTAAACTGGGATAATGTATGATATTGCTAGAAGCCGTTTGGGCGCAATAGTTCTCTTTTGCAAAGGACTGTACGAGGGTTGACTGATTCGATCCCATGGACCCATTTGCATCATCCATCATCCATCTCAAATCATCAATCAGTTGCGATGTGCGTGGCTTCCCGGTACGCCTGGCCGCGAACCGTTATGGCGAAGAATTATGCATCTCATATATTTTGATCGCGGGAGACATGTCTTCCCTCAGAAGGAATCACGACGGTCGGTGATGCGTTGGGGCGACGATGATCTCATCGAGGAACAACGTAATAGAGAGAGAAAGAATGCATGCTTCAATTGTATCCAGCACCGATGTATTCGTCAGGGATCCTCCAAAATGTTTCCACTACTGCCGCAGTGGCCTATTTTGGAATATTGCTAGGTGCAGTATCGATGTCCATTCTTTATCTGTCCCGTCGCATACGAAGATCAGACTCGTCGCCGTTTGATGGCGTTCCCCTGGCCCCTGGTGCTAAATTTTTATTGGGTCATCTTTCTGGAATCACAGATGACTTTCGTCACACACAGAGAGAACTCTTTGAGAAGAATTCCAATGAGTATGGGCAGGTTGGGATTTGGGTTGGATGGCGGCCTGTGATGGGTATATCGCACATGGACGATGCACGGACCATTCTGACCTCCGAGATTCACCGGCGACGCATCCCACTTTTTGAAAAGCACCAGGTGATGTTTCTTGGTTCGCGTCCTATTGGAATTTTAACAGGGCGGGAGTGGAAATTCCACCGAAGCTTCATTCAAAAGGCTCTGACACGGGCCGCTATTGGAGACACGGCAAGGATAGCAAAAAACGTATCCGAAACCCTCGTGGAGTCAATCAAACGTGATCACCTTAGATCGCCGGAGGATTCTGTCACTTTGGATTTGCAATCTCTCACTCAAATGTTGACCCTCGATGTCTTCGGCCTGGCGGCCTTTTCGAAGAGTTTTGGATCCTGTGAAAAACTCAAACCTAGCGAAACGGCGTCCTGTTTTGACCTCCTTGGAAAGGAGATGACAAGAAGAATTGCGAACCCTCTAGCAATGCAGAACTACTTTTACAGCATCCCCTGTAAGCGCAATTTCGAGCATCGGAAAGCACGAATGTACATCCGCAACCATCTTCGCGAAGCCATATCCGAGCGGCGCAAAACAAACCGCGATCAGTCGCCGAATGATTTGCTTTCACTCATTTTGGAAGCACACGAAGAGTCGAGGAAAAAGACGAAACTCGATCCGACCAAAACAGAGGATCTGGAGGCAGTTCTGAGTGACACCTTGCTTACTCTTCTCTTTGCTGGATATGACACGACGTCGTTGACTTTGACGTATGCCTTTTATCTTGTAGCGACGAATCCTAATATCGAAAAGGAGTGCCTGGAGGAAATTCAAACTTGCCCTGATAACCTTGTCTACATCAAAGGATTCATCATGGAAGTATTGCGAATGTATCCTCCAGCCCCCATGACCGCTCGGACTCTACAGCATTCCATGGAATTGCAAGGTGGTCGAATAGCTCCGGCAGGGACTCAAATAATGGTTTTGATATGGTTGATTCAGAACGATGAAGCAACATGGCCTAATCCGGCCACATGTCGCCCCGACCGTTGGGTCCGTCGTAGCCGAGGTCATGATGGAATACTCTGGGTGGAACGAGAAGCGACTGACTTTGCGTCCAGTGACATTCCTCCCGCCAATCGAAAGGCCTGGTTGCCATTTTCAGCTGGTAGTCGAAATTGTCCGGGGCAGCGGTTTGCCATGCAAGAGGCTGTGGTTTCGTTTGCAGCCATTCTGAAAGAGTTTAGCTTCTCACCCGTGCCGGGATATGAATTGGAGCCCGTGAGAATAGGATTGGTGCAGGGACCACGTGGGGGGATGCCTCTGCAACTTCGGCGGCGGTAACAGATGACTTTTTGACTTTCAAATGTACGTTCGGCATGTTGTACATAATTGATATTGTAGCATCGATACTTTGTAGTGTAGGCAAAGTTCTCCAGTTGCAATTTGAAATCGATTACCCATAGCAGCTACCGTTAGTAGCAAGTAGCGTGATGACTGATCCGACTGGATTTCATTCCGATTCAAAAAAAAATGGCGCGAATTTCGCCTGCCCGCGAACCGTTCACGCGATGAGACACGCGACGCATAACGAGAGGCGACACGATGGCGGAAGAAAAACAATGCGATGATGCATGTTTCAATGAGCACATATCTATCAGGAGTATTGAGTTCATCTCTTCCTGCATTCATCTCTCAAGGTACCAGAATGCCTCTATGTTCGTCACTTCCGGTCATTGAGGTTCCGAAAGTGTAGACTGTTGGTGGGTCGGTCGATCAAAAATGATGAGCGAGCACTATGAACGCGGCCCCTGGTCGTGCTCCAAGTGTTCCTTTCGGCACTTGCATCATCAGGCTCGATGTGTCATGTGCAACACACTTAAAAATGCGTCAAACGAGCAAATGAGAGCTTTTATTGCTGGGAAGACACTTCAGAATAATAGCAGGAAACACGACAGTGCCTCACAAGACGAGGTGGAAATCTTGATGGTGGTGGAGGCGCCAGGGCCGACGGAACCCCAGAACCCGTTCGTCGATCATGATGTCGCTCCTTCCTCCGCCGATGGTGCTTTGAGACAATCGGTTACTAGTAATACTCCGAGAAACAAGGAAAACCAAAAACAGCCCTCTGTTGCATCGCGTTCTCCGCCGTCGGCAACAACAGCCGCAAAGCCATGGTTTGCCCAGAGGGGGCAACCGTCCACTGCAGCGACGAAACGATACGAGTCAAATCCTTATGCAAAGCAAAAGCAGCATTCATACGCTGCTTCCAATCCTGGTAGTCCTTCCTTGAGTTCTGCCAGAAATGAGGTTTCTACTACTAGGGCAATTCCACAGCCGGCGGCTGCTGCTGCCGCCGCCAACATTGATGATAATTCCTGGCAGCATTTGAGTACAGCTACGGCTCATTCGAGGGCGGTATTGCCTTTGCACCCCCCAGCGCCACCGAGACAGTCTCCTATGTGGACGACGACTCCCGCTGATAACAGACCTGCGCCTTTTGCTTCAAGCAATGCTATATTGCCGTCGAATCATTCCACTGGTGTTGCTTTTTCCGCCCAGCAACAAGCTTTGAGGGACCATGCTGCTTTTTCGGCGAATCATCCATCCGGATCGGCGGCTCACGCATCAAACAATGTGGCATCATCGTTTGCATCGGGCGATACTTCTCCTTCATCACATACGACCGGCCAAGCTAGCGTTGCAAGTCGGCCACTACCTCCGCAGAAGACGGCTTTGAGTTTGCTCAAGTATCCATCCTCCTCCAAGGGCGCAAAGACGGGCGGACCCAAGGTTCTACCTGTTGTCAAGTCGATGGCGTATGCACCTGGACCCGTTCCACATTGTCCTGAAGCAGCAAAAACTTGGATCTACCCGCAACACCCTAGTTACCCGGCCCGACAATATCAACTCGAAATCACAGAGACGGCCTTACTACACAATACCCTAGTCAGTCTACCCACAGGACTGGGTAAGACGTTGATTGCAGCGGTCGTAATGTACAATTACTTTCGCTGGTTTCCCACTGGAAAGGTCATATTCCTTGCGCCGACCTTGCCCTTGGTCAATCAACAAGTTCAGGCCTGCTACAAAATCATGGGACTTCCAGCCTCGGACACAGCCGTGATGACGGGCAAACTTTCGCGGGAAAAGCGGATGGAATATTGGAATCAACGCCGAGTCTTTTACTGCACTCCTCAAACTGTGCAAAAAGATTTGATGGAAAAGCAAGATTCCAACGGCGACGGCGACCAGGATGGATCCGAAGAAGCCCTGACTGTTCCATCTGCATTTGCCAATCAAGTCGTCTGCTTGGTGTTGGATGAGGCCCACAAGGCTACGGGAGAGTACGCCTATGTCAAGGTCGTCGAACAATTGGAAGCCGCAGGGGCCAAGTTCCGCATTGTCGGTCTCAGTGCGACGCCGGGAACTTCCATAAAAGCTGTTCAACAAGTTGTGCAAGCCTTGAGGACGAATAAGATTGAAGCTCGACAAGAAGACGACCCGTCGGTGAAACCATATCGTCACGACAAGCAATTCGAAGTCATCTTGGTCAAACCGAATTCTGCGCAAGTTGAAGTGGAGCGTCGTTTGACGGATATCGTAGCCCCCGTTTTGCAACAGCTTCGTGACGCCAATGCTCTCCACAGAGTAAGTGGGGATCGTACATTGACTTCCTTCAATATCATGGAATGCAAAAGAAAATACGCAAAGCAGACGGGCGGCAATGTTCCAGGAGTGCTTCTGGGTCTTTACAATGCGGCGCAGAAGCTCGTTGATATTCGCAATGATGCGCATCAGTCTTTGGGCGTGGTCCGCACAAAGCTCTATCGACTGAAAACCGAACCACAACGAGGAGTACTGAGCACTATTGTCAAGGGTGAAGCCTTTGCAGACCTGGTAAAGGTTGTGGAGGGTGCAACGTATGCCGGTCCTGGTGCGAGTCTGTCGCAACAAAATGGCTACATGCAGAACAACCCTAAATTGCAAATGCTATCTGAGACGTTGCAACATCATTTCAAAGGAGCAGACGCTTGTGGAAAGAGCAGCCGGGTGATTGTCTTTTCGCAGTTCCGAGACTCGGTCAGAGAAATTGTTCTAATGCTACGGACGCACGAACCCATTATTCGACCGCATCATTTTGTGGGGCAAGGCAAGGCTGCCAAAGGGGGCACCAATGCAAAGAAGATGTCGGCCGCCGGTGGAGACGACGATGTGCGTCTCGACGGAATGAAGCAACCGGAGCAGCAAAAGGTCATTCAAGAATTTCGAAATGACGTCTATAACGTCTTGGTATGCACGTGCATAGGTGAAGAAGGATTGGATATAGGAGAAGTTGATCTGATCGTCAACTATGATACGCTACGGAGTCCGATCCGGATGATTCAGCGCACAGGACGCACCGGCCGTCAACGGAATGGGCGAGTGGTTTGCTTGGTTACCGAAGGTCAGGAGGAACGAACCTACCAACAGTCTAAAGTCGCCGAAAAAACTCTGTTTCGAGCGTTGAAATGCAAAACGAACTTTGTGATGAATGCAGATGTGCCGCTGCTGCCTACGCCACCTCTAGAGCGCCAATTCGTTGGCATGGAAGTCGTTTCGCAGATTCATCTCAGTCAAGTGGCGGGAGCAAACTTGGCAGCCACTCGGAAGTCCAGTAGTGTGAATAGTACGAAATTCAAGTTGGACGCCTCCGAAGAACAAGAGCGACAACAACGACTGGGGAAATTGGTGACTTTAGATGCCAGTTCGACCCCCTGGAGGACCCTTCGGCGTTTCTTGATTCGAAATCGATCTACCCGCCGATCGCATGGTGGTCGAACAATGAGAATGCTTCAAGCACTGGAACATCTGGGCCGAACGCACGACACTGCCAGCAGACCATCACGGGCAAATAGCTCAATTCAAAAGCTTTTTCCAACCGAGAAACCATTGAACCGAGTCAAGCAAGGGGATTCGACTGACAGCGACATAATTGATGCACCCGACCAAAACGAGACTACTGGCAAGCCTACCTTGCAATCGGCAGCACCAGCTTCCGGTCGAAATCATTCCTCGGAGATTCCAGTTTATCAATTATTTGCGCAGACTGCGCCCAGCGGAGAGCACGGGCGTGAGGTAAATGACGGTATTGGATTCGCTTCGAATCCTCTGCCGTCCATCCCTCCCTCCCGCCCTAGTCTGTCCGAAGTAGCCTCGATGAAAAATACAGCTACAGCGACGATCTCGAATTTGCCACAGGAGCACCCGGTTTCCACTCATCCCAGAACATTGGTTGAGGCCCACAACGAGAGAGCAAAGGATCCACCGTGGCACTTTGGTCCAGAATCGAACAACGAAGAAAATTCGAGCGAAAATATGAATGCCATTCGGCAAGGGCGAGACACTGCAACGTCCAAGGTACCAGTTGCAAAAAATGGGTGCTTACAAACTCCAACTCCTGGACCCACCTCTGAACCAGAACCAATTTTTCGGCTCCCCACTCCACCTCCGTCATCGAGTGAAGAAGAAAGTGTGGGAGAAGAAGAGCGAGAGGACGAATCTCGAGACGTGCATGAATTTTCACGCTTCGGTCAAGAAGTCGGTTTTGCCCCGCTTGACGTGTATCCTCACACAAATTTGCCAAACTCGCCAGTCGAGCAGCCGTCAACGGCACTCAAGATCGGGGGCGGTGCCTCCGGCGAATTGCGATTCCGTCTGCCGACGCAAGATTCGTCGTCAGAAGACGAAGTGGACTCGGAGGACGAGGAACCCCCTTGCGTTGAGAGGCAAGATCAAATTGCGGCTTCGCTCTGCGAATCCCCTGTGATTGTCAACGAAGACCCGGGTGCAAAAACACATTGCTCTATTGCTCCGATTGGAGAGAATTCCGTTGAAAGTGACATCGAGGCCGAAGATGTGCCTCTCATTTCACTTCGGACAAAGAAGAGAAGGAAGGCTTTCAAATCGCCCAATAAGTCGCCGAAAAGTCGAAAGCAGACAAAAAGTCAGTCTCCTCGTCGGAATCGTGCCGGAGCTAACTTGACCCCTGGTAAACCGCACGCTAGTATTTTGCAGCCCGGCCATAACTTGCGTATCACCATGGCACCCGCTTCCACAACTAGCAAGCCGTCGCTTCAACATTCTGCTTCCAGTATGGGATTAAGTCCTTCACCTGAGATTGCTGCAAGATCTAAGCGGAACCAACGGCTTTTTCTGGAAGAAGATGGCGAATCTCAATTGGACGCTTTTACGGGTGCTTGTCAAAGTACCAGCCCAGCGGATCAAACCCCCGAACCTAGGAATGTGGAGCATTCCGAAGTTTTAGCCCTCCAGGACACTCCAGTCGGTCCTAGGTCAGCGGTTCATCAGATCTGCTCAAAACGCGCCGCAGAAGCTCTCCACGGAGGAGTTAGCCAGGCCGCCCTTACTGATACTCCTCAAACACTCAGCGTGAGTGGAAACATCGACCGATCACAGATAGACGCAGAAAATCTGTCTTGCGCCGTCTGCTTGTCACTTGAGTCGCTGGACGAGGACCCTATTGTCATTTGCGATGGTTGCGACCTAGGGTTCCACAAATCTTGCTACTCGATTGACATCGACCTTGATGCTGTCGAAAATTGGTTTTGTGATACATGCTCTTCACGGAATCAAGTTGATGCACACCAGAAATCTTGCATGTTATGCGGGGACGGGAAAGGGGCCATGAAACTGGAGGGAAATGGTTGGTGTCACCCCGTCTGCCTTCCATTTCTGGGCAATACTTCTTTGACGTCGCGCCCTTGTCGGCAATGTTCGAGCGAAGGAGGGGCGCGATGCTTTAGTTGCCCTCAGTCCATGCATCCATATTGCGCTATACATAAACGCCAAAAGGATTGCTGGACTGTCGTTTTGGTGAAGCGTAGGCGTGGCGATCCGGAGGGTAGAGTCAAAGCTTCGTTGTTTTGTCCCTCGCACGCCAACAATGCGAATATTTTCATTTCCTTGTATTCCAATGAAAGCGACGAAACCCCCCTCCCATCTGTGACCGTGATCCAAACCAAAGAAGTTGCTACTCCAAAGAAATACCGGAATAAGCCGAAACGACTGAAACGGTCCAGAGCCACTTCAAGCGGAGCAGCTAGGGACAATGGAGATGGCGGTGATCCACGGGTTGCGCGGGTTGAACGTCTGAGGCGACAGCGACAAGGCGCTTCTATTTTCGTCCTCGAGGAGGCCGAGGTTGGCTCCGATGATGATGGAGACGAAGACGAGGAGGATGCTCTTCGCCGTATGGAAGAGGAAGAGGAATCAAATGATTCGTTCATTAATGACTCAGCTGAGCTTAGCCAGCATTTCTCGCAAGATGCGCTTGGTGAGGTGGACCCTGATGCGGCAGTTGAAGTTGATTTCTACCACAGGGCACTAGACGTTCAACGTGAAAGGGAACAACTTTATAAGACCCCATTGTTGAATCGACGCATGAACAATCCCGATCAGTCTCAGTTCTCTTCGTCATCGGAAAAGGGGCTTGGCAACATGCACTTTGTACGGAGCGTACTTGAGCATCACCGCCAAGGTGGGAAGGCGGAAGAGATTGAACAATTCTATCGACAAATAGCGGAGGAGGAGGAAGCAAAATCTGATGCTTCGGGCCCAAGTTCATCGTTCGACACCGGAGCCTGATCCAGCAGGATGTCGCAAATCTACTTTTCCGCAAAGAGGAATGTGTTTTGATATCCTCCTTTGCTTTGAACTTTGATTTCCCTAATCCGACTTGATTTCACGTCGTCGTGCTCTTTCAGTGCCTCGTACAAGTGCATGCACCATTTCTCAAATTTGCCCTGAAGCTGCCATCGTGGTGGGCCTTCCCAGTCGTTGCCGCGAAATGAGCCAGGGGCACAGACCTCCTTCGTTGGGAATCGGTATCGGCCGACTTCGAAGTTATCCTGTTCTTTCGCGTACAGCATACCTGGTAAACAGCAGGGCTTCAAGATCAACAGCTTGGAGGCGGGGAGTTGCTGAAACAGGTTGATAGCCTGGATCGACAGGGTGCCACAAAGGTGCACCCCAAGCACTAGTACAATATCATTCGTCGATAACCTTTTTACCAGTCCACGAAAAGCCGAAGCTATTTTCAGGTTTTGTTTCGATGTATGAAGCGGGATTGGCCAGGTCGTGAAATAGGATCTTCCTTCTGAATAGTTGGCATAAATATGATCCCAATTCATGTGATGTGGCTGGGGTTCTGCGAAGCACATTGGCCAAGCCTTGTCCACCAACACGATTTTTTTCACCTTATCAGGTGGCAAGTACTCGCTCAAAATCATACTAAGATACCCCTTTCCGCTGCAGAGATCAATTATCGTAACGTTTTGACTGACTTGGTGTTGCCGTATCCATTGGTCGACTTCATCAATGATCGGGATGGCGTCGATAACTTCTTTTACTACCCGATCTCTTTTGAATATGCGCTTCCATAGTACGTTGTTCCCTCGATACCGCTGGCGCCATTTGCCCACACAGTCTGTGCATTTGTGAAAGACGCTGGTGTAATCCTTGTAAAGATCGGGAGCTTCATCGATCAATTCCTGGAGAAACCATGCCTCGAACTCCGAATCCGTCCATCCAAAGCTTCCCTCTTCATTTTGGAGAGATTGACTTCCCGTTTGATATTGATTTGATTCAAATTCCACCGTGGCTGCAAGTGCTACATTGTTCGCCCGTTTTGCTACCGTTCGAGCCCTTGACGAAGGAATCAACGGCGAAATCCAAGCCACGGAGCATAGTGCTTGTAGAAGGAGCAAGGCAACCGGAAATCCAGGCATCCATCGTGCCATTAGAAAGTCTCACAAGGTTCTTGGCCTACAATTACCAGGTGTTGATATCAAAGTTGTTGGTAGCTGATGAATGCCGTTGTTAGTTTGATGGTCGTTGTCAAGTCGGCGTGTGATGGCTGTGACCAGAGCTACTGTACGATTTCGATTTTGGCGACTGACGCACCATTGTTGACTCGATCGACTTCAATGTTTGTGCACTGGGACCCGGAGATTACTAATAGTTGTGGCGGCGCAGTGTTGCAACCAAGCTTCGTGCAACGCTAACTACAGCAGCACTTTCGATCCTAAGACAGAATCCAATGCAAGCAATTTCTGTTTGCTCCAGTCTCAGTGTTTCGGGCATTTGGCCAACTCCTTTCAGTCTGTGAACAGTATGATTATACAAAATAAACACAACACATAGTTGGCGGTCCAAACTCGACTCGGCTCCAAAATTTTCGCGCCACCTGTGATGGTCATTACGGAAGATAGTTCATTCGAACCAACCATGATAGTAGAAAAAGGTAAACATCGACGCCGCAATAGCAAGCATAGCAGCAATGAGATAGAAATATCCATTCTCGTTCTCAAGTCTGCAGTGAAAGAAGGAGAAAGAATCGTTAGAAGACGGCGAGACAGGCATATCTTCACTTGTAGTCCAAACATGCCGTACTCTGGAATATTTACAAAGTTCATCCCATAAATGCCGGCCATGAACTTGAGTTTCATTCAACGCACTGTTAGCAGGAAGACCCAAATAAATACTGATGACCGCCCAGGCGCCATCACTTACCGTTAACGGCATGAAGACTGCGGACAAGACTGTCAAGAGTGCTAGCCGACGGTTCATTCGATCCTGTTGGTGGGAGTCAAAGGCCGCCTTGAGACCCGCTGCTCGTTTCTCCAGTCTGAGTCCCATGCGCTCGGTAGATTCTGCCGTAGCTACTAGAATGGAAAGAGCCCCCTTTAATCCCTTGAAGTTTACACCTTCCGTATCTTTGTCCATGGCTTTGACCATGGCAAGGCATTGAGACTGTTCCTCGGCTACGGCCAAGACTATCAAAAGTTTATCCCGTAGTTGCAAAATTTCTTCGAGTTGGACGCTCGAAGGATCCTTGTCCAACCGTTTGACTAGTGTCACCGAGTTCTTTCGAATCTGCGTCAATGCCTGTTGTGTTCGAAACACATGAAATTCTAACCACGCAATCAACGCCGCACTGCTAGATCCGCCTTGTAAGCATTCATCTTGTGTCATGTAGTCAATGGAAGCCTTGTTGAGACTCCGCCTTGAACCATTCTGAGTAGTGTACGTTAACAGCATTTCCTTGGTTGTCACCGCCGCCAGAAATTCAACCTGAGTGGATCCAAAGCTTCCGTCCTCGTGGATAACTGGTAGAATTCGAATCATGATCAATGCTTTGGAACGAGTACTGACAACGTGGGATATCCATTCTAAGAATGACACAAGTGAGAAGAATCCCATTGAAAACATCCACGAATGCCGAAACCCCACTCGACATTTTCCTCGTACCTTCTGCGGGTTTGGTAATTTGATCCGTTATGAACCCTCCTAAATTGAGCTCTTCAATCCATTCATTCAGTTCTACCCGATCCCTCTCATCCGCGTCGATGTTCACCCAGTAAGACAGCATATTGTCGACCTGGTCTTTCTTGGAACTTGGTGCCGATGACGTCGTAGAATATGTTGATTCGGATGTATGATTCCAAGCCAGGGCCTCATTCAATCCAGCATACGAGTCTTCAATAGGAACCACTTTACCATCATTTTCAATTTGAAAGACATGTAATACTAGTCCCGGTAATTCTCGAGTTGCGGCCACCCGACGGAGTTTTCGTTCTGGAAGGATCGAGCCGACGACACCCTCTGTCCGCTCCAATATCGGAGTGGCAATGGTGCTGTTGTTGCTGGCTTCTGTAAGGGTGCTGCTCATCGTCGTCCCTTCTTCTGGATCACTACTTGACTCCTTCTTTTTGAAAGCATCCTTGGATGACATGGAATCAATCATGCATAACACACTGTAAGATCAAACTTTGACTGGTGTAAGAGGAATGTGTGGCACCAGTGACATCACCGGCTTTTGTTCTATTATCGCGTAGCGTTGGGATCGAAAAA
Organism: Nitzschia sp. DOCU1; assembly: GCA_951394045.1. Classification (NCBI taxonomy): domain Eukaryota; phylum Bacillariophyta; class Bacillariophyceae; order Bacillariales; family Bacillariaceae; genus Nitzschia; species Nitzschia sp. DOCU1. Next base: position 1,051,478 of record OX595991.1, read on the forward strand.
AGCCATTGGGAACATGGCGAATGCCGCCACGGATCTGCACTCAGCCTTCAGTGACAGGGAGAAGAGGTCGATTTTCGCGCTCTTTCACTTTGATAGGATACCCACGTGCCTACGTTCTTAGAATGGGTAGGATAAGTAGGCTTCACAATATCGTGATCGCGCAATTCCCGCCGGTGTCATTTTTTGCGACGAAAGAACCACGAGCCATCTTGCCAAGCAAGCGAACTTCCGTTTCAAGAATGACCGACGACACAATTCTTCGACAACAACGACGACGACATCTCTTCTTTCGGCTGATGTTCTCGTAAAAGTACAATCACAAGAGTCTTTCTACTCACCTCGGAACAACAAACGATGATGATATCTCGTACTCTTCCACGTACCCTTATTCGGCACCATGGCAGCAGCAGTAGCAAGCGTGCCATTTCTTCCATGAACGACTTGTTCAACCCCACAGAAACACATTCTCAGTTGCGCTCGATGCTACGTGATTTTGTCCGAAATGAGGTAGGTGTACATGCCGACGACAAATATCTCGACATCTTGGGGGCACTTCTCACTCGTCGCTATACTGAAATTTTACAGGTAGAACCACAGGCCAATGAATATAATCGTCAGGAAAAACTCAATGTGCCATTATTGCGACAACTGGGGGATCTCGGTTTGTTTGGATTGACCGTCGAAGAACAATATGGGGGCTCTGGATTGGATGCCACTTCTGTGGTGTTGGCGCATGAAGAGTTGAGCTATAGCGATCCGGCTCTTTGTCTCAGCTACTTGGCGCATTCTCTATTGCTGGTAGGTAATTCATAAAAGGCTCGTAAAAGTGCTGTGACGACGACGTGTCTCACCCTGTTGTCATTAGGTCAATAATCTTCACGTCAATGGAAGTCATGAGCAAAAGATGAAATACTTGCCAGATTGTGTTAGTGGAAAGACTATTGGAGGTATGGGAATGAGTGAACCAGGAGCTGGAACGGACGTTTTGGGAATGAAAACCAAAGCAACCCTCGATGGAGATACCTACGTGCTAAATGGCCAAAAAATGTGGATTACCAACGGAACTTTGGACGGAACAACGACGGGGGATTTGTTTCTAGTCTATGCCAGAACAGGAGACAAGAACCGGGCAGATATCTCTAGCTTTCTAGTCGAAAGGGGCATGCCAGGATTTTCCATGGGCCAACAAATCAAAGACAAGCTGGGTATGAGGGCATCAACGACTGCTGAAATTGTATTTGATAATGTACGACTCCCAGCATCACAAATGGTAGGCAACGAGAATGGTGCTACCATTTGCATGATGAGGAATTTGGAAATTGAGCGTTTGGGACTGGCGGCCATGGGATTGGGAATTGCTCGACGGTCCATCAATGTGATGAAGGATTATGCGAATCAACGAAATGCCTTTGGCAAAAATATCTTTGCGTATGGTCAAATTCAGGCCATGATTGCCACGTCGTACGCCGAATACATGGTACGAGAGAATACTACTAAGGGAAGGAAATTGCAAAATCCATCGCCAAACTCATTTTGTGCTCTCCTTTATCGGAACATTTCAGGCTGGTCGTTCCTATGTCTATGGACTTGCCAATAATTTGGATTTGAATTCTTATGGTAATGGTTTGGACGCGGATGGAACCAAACTCTTTTGTGCCAACATGGCCAAGCAAGTGTCGGACCGTGCCATTCAAGTACTGGGTGGGTACGGGTACGTGGGCGAGTATACCGTCGAGCGACTTTGGAGAGATGCCAAGCTTTTGGAAATTGGAGGCGGCACGAACGAATCGCACCATAAGAACATGGCAAGGGATCTTTCGCGTATGGATCATGATCTAGAGTAATAATATAAGAATGCTAATTACAATCACTCTAGCCTCGAGTGTTCCAAAGATACTTTCCCGCATGCTACTGATGTTATGACAATGACCGCTGTCAACAAGAGTACTTTGCAGTCTCTGGGATTGAACTCTTTGTTTCTTATCATTGAAGTCAATGACAGGGCGATGATTTTTGCGCATGGGTCACTCGTCATGGGTCGGCAGCGGCAACTACTGCCGTCACCATCGTAAATCAAGGGAGACGCCATTGACGTTTCCTATGGAAATAGTGCATTTGTGACCCCAGCACTTCGCCGACATGGATCGTTTGCGACACTTGCGAATCGTTCCAAGCGTTGCATCTGTAGGGGCTGGGTAGAGACGAGTCTCACCCCTGAAACATCAGAGAAAGTAACGCCCAGGTTCTTCAATCTACTCCGAATGAGCAGACTGAAATAGCTCCCATAACTCACTGGCTTGCAAAGCGGTCGTCGTATCGGCTTCCCTTGCATGGTTGCCAGTGATGTCATCCGCCAGTTTTGCTTGTTTTAGCTTCCAAGTTGCATGAATTGTCTTGGCCCACTCGTCGATGGGCAGTTTGGATTCGGCTTGTTGCTTTTTAGCCCGTTGAGCGAAAAAGGCAGCCGCCAAGTCGTCGGGGTCATAATCCATATCATCTGGTGCGGCACCCCCACTGCTGGCTGGTTGGCTCTTCATCTCGCCATTGTCGTTCGGTAGATAACCCGATTCCAGCTGCTTCAACGCCGCCTGAAGCTGGGCACTGGCTTGGTGCAAACAGTCTGCCACCGATGGGGGACCTGAAGAGCCGTAGCTATTGTCGTCCATCATGGTGAAAATAAATAGTCCAAGGCGGTACACTAGCACCTGGGAATACTAACAACGGAATGATTGATCCTGAAAGAGGTGACGATGAAAATGGGCAACAATGCCGTTTTTCGCCAGATTCAAACACTGAAACACAGCGTATACCTGTTCTCTTTCCTCGAGTCCTTTGAGTCCTAGTGTATCTTTCACCAGTGAGGTCTGTCCTCCTGTCCTCCATCCCGCCCGCCGTGGAGCAACATGCTCGCGTCGACGTCAAAAGCATAGCTCTACATACAATCGTAGTTATCAAGTTAGAAGAGAGCCAAGTTCGTGTGCTTCTACTCTCTTATTTTCTCTGGCTAATGTATTCTAGAGAATCTACTCGATTCCAGAATGAACGACAGTAGGCCCGTGAATAGGAGTATAGAAAGAGTCCTCTCCAGGCGAACAGGGGGCTAGCTTTACTACGGCACGCTGGCTACTAGTAGCTTTCCGAGTCAGAATCTGATTGCATCGCCGCTCTCTCAGCTCGCAATTGCTCTGCTTGCTCAAACAGGTTACCCATCAGGACTCGGATTCGCCTCATTTCGCCGCGAATTTCTTGCTTTCTCTCAATCACGGATGCCCGGATTTGAGCATGGTAATGACGGTTTTCGGAAAGACTTTGAAAGAATTCTTCTCGCGTGGCCACGACCTCCTTTGCCACTTGTTCCTCCTTCTTGCGTCGGTCTTGTTGCCGTGCCTGGTCGTCTTGTGCTGTGGAATGATACCTCTTCCAACCTTTGGAGGTGAAAATCCATTCTCGCACCTGAGGCGGCCACAACCCTCCACAGGTGCCGAAACCCAAAAGCAACCAACATGGAATAGCAAATCCAGCTATGAGCGTGGGTATGATCCGAAAACCCCAATGGCTTCCAAAGTCGTCGGAACTAAAGTCAAAGACAAAGAAGAGATTGTCCCATGTCAGACGCGACCAGTCATCAAAGCCTTTGTCGTCTGACGCAAACCATTGGAAACACGGAAAGTTGGCAATAGCGTCCGTCTCCGCAAGAAAGTAGAGACGGTTGGTGTAGAAGACCATGGCCGCCTCGCTATCCTGAATGAACTTGTAGGAATCCGTAACAATGGCAATCAGTACATTCGCCAAGAGGATCACCATGAGAAAAACAAATAATGCATACATAAACAATCCCACTGGGTCGCCCGCTACAAAGTCAGCCTCGTCGATCTCGCCCAAAAACATGGTGTAAACATGAAGAAAAGTGTCCCACCTGTTGCAGAATGGTTTAAGACCAGAGTCGTCTTCGCATTGAAGACTTTCCATCGTTTCGTTCTTTGCCGTTTTATTGACTTCATAGTAGTTCCACCTGGCTTTAGGTCCCTCCCTCTCATAATACTCACAGCCGTATTCCGGGTAACTCCGGAACAACGTGTTGAATATCTGCGTAAAGGCGACCATGAAGAAAAGAAGGCCGACCACGTAAGGAAGCAAAGATCTGCTGACGTAAAAGACACCAGAGACGAAAACCGAAAAGTCAATCGATATACTTCGTAGCCACACAAACAGTTTCGCCCACAAGATACCGCAAGAAAAGGTCACGATTGTCAGCCTGGGCTCTCCGAGTATCAGCTCTCCATTCCTGTCACTATAAATAACAACACCACAGAAGAAAGCGGCCACAATGTAGAGCAGGTCCAGCCAGTCGCTAACATGCAAAAACCATGCTCGGAGAAACGTCCGAAATGAGCTCAGCCAGATCAGAGTGATGACTTGGACCAATTCTCGGAGTAAGAAGTAACCTCCACCGATAAAGAGAGGCACACCAAGCAGATGTCGACTCTCATTTTCGTTTTCGAGTCCAAAATGGAGACAGACAAGGATCACGATTTGCACGTAGAGATCAAACATCAAGACAACAGTGGGATACTTGTCCTTGATCTTTTCATCCAGAATATCCTGAACTGTTCGTGACAAAATAGCTGTCGGAAAGAGCCACGACGGCAGACTTCGGATCGTCGACAAAACAGTGGGACTTGGCGCTGGCCCAGCAGCAAGCAACAGCACCAGACATTCTTTGAGGGCCGCGCATATGTCCCTGGTGCTTGACTGAACTTTCACAGAAGATGAAAAGGCGACCAGGTGCTCAAACGGATTGGAACTTCCTTCGGGCGAGTTTACCATGTTTGCATTAGGCGCATACAATGGAATTAGGCTCAACAATAGCGCAACAATTTTGGGTGCCTGCTTGGGGTTTGTTTTTATGTTTGCTATTGCGAAAATCAAGGGATCACGTCCTTGTTTGTCCCGCGAGCACAAGGCATTAGGGAATGCATTCACCAGGATGCGAATCACCTCTTCGGAAGCCCCAAAGGCGCACCCATAATGAAGAGGCTGAAAGGTCATGGGTTAGAGGTGCTTCCAGGGAGCTACAGTTACTAAAATTGGACACGATACTCACCAGAATCCCATCGTCATCGGCGATTCGCGAGGCGCCCGTTGACGCCAAAACCGCAATGGTGTCCGCAAAGTCTCGAAAGGGTCCAATCAACGCCAAATGCAGTGGTGTTAGTCCCCGGTTCGTCGCCGCCGTCTTGGCTTGCTTGCAAGTCTCCGCGATCATTTGCAAAACCAAAGGAGCTGCTGAAAAAGCACAGGCATAATGCAGAGGCAACCAGTCAAAGACATCTCTCGTTTCTAGAGACGCGGGGCAGTGCTGTAACATGTACGTCATGATATCCAAGGGCGGCTGGTGTTGGCATGCGCAATGCATTGCCGTACGCCCCTTGTTGTCTTGGTTTTCCATGGCAAGCTGTAATTCGCGAACAGAGTGCTGCTCCAACCAATCACGGACCGGATTCCAGGACTGGTCGTGTTCTATGTAGTCTTTTTCCGTGTGCTCGCGATTCATTTCCAGTTTGCCCGCCATACTACAAAGGAAGAACAAATCTCGATTTTCCGAGGCGAGTTCTTCCTGAGGATCCAGCCCGAGTGGCGCTTGAAATTGTCCCTCATTGTCTTCTGTGTACGTATATGTTCCGGTGCTAGGAGGAGGAAATGATTCTGCTTCGGCGGCTTGTTCATAATAATCCGGCCCGTGCAAGTTCTCCGCGGCCTGATACAGCACTGAATCCACAGCGGTCATAGCATCGTCCACGCCATACTGGGAAAAGCTTTCTCCGTGGTCGCTGTAGTACAAACGACGGTTTGACTGCTGGGGCTGGGCAGGAGGGGTTGTAGCGCCCTGGGTCGAACGGTGAATTGATCCATAGCGCGGCGGTGCCCTATGTTCCCTTGGTACCGGACGGCCATCGTCTTCAGGACTGCGACTGCTCAAGCCACGAGGAAACCTATAACCGGTTTCTTCGTGTTGTGGCCGGGAGACTCCATGCCCCTGCGGTCGAGTGTTCTCTGCGAAACCATCGTCGTGAAAAACCGCTCTGCCGGGTGCAATTGATTGAGGTTGGCTGATTCCCCCCGAAGGACGGCGTCCAGGTCGCGGTGGCGGTGGCATCTATATGAACTTTCAGTGCAGTCTTTACCAAGTTTGTTGCGGCTACAAATACATCGATTTAATGAGCAAAGTGCGGTCTTCGTTTGCGGTGAAGGAAGATTTTCCTTGTGCCAAAATGCCTAAAGATTGGAAGTCAAAATGTGGTGCTGTCCCTTGATTGCGGTGTCGTCGCGGATGATCTTGCGCTCTTTTTTCCCCCAAGCAAAATGGCGGGAAAATAGGATTACGTGCTGACCTACCCATAATGCATGTGCAGTATCTTACCAGGTACAGTACAGTATCTGATAAACGTTCAAACGTGCGCGGGCACGATCTGTTCTTATTGCGACTACGCTTCTAAAGTGCAAACATGGACTCACGGCAGACCCGCCGACAAAAGTGGGCAAGTCGTTGCAAAGACCACCTCATAAATTTATAACTCTGCCTCTCTCGCTTGCCCCCAACATGCAACAACTTCCCAGTCACGAAATTTGTCAAGGAGATGAGCCTCAATGGCAAGTAGTGCAGGGAAAGAAGGGGCAAATCGGAGGAAAGAACCACGGGAAAATAGGACCAACGCTGGCCCATTTGAATAGCGGCAACGCCACGAAGAAGAAGGCATTGTCATCTAACAAATTTTACATTCCTCCTATTGTCGCTTCCGTCCTCCCAAAAGAGAGCCCATGTTCAAAGAAGAACCTCGCCAAGGCCGCAGCCGGCGTGCCGGAGACAACGAAGGTCAAAGGAGCCGCAAAAGGCACATCCTTCCTGTCCATCATGGGGTATTACGACGACGTGACTTCCAAGAAGAAACGCACGACTCGAAAAAAGAAGCAAAGCAACAAAACAGGACCCGAGACTCCAAGCATTCGGAGCAAATCGGTCGAGAAGGTCTCAGATTTACGTCAAGTGACTGCTCTCGCAGCGCCAGTCAAGGACAGATCCAAGGGGGAAGAACACCAAGAGTCTATCCATCAACACGGACTATTGGGCCTACCGGTGGACTCCATAAGTACGGAAATACTGCCCTACTTGGATGCCCACGACTTGGTGTCGCTTGGATCCACCTGCTCAAGGGCGCAAGCTTTGTGCAACGAAGGGCATTTGTGGCAAGCCCTCCTTTGCAGAAACTTTCCCCATTCAAAGGTCGCCCCCATTTCATCTTCTCAGTGGAAGCTGTCGTATCAGCTGAATACCCTGGGGCTGGTCGAGAGCTGTCGGTGCTTTCTAACCAAGAAAACCTTCCTTGAGTGCGAACTGGGCGTGGGCCTCGACTTTACTATCAATCCCAAGACTGGAGCAGTTGATTATATAAGAGTATCGCAAGACTTGCTAAGCTTTGAAGCTTTTACTGGCCACAACATCCGCACCGATACCTTTGGGAACAAGTTTCAACTTTTCCTCCCATTGTACTTCACCGAGGAACACTTCCAACGAGCCCTCCATCACGTTCGTGCTGTGATTGTCAAGCTCTGCCCGGACCGCAAAGAGAAAAGGTTTGCACCGGAGATGATTTTGGATGTCTTTGCCAAAATAATCAACACCTTTGTTGTCTTGTTGTCCGACGAGGGTGTATCGGCATCAGAAAAATCCTTCTATTCCTTTTGCAGGATACATCGACTGTTCTTGGCGCTTGCCCAAGAGTATCCAAGTGTTCCCAAGCAAGCGTTAAAACAATTGGCAGACTTTGGTCGTCGGGAAGAAAACCGTTCCAAAGAGAACTGCCCAAGTCTAGGGTTGATCCTACCTCTCCTCATGGTCGTCGACGCTGATGACTTTCAATGGGCTCGGATCCGCCCTACTTTCTTGTCCGAAACATTTGATCGTAGCGTCCTTTGGATGTGCAAGAAACATCCGCACTTGGAAAAGACGCAAGACTCCAAGACAGGCAAGGTCGAAAGCGCAAAGGTGGCGGAAGATAGAGTTCGGTTGTCGCGAGAGGCAATGACTGTTGCCTTGCGTTTGGTCATGCTCCATGTGTGCTTCTTGAAACTATATTGCCGCGGCAGCCCCCTCGAGCGCGCTCGTCGGTACGATCGATTCTTCCTGAGGAACGAGCAGGTGATTTCGTTCGAGTCCTTTCGCAATGAAGTGAACAATATCATTGCCGTTGCGTCTTGGAAAAAGTTCTTCCAGTATATTGGGTTGAAGGGACCCAACTCCCAAGAGGAAATGGCCAAGCTACTTCGACAACATGTGAAGAACTCGCGACGCAAAAAGTACCACACTCCCGGTATGGACTTTACGCGTGTGCAAGCCAGCGGAACCAGCCAAATACTGGCCAAGGGACAACAATACAGCACTTCTTCCGGGTTGGAGCGAGTCGTATTCACCGACAACTGGAGCTTCGAAGGTGACACGAATTTCTTGGACGCAACCTGTATCGTGTGCTCTGGCAAAAAGATTGTTGAGACTGTGGATTATAGCCATCGCTCGGGACAAGACGGGGCGATCGAACACTCTGGTGATGTCATGAGTGATACGGGGGGAAGCCACACGATCCACATAAATCTTGCGGCTCTCGAACCGGCCATTACATCCCTAGTGTTTGTCATTTCAGCCTTTGCCAGTGCCACCCTCGCTGATATTATTGATCCGAAAGTTTCCTTTTCTGGTGACGAAGAAGGCGATGGCAGAACCGAACCTCTTTGTGAATACAACTTGGATCGGCACAACAAGATCGCTTCCCTCAAAAGTGTCATCATGTGCAAGCTATATCGCAAGCAGGCAGGTTCCGGTTGGCACGTTTTGGCAATCGGGGACTCTCACAAGGGCGACGCCACCGACTATGAACCGATTTATAACGCCGTCAAAAAGCTCCTGTAGGCACAAACAAACATTCTGTGCCACCAGTCTCAAGCTGATGAATTTGATCGAAATTCATTACACATAATCCTGGATATCTTTGATCCAATCGCCGCTTTGGATAGGATGTCCTCGGCATTCTTGATCCAGCTGCATAAAATAAACCCACGCTTTGGTCGTTCTGCGTTCATTACCTTGTTCCAAGTAGACTGTTTGCACGTTTCGATAATAGAGCGTTGGGTACCCTTCAAGCCTATCCAGACGTTCCAGCGCTTCCTCCCACTTGGTCACGGACAGCAACTCTCCAACAATGAGATTGTCGCCTCCTTCGACAACGTAAGGGAACCGCCCACGGCCGCCATTTGGGCTATAATGGAACATGCTCCCATAAATGTAGCAATCTTTTGTACAAGTCTCAATCAAATCTGAGACAACATGTCGATTAGTACCAGTGTCTCTCAGAGTGCCATAAACGAAAAACGCTCGTACCTCCGAATCATCCACAACGCTGGCATCGACATCCATTGGTTCCTGCTCCAACGACCCTTTTCCTACTTGTGGATATAGCTTTACTGTCGTTTCGTACACGGCCGAAACCACTTGATCCATGGTAACAAATTTCTTGTGCTTGACTACCGCTTCCGCCAAAAAGGGCCACCATCCCGATTGCGAAAATGCTGCGCGTCCCATTGCATTGGCGACATTGGCAGGTATAGTGTTCGACGTTTCCAGTACCAATCGGTCCAATGGCACTTCAAAGGCACATTCGTGCAAGTGTGTAGCCTTGGAAAAGGTCACAGCTCCATCCAAACCAATCACCATGTTGGGAAAGGCCTGTAGCAAGGCCATCATGTGTGAGGCTCGGCCGGACCATCCCACCAAATGAATCTTGAGAGACGGATACTTTGTGACCGCGGCAGTGAGGTTGGCTTGAAGTTCAAGCAAAGCCTTGGCATAATCCGTGCCTGCTACACTTTCGACATTAGGATCCAAAGAGGCAGCGCCTGGCGATACCTGCACTTGCAACGGCACCAAGGCTTGCCCTGCTGCCTCCCAGCAGCATTGCAAGCGCCCTATTTGGCTTGCAGCATCCATTCCTTGCTGACCAAGCTTTTCAGCAGTATAATCTAGCGACGCAAAACTGGCAATTACATCCTGCGGATTTTCTTGTAGAGTAGAAACGAGACATTGCGTCGCCATTTCTTGATCGAAAGCCGTTTCCACCTTCCAGGCTTCTGTTAGTCCGACTGAAAACAAGACTTTGACATTGTCCATCTCAAACGTCACTGGGTTTACCCACGGTCGGTTCGGCTTGATCAAGAAAGATTTGGAGAGGATCACTTGAATGTGAGATCTCTCGGCAGCCATTTGGAGAGCGGCTCGATACTCGGCAATGGCCTCTTTCAGAGAAATCTTGGATTTGCCTCGGCCCGTTCGAAGACAGTCAATGGTGGCTGGAATATCGCAATGAACATCCACATAGGGCAGTTCTTTACCGAACTCTTGGGGGTATTCCAAGGATTCCACCAGACTGTCACTGCTGGCTTCATATGTGCCACTACCACTCCGGCCTTGGCGTTTCGCGCTATGTTTTTGTTGTTCGGTTTTGATATCACTCTTTCCCTTGTATCGTGACATGCCTCGGCCGTCATCTGCAACGCCTGGACATTCACGTCTCACATGCCCAGCCCTGCCACAAATAAAACATTTCATTTTCGTGCGACGTTTGGCAGCGGCCTGTTGACGTTGCAACTCGCGGCGCTGGGCAAAATCCAAATCTTGGAACGCGCCTGCTGTGTTGTCATTATCATTGTCGTCCGAAGAGACTTCCTCCGTGTTACTGTTGGAGCGGTTCCTTCGTCCCTTGCGTCCCATGATGATGATGATGATGAAAATGATATTGTAAAGCGAGCAGTGACATCAACGGGAGCTGTTATGGGCTGCTGCTCATGGCCATTGTCGTCGCACCAGAGTGCATTTTACGCACGTTGAATGAAACTGACATCTTCGACTAAATCGATTCAGTTATTCGACTCGTGCGACTTTAGATTCAGTTTTGCTCGGATTAGTCAGCATCGGAATGTCGATTGGAGGCGGATGGAGAGATCGGATGCAAAAAATGGACGTCAACAATGCCGCCGACGAAAAGACCACCCACACTTCTCCGTTTCCCTCATCGTTACCTCTTGACCCTCATTCTGATCCATCAATGGATGGACAAGAGGCTCACTAACATTAAGGTACATGAGTGAGACTATTTGTTGAACTTGAGAAGGAGTCATGGTCGTTGGGTTGCCACACAAGCGGCAGAAGCAACGCCGAGGACTCCTTCGTGTGCTGTTGCTAGGACTTGTGGTAACGACCACCATTCCTTTTCTGTGTTTTGGAACCTTGACAACTGGCAAGCAACAATTCTTTCATTCCAGTCCCCGCCCTTCTTTGATGTATTATAACGCTCCGGCCTCCAATGCTGCCAAGGAAGCAAACAACATGACGACGGCCACCAGTGCATGCCTTTACATTATGGACGACAATCATTACTTGATCGGTAGGTAAACTGTTGCGTATCACCTGGTGGCATTTTCTTTTACGTGGTTCTCTCACGTATCATTGTCATTGGTGATACTTACTGCTTGCCGATCTATTAGAATGGCTGGCGTATCATTATCATGTGGTGAATCTTCGGCATTTGATTCTGACATCGGATCCAAACAGTTTGACGAGTCCACAACACATTTTGGATCGCTGGAAAGATTACATGTCGATTGAACTTTGGACCGATGAACAATTTATTACCAATCAGGCTGCCTTTCAAAAGGAAGTTCAAAAGAAAACCTTTGGGGATCGCGATGTACGTGTGTGGACTCATCGTGTTCGGCAGGCAACCTTTAGTCTGGCGTGTTTGAAACATCACAAGGAGCATGATCGAGGCTGGGTCATGATGGTAGATACCGATGAATACTTGACGTTTCATCCAAACTTGGTTTCCAATGAAATTATGGCAAAACCAGGGAGTCTCTTCCAGATGATGAATACATTACAGATTCCCAATCCAGTCTTTGAAGAAGTTCAGACGCCTTGTGTGCCCGTTCATCGAATACAATTTTCCGCCCAGGAAAGTTCCGACGAAGAAGTAGATGCCATGGTACCGGCTGGCTTTGACGGTCACAACTTTCAGACCATGCGGTGGAGGCGATACGACTCCATTCCCGTTAAGTATATTACGAAAGGTGGCGATAAATGCACTAGTCGAAAGTGGATCCCCAACAAAGTGATTGTGGATCTGAAACGGGTGAGAATGAAACACATTGAAAATGAGGAGAATACAGGGAATCCACATCAGCCATTGGCCTTCTGCAACGACAATTTGTACCTGAAACTTGATGAAACTCCCTTTGTGGTCAACCACTACATGGGAACAATGGAACAATGGCTCTATCGAGCAGGCGATAGACGAGGTACGAATGGCTGATATCAGAAGAAAGGATTTCCTTGATTTGTTCTAACTTTGTTCCTTTTCGCAGGCCAGGCATACCGGGTGGCGCGGTACTTTGACGTGAACATGCAACCTAAACTTACAACAACGGATGGAATACGACCGTGGCTACGTGGGTTTGTGGAATCTGTCGGGCGGTGGGAAGCGAAAAGGTTGTTACAGGGTGTCGGCATCTTGGAACCTCTTCCGGTCACTGCAAGTAATCAAACGGTCGCTATGCAATTCGATTTCAATGTTAGCTCCAACACGACGTACAAGGTCGGCGATAAAGTGCAAGCAAATTTCAATGCTGATGGAGATTGGTACTGGGCTGAAGTCTATGCCGTCTTGCCCAACGAATTTTATAATATATTTTACTTGCCGGATTGCTCAGCGGAAAAGGCCGTACCAGCGGAAAGGTTAAGGTTGACTGGCCAAGTGTCCGAGGAGTAGGCGGAATTCGATGTGGACATAGAGACATTGGTCTGGGAGCCCATGGAAGAAGCACCACATCATCTAGAGTGACCTAACTTACAAAGGGCGTGCCATCAGCGTTTTCTTCAATAAGAAAGCTCAATATCCTGTACGAATTTTCACTGATCATCTTACTCCCCACGACGCTGAAATCGTGAAATTTGCTGGAGATGCCGACGACGTGAAAGATCATTTTAAGCTCGAGATGGAAAGACCTGCCACCAATGCTCACTCCCGAACAACGAGAAATGGTTATTTCCCTATGTCAAGACTTTGACGACAAGGAGAAAGCACGATGCACTAGACTGAAGGTTTCTTTGGGATACACTTTCAACACGTACTGGACATATATGGAAATGGCGGACGAACCCGAGCTACAGGAATTTGACTATTTTGTTCTCATTGACAACGATGCCTTTTTGACAGCACCAATGCCCGACCCGTTTCGAATCATGCAACAGAATGATATAGTTGGTATCTACAATATCGAGTCAATGGAAGGAGGATGAAGAACAGGCATTCAAGAGGCGGCGGCAGCTTCTTTCACTTTGGAAGAACGCAAAAATGCGTTTTTAGACTCACCAAGTTTCCCCATGTTTGACGAGAACGGTATCTGGGGAGGCAGCTGTCCTGAAAAGCCAGGTGTGTGGATGTGCTTCTTTGGGGGTCGGCTAGATTTTTTAAGGTCCAAGCGGTTCAAGGACTTTGCACGTCAAATGCCATTTCATACCTACATGGCACGGACGTCACGGCAAGCCGTAATAACGGTCGGTTGGTCCATCCTGGCAGGAGGCGACAAAGTGTGGTACTTGTCCAAACGGGGCATTGAAATGGGTGTGTACCATCATGGCTGGGTAGATGACGCGGAAATCATTCGCAACGACGACACAACTTTAGTGGGCTACAAGAAGAACACGTTATTTCATTGGCACAATTTTACGGAATCCAAAATGACGAGCCTTATGAAATGGGGGGAATATATGGAATCTCAACCAACGTCAAAAGTGGGAACGAAGTGGCGACAATGTATTGACGCTAAAGGGAGCAAGTACGGTTCGTGAAAAGATATCAAAAGAGGAGCGAATTTCTTGTTATTCTAAGCCCGAAGTTCTCCGTCGAGGCACACGCAACAACTACATATCATCAGCCTCATCTTGTCCGACTGTCCTGAGGCGACTCCTCGTGAAGCGACTGAACAGCGTTGGTACCGGCACTGCTGCCATCTGGATGAGAAACCAAGTCTGGCCTGGTAGTTTGTAGCACTTGCACCCATTTGGGATAGAGCTCGGGTTCTTCCTGTTGCACCGAAACCGCAATGCGCTCCATGGTAGGATATTCCGTCGCATAATTATGCGTAATGGCAACGGTTGCCTCCAAATTCAAAACTAAATGCGGCCATCCTGCTGGAACGTAAACGGTCTCTCCTGGACGTTGCAGTACTTCAATCGCATTTGGGTGGGCCTCCATGGCGCTATCATACCATTCCGCAAACCACAAAGCAGAAGGTATTTGATGAGGTTCTTTCATTCCAATCGAGCGCTGGTCTGTCCCATATGGAAATAGCACCCATCGTTTCAATCCTTCCACAACTGTTACCCAAGCATGAGTCCCCATGGGATCGATATGTAATCCTGTACCGGAACGTGCGGGTCCCATCAAGATCCATCGATACGGAGGCCGTTCGTCTTCGCCCAAGGGTTCAAATAAATCGGGAGCCGCAAAACATTGAGGGACATTATAGTCTTCCATTAAGCACATGCGATCGTCGGATGCCAATTGCGAGTCATAGACAGCCAATGGAGCATCGTCCACCATTCCTTCTAGACTTGTAACATATTTATGGTAGGTTTCCAATGTCATGCCAGCCCCATGAGTATCAGAAAATCGCCAATAATAGTCTCCAAAGTTCGATACAAGTTCCTTCCACCGACAAGTCTTCATGGCCTTCCACTCATCGGTCAATCCCTCCAATACGACAGGAACGTTTTGTCGTTCAAACCATGGATAATGAGAAAGTGCGGTTGCTTCTGTTTTGGGGATTCGAATGGCGGTTGTTTTGGGTTCGGTCATGAATCGTTCTTGCAATTGACGCCACTTGGCCAGTGCTGTCGACGAAAGCACGGGCAATTGACTCTCTCGTCGCAACAGGGAACATCCAGATCCCACATTCAAGACGGATCTTATAGTAGGATGGAGAGTCACGAGTTGCGAGGCTCGCCAACCAGGCAAATCGCATCCATCGACCAGTGGAAGCACAGGTTCGTCGTCGTCGTCGTCGTCGTCGTCGTCTGAAATCAACAGTAATTGTGGACGTTCTTCCTTTTTTACTTCCCAGATTTCATAGCGTTCATCTGGTGTCAGGAACAAGGCCTTTGCTTCTGTCATGATGGTTGTCGTTGTTGTGAGGATGGAATACTGTTGCAATGATGGTGTGTAGGTTGCAATATGCCAAAAAGTGAATGGCTGCCATTTTGTGCTGATGCGACATTTTGTGGGCGACGACAGAAAAGTGATGCATGACGCGAGCGTGCGACCCATTTGATCCTGACTGACGGACGGACGTCAACGCGTCTGACTCCAGCGACTACATCTTTTTGGTCCAAAGAGTCAAAGATACAGCAAAAAAAAGCACGCCAACTACGGGAGCACAAAAGCATTCTTGTTGCACCACCCATACCTTTCTTGATCCTATTTGCTTCCTCTGTAGCCGATGGTGTTGGCTGCTATCATGTGCTTTGACAGTTACATGACGTACAGGAACTTTGCACAATGTTGAAACTTTTGCAAGAATTAGAGGCCCAAGCGCATAGTTCTTCTCACGTGGCGAATCTTTCCAATGACGACCTGGACGAGGTGGTGAGGCGATTGGAAGAACTAGCAAGACTCTTGAAGGATCAACGTCGGCATAAAGAAGAAGAATGCCTCAGTGGAAACGACAAGGGGCATCATCAAATTCCATCCGAAGTACTGCGTCAGGTCTTGCCATTTTTGACCGCATTGGACATTGGGCGTTCCATGCTTCTTTGCAGCAAATCTGTGCTAAGACAAGTGGGTTCGGAGACAGTTTGGAGGGCGATTTGTAAACACATGTGGCCGTCACCACCAAGACAAGATATTGTGAGTGCTCTCAGCTCGTACGAGTCATACTTTCGACAGCGACGAAAATCCATACGGTTGATGGAACACGACGACTTGGGACTACTATTGCCTCCACTTGCTCCAGCAACAGCAGCATTGTCAAACGCATGTCTGTTACTAGATATTTGGATGGGATCCCATCTTGTCATCTCGGAAACTCTTGTTAATTTGCAAGAATTGTGGCAAGAGGGCAGCATGACTATGGAACTCTCCTCTCCAATGGAGGTTGCCAAACTGCCACTAGAAAGGGCACACGGCTATAATCTTCCAGTCATGTTCGATCAAGATAGTCAAGTACGAGCCCGTCTTCAGCTCTTTCCACTCGGCGCACAACATCAAGACGACAAGACCAACGTATCAAGAATTCAGCGCTCATCGGCACCCGTTCTGCTAGATGCTGACTCGGCGCAGTGGCGTGGTTGGTTCCACCATGGGGAGGCAACCTTTCTACAGCGCAAAGGCAACGTGGGTCTCCAATTGACAGATCGAGGACAATGGATTCAACATCGGATTACTCAGTGTCGACACCCGCGTTGGATGAACTACTTGGGATTCCAATTCAAAGTGATATTACTCTGCGAACGATTGCCATCCTCCAACAAAGACAAGCAATGTGTAGCGTACGGGTTTACAAGAGTATGCCTGGAAGCCATTCGTCTTCACGAGAACTCTCAGGGAAACATTCAACATCATTGCTTTCGAAACGATCAAGGATGGGAAAGACACGGGGTAACCCTTGCTCATTTAGTAGAAGAACTATGCTAAGGGGCCATTCTCTCTCATGTCGATTCATCCCCGTGATTGATTTGTGGTTTCATCCACGCTCCAACGCCTCTAGTGCAGAAACTTTGCAATGGACTTCACCGTCGTGCAACGGGGTGGAACGAATCGGGTTGGCAATGTGTACCATCCAATGGATCGAACAAACCTCCCTCTTGCCAGCAACGCAGGATCTGTCGACTTGATCCTCCAAAGCCCTCACGAAAGATAACTATCGGAATCCGTTATCGATTGAAGAAGAACCTCGGCACTCGATGACGGCCAACATCTGGCGCCCCATGATCGTCTTTTGTCACTGGTGGCATCAACGGTTTCTGCCATGGAAGATGCCATCGTCGTTTTCTACTGTCCAAATTTTGGATCGTGGGCTGAACCACTTTGTCAAGCTTGCGTTTCCAGAACTCGAGCAGATTGCCGTCCTTTTTCTCGTCCGCCTTTAAACTTGCCAGACGAGCTGCTTCCGCATCGGCAAGTTCCTTGTCCTTGACAATCACATCGCGCATACTGGTCACCGATCGAATACCCGTTGCCCCAATCGTCTTGACGTACACCCACATGGGTATCCATCCGCCACCACCATCCTCTGAACTATCATTCAAGTCGATACGGCATACAATAGTGAGGCGTGTCTTAGTATTCCCGTCGAGAGGCTTGTAAAAGGCAATGGAATCTTGAAAGGCTCTTGTGTAGCCATCTTGTCGCGGCAATTGTGGCGTTTGCACGCTGACACTCCCTGAAACCCAGGTCCCATCCTCCAACGGTTGGTCTGATACACTCAAAAAGACCATGTCACGTTTTCCAAATGCCAGAATCCGCTTGGTCCGCTTACGTGCTAGAATCATATTGACTCCCTTGTATTCAAAGTTGCCGTAGAGCTCGACTCCCTCATAAAACGGATCCATCTTGGGCATGTTGGTGGGCCAATTATGCAGTGAAAGCCAATTCCAGCAGTCTTGAATGGGTGCCGGAATAACAGCGACCATTTTCACGTACGGACACGATGGGTCACTGGGATGTTCCATCAGAGACACTTCGGCTTCTTGACGACTCGCTAGGACTCTCCAATTGTTACTTCGAAAGGCTTTTGTGTGATACTCTATTTCTACTTCTTTGTACGCATCGTACAAGTCTTTGGCATCGAAGGTTTCACCCACAAATTTTCCTCGTTTGGGAGTATAATGATGATGTTGATGTACTTTGTGA
Source organism: Nitzschia sp. DOCU1 (assembly GCA_951394045.1). Lineage (NCBI taxonomy): Eukaryota > Bacillariophyta > Bacillariophyceae > Bacillariales > Bacillariaceae > Nitzschia > Nitzschia sp. DOCU1. Next base: position 1,069,489 of record OX595991.1, read on the forward strand.
GTGGCAGTGGAAACCAAATTCGTAGTAGCAACACCATCCGAGGCCACGTGGCTCGCATGATCCAATGGCAATAACAACGCCACAATAACAAATAAAATAGAAAACGCCGAGGCACAAACATGACCCAAGCCTCTTACGGCATGACTTTCGGAAGCCACGGGTGTCTCATCAATGCTAGTGCCATCGAGTCCACCAAAAGTGCCAGACGCCACCGTTTTCACACGACACATCTTTTTCTTCGGGGCAACACAAGAAACTACAATCGACGCTTGCGGGAAATTTATATTCCTGATGAAATGGAGGCTTGAACCAATATCTCTTCTTTGGGTTACAGCAATGGAGACGACCAGATGCTCGTCTTGGTGATTGACTCTTTCATTGAAGTCAAGTAGTCGTGTGATGGAGTGATGATTCGTGACGTTTTGGCGATAATCGTCGGCTTGATGTTTTTTGGCGCCACGTTGCCAACGCAAACGTTTTGAAAATTTGCATCCGGCCGGGACGCGTGATTGGACAACCGCCAGACGCATGACGTCATGAATGATGTCACTCGTGGCTGCTTCCACGGGACTCAAAAAGGACATTCGACAACATCCAAAAACTCTGACCCACGAGGAAAAACTGCAGCAACGATCCAACGATGACATTCTCACAGCATCCATCCACCTTACAATCTCGTTTCAACATTTTACAATTCAAGAAATCATGCCAGACTACGACGTGAAATATTTCGAAGCGCTGTTGGAGAAGAGCCGTGCCGAGTGTCTCAAGTATGAAGTTCCATCCTCTGTCAAAGATGCCATGTTCCCAATCATGCAAACTCAACGAGGCTTTTTAGCCAAGCGAGATGAAGCCGAAAACGCCAAGAGTCAAGTCAAGAGGCGACAAAACAAGGGAGAAGCTACCAAAGAAGAATTTGAGGCTGCTGAAAAGCATTACAAAGAACTCAAAAAGGAAGCGGAAACTCAACTCAATCCAGCTGTGGATGCTCTAGTGCCTTTTTTGGAAAATGATATTCGTCTCGATTTAGAGCCGACCAGTCTTCACGTCGAGTTGATGAAATGTGAAATTCTTTCTCGACAAACACCCAAGGAATTAGCCAAATTTTGTCAAGAACACGGCCACGAAACCGTGGACGAGTTGCTCGGAAATCCAGACATGATGAAGGAACTCTTGGTCCAGGGAGGAGCCAAAAATGCCGGCAAAGGAAGAAACGTGAGCGCCAAATTTATGGAAGCCTACAAACTATTCGATGAATTGATGGAACTCTTGGAAGCACAAGATGAGTCACTGAATACAGATTGTCATAGACGCTTAGCCATGGCAGTTGCCTTGGAATTTGCTACGCCGCTCCAAGCATTCAAGAGCAAGGACAAATTTATTGATCCCAAACAACGTTTTTTGCATTTTGTTCAGGCACACGCCAATGGTGAGCTGGATCCTGCCTTTCCGTACTTTACCACGTGGGAGTTTCGTCGTATCGTCAACGCGGATGCGACGGATGAAGAACTGCAGTGGGGTCGAGATCAGATGAAACGATACTCCCCCAGGTATCTTGTAACCAATCAACAAAAGTTTCAATATGTGATGCAAGTACGCGACGAAATGCCTGTATGCAATCCAAAGTGGGGAGAGGATGGGCCTACCTATCGAAAATTATTAAGCGAAGGAGGAAAGGTACGCGGAAAGGGTGCTGTGGTGTTGGGTCGCTCAAACAGTCTGGACCTTACTATTGTTTCGTGCCACAGTGCGGCCCTCGAGCATGGTTCGGAAGATTTATTTGCAAAGCCTTTGGAGTACCCACTTGGGGTGTTAAACAGCCCGGGCATGCGGCCATGAGCCGCTGGACCCCAAAGAATGGCTGGGTTACCGCGTTAGGTGCGGCCCTGCTGTGGTCTCATTGGGAAGGGAGGCATGGACATGACTTTAAGTTTGAAGCCCATGCCAGGTACTTTCAGCAGGATCTGGAAACGTACTTTTTGAAAGTTACGCTTTTGCAATGCATGGCTACTGCCCACAAAGAACCGTCCATTGCGGGTGATTGGGTGATTCTTTCCACCGAGTCCATGTTTAGGTCATTGGCACGTGTGCAGTTGAAACATTGGTGCGACCAGGCCGAGGCCAAGGGAGATCAAGGAATTTTTGAGCGCGGTCCCAAGGATGGTCAAGAGCCAGAAGACTGTGATATCCGCAGATTCCTACAACGTAAGGATCAACCGAAGAAGGATAACAAGATCGACATTACCGACGATGGATTGGTCCGAATCCCAGCCTGCGCTGCACTAAAGACGGAGGATGTGGCCGTGGGTCGATGTTTCGAAGGCGGCGGTCAGATTAATTTCAACAGGAAGTCCACAGGACTCATCGAGTATAAACTGCCGTCGACCGTCCCAAGGAAGCAATATGAGATCTCCTTCAAAATTTGCACGGTTCATTCGGCCCAAGTAGAGGATTCACTCTGCGTTTCCGTGAACGGCGCGGAAGCAGTCAAAATTCCCGTCCTTTATACAGTTGGTGACTGGGCACAGACAACCCCGGTGGCAATCGATCTCGGCGGAGACGACGAGATAAAAATTACAAGGGAGAGCCCGGGCGGAAGATTTTTCGGTATCGCATTAAAAGAACTCACGCTCAAGGGAACTCCGTAGAGATTAAAAAATAGATATAGCGCAATCTAATATCAAAAAGGTTTGTAGATTTGGACAAGGCTAATTATGTGCAAGCCATCCACCATCTATGATCAAGCTCGGCTTCGACCGCCGGGTTGTTGGACAGATGTACCGGTGATGTCAACTTCTATCGTACCAAAAACACTTTGCCTGAGCAGTTCCTGGGGGATTTCTCCTGTCACGAAGATGTTTTCCGTGATATTAAATATCTCTAAGTCAGCAAAATTGGCAACATCGGATGGTATTGTGCCCAAAAGTCCGTTTTCTGGGAGCTGAATTTGTCTTATCAAATAATCTGAATCGCAGACAACACCATACCATGCGCACTCGGAACGACTCGTGAGCCAATATGAATTGTCATCCCAACTTAACCCGTTAAGAGCGTGGAATAACACCGCTAGATGATAGCGAGTTATTGTTTTTTCGATGCTCTCGACCTCTGGCTCCGCTTCCGCCATCCATAGAATGGCAACATTCTTAGGATCCAAGCAATCTGTTGCCAGTGGCGGGATGTTGATGACATTGTTCACAAGTAACAGGCTAACAATATGGGCGTGCGCTTTGATAATATCAGCCGGGATACCCGGTATTTCACGTCCGCAATAACACTCGACCACTGGAGAGAAGTCATCGAATATATCATTGGGAATTGCACTGCACAACGCATTCCGATCCGGAAGACTTTCATTGCGCGGAAACGGAGCCATATGATCGGGAGGTATCGTTTCCATTGAGGCATCGTCAGAGTCCGAAACGGTAAAGGCCACAATGAGAGTGACCAGGACCAAGCTTAGCGAGATGATGATGCCACAAATATATCGGAATGCAAGTGTGGTAGTTTTCTGTCTGATGACTTCTTCACTCGTCACTTGTTCCGCGGCGGGAATGGCGGTGTCATCCAACGCCGTGGCCTCGTAAGCTGCATTCTCTGGGTTCACGACTTCCTGGCGCGCCGAACTTTCGAGATCGCCTGGCGATTCCTCGATGATGGCTGCTGACGAGACCATCTTTTCAATGAGTCTTGCCCGTGCGACGGCAAGTCCATTGAACATTTCTTCATCCGAGGATGACCCCTGACATTGTGCTCTTACGATGTAGGATCCTGCTTGTCCCAATGACATGCGTAATTCTCGTAATTCGCGAAAGCTCATTTCTAGGCTTGACGAGGATTCCGATGTAGGCAAGGACCTTGTAGACAACTGCGCCAACAGGGCGGCACGCTCTTGGCTTCCAGCCGGTGGTAGAGAGTTGTTTCGGAACCATGCTGGGAGATCGCCAAAGGCCCGCCCTTGCGCTTGGAAAGCCCCCGGCGTCATGTCACATACAAGTGGACCTTGGCCACCAGAGATAAAGTCACCACGAGATTCCGGGGGCAAGAAGCTAAAGCTCCCTTCGGCACGATGCCTCGGCGCAGCGCCAGGATGAACGCTGAGCACGTTAGTATTCGTGGACGGCATTTGGCCGTGGAATATAGATGCAACAAATCGATCCCCCTCGTCCATTCCTGGACTGGACAGATTTCGAGCCGACATTCGTGCTAGATTTCTCATTGACCGGGGTCCCTCGTTCAGCTCTGCGATGGTAGGGGCTGACTTGACCCAGTCCTCGTGACTCGTTGCCTCGGGGGATGGAATTGCCTGCAATCCATCTTGACTAATCGACTGCGTGCCATTACCTACATGCTCGGAAAGGTTGTCACCTATCGATGCTGTTGACGGTCCTCCTGAATTTGAATTCACAGTCAGAGATGACTGGGTCCCCGACTGTATTATCCGTGGTCCACGATTCGAGTCGGCATGCTGCACGGAAGCGTTTGATGACACCAAACCGGCATGATCCACCATTCGGGGCTCCGAACTAAGCCTGCGATGAGTTCGAGAGAAGTGTGAATCTGCCGTCGAGGCTGTGGCAGAATTTGGTGTAACTAAATTTTCCGCAGTGGTGGTACGTGGGGCATCCAGGCTTTGCTTTCGATTAAGCCTTTGCGCGTATGCTGCCTCTGCCCCCATTGGTGCGGGGGGAGGAAAGGACATCGTTGTTGCATGTTGAGGGGCGCTGTCCTGAGAGTCATTCAACGCCGCAGCAACGGCATTGGCAGAAACTGCTGTATGTGTTACAGCAGTATCTGATGCCAAGAACTCTGATGATGATTCAGCTGAAGTTGCCCAGTCCATGCCCCCAGAATACGACGCAACTTTTCGACGAACTCTTTCCGCATACGTGGAGCTTTCACCCTCGGCTGGAGCACTGTGAGATGAAGAGGTCGAGAGATTCGGAGAAGTTTCCGATTGCCCCAAATTGGATCCGTTCCTCTGCCTTCGAGGTCGTCGCTGCGCACGTGTGTGTGTGGTAGATGTGCCATCCCCACCGGTCGATTGAAGATCTGTTCCTGGATTTTCAGCACCTTTCAAAGGGACCGTTCCCTCTGAAGAAACCACGTTCTCACTAGCCTCAAGATCTGTGCATTCTACTGGTTGGCTTCTTGGCGCTGATTGAGCAGCGGAGCCCATTCGAATCACTTCAGATACAGCATTTCTGGGTGGCTGTGAATTGTCATCGTCAGACGAAATATTAATTTCTCCACTCTGGGAAACCGCTGGAGAATCTTTTGCGACCACACGCGGCCCCGTAATTTCGCCATTGTTCTCATTGGATTTTGACTCCTGAGGAGAAATATCCGCTTTATCGGAAGCTTTGGAACCATTGGTATCATTCACGACCTCCACATCGGTAGGATCATCATGATGGGTCAAACTCTCACAGTCGGCCGATGGAGAAGCAGCCAATTCCTTCAGAGAAGGCACACTGGCATGACAAGCATCGACCAGAGTAATACTTGCAGCTGATCCATCTGCCTCGCCGATGCTATTGTTGTCTTGCACACAAGAAAGGGCATCACGGACATCGTCTTCCTGACGTTCGCTTTCGGACAGGGTGGTAGTGCCAATTCCATCGCTCGCGTCAAAAACCACACCTACGCCTTTCGAAACCATCTCGCCACTAGTTGTGTACTGTTGGCTCTCCAGATCTTCGCCCCAAGAGGCTTCGTCATTCATTCCTTTTGTAGAAGAAGAAGACGACGAAGAAGAAGAAGACGTTGATTCCTTGGCAAGAGTATTAACAATATGGCAAAGTTTGGCGAGATACTGGGTAAGCATGAAGTGACCCGTTGCTTTGGCTTCCCTCGGCCGTTTACCAGGTATGATAAGGGGATTCTTTGGGGTGCACAGGAACAGCGTGGAACAAGACACGTTCACGCGATTTCTCGTGCCTTTCTCATTTTTCCCCAGTGCTGTTGGGGGGGAGAGATCATTCGGCCGCGTGGGCCTGACACTCAATCAGATGCGACGACGTTATTCTTCGCTTTCCGATGCGGAAAGGTAACATTGACTTCACGCGACCAACTCCAGCACAGGCCTATGTTTATTGTGTCGCATACGACACATTTCGTTGGAAGTCGAAAAACACTTTTGTCGCCACGCACGAGCACCAGATCTTGGATTTACGTTCTGTCGGACAAGATGGACATAAGATCGATCTTGTTTGACACCCCCCACTACTATCGTCTTGAAGTCTGTACTAGTAGAGATGTTTGTTTGTCTTTTAACACCAAAGGTTACTATCTTGGACTTTTGTCAAACCAATGGTTTCCGGTTTGTCATGTTGTTGATGAAATCATGTCGAGCGGCCATGACAAACATAGTTATTGGATGAATCCCGTTCTCGATGCCTGAAATTTCAAAGTTCATCGACGAGATGACAGTTTGGAAATCCTGGAAACCTCGTAGATACATTCCGAAAGCTAGAAGTGACGCTCAAGGAAAATAATCAATTCTGTTCTATCGAGTAGGAACTCCATTCTACGTTAAAACGAAGCGCGTATGAGCTCAACGTCAAAACGAGCACCATTCATTCGGTGTGCTGCGTTAGTGTTAACGGCTCGGCGGCACTCAGGTGCACGTCTTGAATAAAATTGGTGAATGGGCCCGCACAAGGCCAATCACAACTGATTTCGGGCCTGACCATGAATTGAAAATAACCAGAAATAGCGACAAAGTGCAGGCGGTGTGGGGTATAACTTGCAGAGCCCAATCTCAAGGCCGCGGCGTAGATTCATTCGAAGGCCTAAGATACTTGTCGCCACCCTCTACGGGATTCCACCTGTAGCTTTCAATTATCGACTAGAGAACAGCATTTTTGCTGAAGTCGTTGGAAAATGGCATGGGATCCATCAGCCACCTCCAACCGCGTTATTGTGGCCGGCAGCAGCAACGAAGAAAATGTATGGTCATACTGCAATCGCCGGCAAAATAGTATCTTCCTCTGAAGACATGATTGCTCCTCTCTTCATTCCAGTTGGAGAACACCATGCTGCGGGCTCGTCATCGTACTCCGCAGTCTGCCTGGCTAGCTGAGACATAACGCAGCAATTGCAACAGCAAACGCAGCAGCAGTCCTCCATCTTTCCCAACCTTCCCGTCGGAATTCCGTATTTCGACCGAATGGCTGCACGTAGCTTCACCACGATTAAGACACCGTATACTGACATCGGTAAACTTAGAAGAACGTAAGACATCTGATGCCATCGTTGCTGTAGATTGTGGTGCAAAATTACGTCTCCATTGTCTTGCACAGTTACTTCAAACAATGGCGGAGCCACGAGGGCATCATAAGCACTGAACAGGATCAAAAATAGAAAAATCTTCCCCGTAATATACTGAAACATTGATTTACGCCCAGCTGGTTTGGCCAACCATGTCATTTTCATTCTCGTCAAAATCTGCGCCAAAAGAATCTGAGGGCAAAGCCAAGCTGTCCACAAGTGAGGATGAAAAAGCCCGAATCGAAAGCACGAGAATAGTCCATCCTTCCATTTCCCCTTCGTTTTGATGCAATGAGAGTCGAAAATAGGAACTCGTAGAGTCTGTCCAGCCTTTACACCGCCAACAGGCTTTCGGAAACGATCCCCATGTTAGTGGCCATGTCAAAAGAGAAAGACACTTTTGGCAGAGAACTGCAGAAATTACGTACCACCTTCACAGGGAAAGACGAGTCTCCATTTGTTGCCCAGAATATGTATCCTAATCCAAGCATAAGTTACAGGGCACATGAATCGTCAGCAACGCCACAACACACAAGATTTTACTCTGCCGAGAATGTGACTCACCTTCTTGAAGAGTTGCTGGTGCTTCGATGTCAACATACGTCAACCCATGAGGAGGACACTGAGCGATGCGAGAGCAGCATTCGCTCGTGGAACGCAGCATGGTCTTTGATGCTCAATTGACAACTCTACTTGCGAGAGAGTGCACTGATCAGCTTTGTCGTTGCTGCCGATAAGCAGAAACGTTTAAACCGAAAAGAAGATGAGTTTTGTTAGTAGTGCGCACAACAAGTTGTGACACTAGCCGACGCGGGGACGGAAAGATCAATCTTATGAAGGGCGCCAAATTCTTTGGCTGTCGCCAGTCTCGTCCCACCAGGGTTATGCACGCGCGAATGGAGTATGAGTTATGTGGATGGCCAATATTGGTGTTTATGGAAATGTTCGTGTGGGAAGTTATAAAAGGGTTAAGGAAATTTCGCGCGTAGCACAGTCCTGTCGTCTGCTCTCACTCCGTCGTTTGGCCTTCGTCGCTGGTGGCTCCAAAATAAAGCGATTGTCAACTCCGTTACTCTTTACTACAGAAGAGTAAGGACTCTTTCCTCTGTACCAGGTATTGCACTAGAATAGCACGAATCACTCCTCTTGTACCCAACGAAAAGATGAAAACTGCTTCGGAGTAGAGTGCAGTGACTTTGCTCTTGTTGTGTCAAGAAGATTTCCTACTCCGTCATAAGAATTTTCAGCTGTTTGAAGCCTGCTAAAGCTGTCTGCGTGAAAGGACCTGCTATTGCAAGAAAATTTTCAACATCCACGTCTATCATAATCGCCACATCATACACGTGCTTTCCGCGAAGATTCTGTCGCCACTGCTTCGAGACGTCGCTTCTCACGAGATATCATTTGCGCCAAGCAAAGGACCCGTTCCTTATGGCTTGGTAGGCTTACCATGGCCTGAAAGTCGAGACAGGGATCCATTTCGATTTGGAAATACTCCTTTTGTGCATCCACTTCCATGAGTTGAATTTGTCGTTGCACGTGGGGTGGAAGCTCTTCAATGTGAATAGGTAACTTCAAGGGACCTAGCTTGGAAGCTTCCTCCACCATGACTTCGTTGCGATTGATCGAAAGCATGGCTTGTTTTCCTTGTCGGATGGTGTAACATACTGACTGCCATTCTTGTGCTGCCTCCCAAAAGGAATGTTCCGACGCGAAGTTCGTGATTGCATCCCATGTGGACATGGCGTTTCCGAGCCGAAACAAGGTGGATGGCGGAAAGCCGTCGGAGCCAATCTGTAGCTGGTAGATTGTTTTGATCATATTGTAACTGTTAACCATTGCTGCGATTACTTCCTCCAAATCTTTGTCCATGCCGATGTTATCTTCGGCTATGCGTGGCCGTACCCTTGCCTTTAGATATTCCGATGACTTTCTTATCCGATTCTCTCGCTCAAAAGCTTCTGGGTTTACAATCTCGCAAATTTCCACTAGGTCTTCTGCCAGGCAAGTCAAACGAATACGAACTAACTTGTCGTCTTGAAACTGTTCTTCAGCGTCTAGAATCCGTAACACTGCTCCGATGTTCGCGATGCGACCAGAATCAAATGCTCGAAGTGTGACGCAGAAACGTGGAGGAGCGCCCGAACCATCATCTGCTAGCAGATCTCTGGCCATTTGAAGATTTTGTGGTTCTACGTTGTTGAGGGTGTGATTCGCGGGGCCTGGAAGATAAACGGCGCCAAGAGGGTAAAGCGGCATTGTAGACAGTGTTCCGTCCTTCCCGGGTTGAACCTTGCCTGTCTGATTAAGAGCAGCAGCCCCGAGATCTAGCCACTTGATATTGTTGTAACCAGGGGAATCACATCTTACTTCTGAAAGCCACTCAAAGGCAGAGTTCAGATCGTAGGCTTGTCGTGCCGAACTTCGTTGCCGTGCCGTCTTCCACGAGCCGACAAAAAACGAATCTGCCATCGGAACGAGTGTCGAAACGGCCAAGATCAACATTGCACCGACTCGCTTTCTCACGATTTCAGCTACTTTCATCCTTGTCACGTCCTGTTGCTTCATCTGTAAATGAACTTTCTCTCGCATGTTTTCTTATCTCAATTGAAGGACTATCAGGTTGATGGTGGCGAAAAACAAAACAAAATCTAGTAAGGATTGACGAGAGAGGTCATGAGTCGGAGTCGAGTCAGTCAGTCAGTCGTGAAGTCGAATGATTCGAAAATGCTATTTGATTCGATTGACCAAACGTCTGGACCAATGTCCGACCTCATCTGTTTTCCATTCAGCAGTTTAGCGCTCTTTTTTGAAAGACTCAGCAGCCAACAGGCGGGTTTAATGAGTATAAATTTTTCAAAAAGTTCCTTTTTAGGCGACGTCTTGACCAAAATTCAATTGCCATCATTTCCGACGTCGACAATGGCGTCATAGTCATTCCCATGAAAGGCAGTCTCTTCCTGCTTCTTATAAATCATTGACTCCCTGTAGATCCTGCACCGACCTACACCTTGCATCAATCTGCACGGCGTCACAATCAGAGTCAACTCTTGATCCATCGTGATTGCTGAGTTGGACGATTTGAGGCATTTCAACTGTGCACCGAGAGCCAACCAATCATCAGTCGGAACAAGACGCATTGGTATCGTGCGCTTCAATAGCTTGGCGACAACCTGATTCTTGACTGCCGACAATTCACTACTTTTACGCGTAAACTTCTATTCCACGCACCATGTTTAATCGGTCAGGTCCCAGCGATTATTCTAAAGTCAATCTCGACGAATACAGCGACGACGAAAATGCAGGGGACGACTTTGCCAGCAGCGCCATTCGCAACCAACAGGTGAGGGAAACAAAATACAATAAAATGGCACGAGTCGACCAGGAAGCTGTGAGTTCACGACAAGTCATCTGATCTGCTCTATTTTCACTGTTTGTTGAAACTATAGGAATTGATGAGACAACAGGATGAAGGTCTCGATATGTTGAGCGCGTCCGTACTACGGCTGGGGGAGATGAGTATGGGAATTTCCGAAGAGCTGGGTCAGCAGAATAAAATGCTCGACTCGATGGAAACGGATTTGGATGATGCAGCGGATAATTTGGATCTGGTTACACGAAGTACACAAGCGTTTATAAAGCAGGCGGGAGGGACAAGGGAATTCCTCATTATTGCGGTGCTTACTGTGGTGGCACTGATACTTTTTCTCGTGCTAATTTACGGGTGAGCCTTTACAAAATAGGCGGCAGACAAGAAACTGGCAGTCCTGCCACATTATCTCTTCTACTTCTAGTTTGAGTCGGGTGTTTGATAGCCGTTTATCGTTGCCAGGCTATTCGGAGCCTGAACCATCATGATCAACGTCGTATGCTGGACTCTAGTAAAGGGCAGGGAGGTGTTTTATGTAGCCTGCTAACTACTCGCCTATTATGCTTCTATCGCTCAGTTCTCTTGGTTCTCGTCCATTGTTGCTTCTTGCGTCATTGGAGCGACTGTGATGGTGGGGTCTGTGAAGTAGTTGCTTGAACTGCGTTCATCGATAAGAAAGGACGAATGCAAGTCTCCTACGTGCCTCATAGTGGGCCGACCGTGCGGGCAGTTCCAAGGATACTCAACATCCGCCAGACGACGAACAATCTTTTCCATTTCCTTTTGCGATAAGGCCGTACCAATCATGATGGAGGATCTGCAGGCGCGACTGGCAAACATCGCAATGGCCTTCGGAAGCCGAGCAATTATTTTGTCTGCCGAGTCGAATTGGCTACTGGCGGTACTGGCGTACCTTCGGACAGCATTGTTGCCGTGCATGCCACTGCCATCGACGCCCGTGCCGCCATCACCACCGTCGTAGGAAGACCCATCCATGATAATAGAGCACAGGGTAATCACGTCATCCTTGCCAAACTGGACTGCCTTTCGCCCGTCCCGCGCACCGCTGTGGGGAAGGGCCGTCAAAGACAATCGCTGCCTAACTGGGGCAGAAGAATCGAAATGAAACCGGAAGCCATTGGCTTCGAAAATGTTCATATTGTCCAAGATGCAAGCCTCCTCGGCTGGACTCACGTCCAACGGCAGAGGTCGAATCAGTTTTTGTTCGTGAATCACGGTATCGCGGCAGAGATTTTCAAAGTTGTATTTCTCATCGCAAGCATGTTGATCCAATATCCAAAGATGGTTCTTCTTGCAGCGAGCAAGGATAAAGCCCATGTTGAACTGGCCGATCACCTGCATTTCATTTCGAAACTGTTCCTTCGACAGACTGATACTGCTTGGTCTGGGAGCCTCGGCGACACCAACGCTATTTGTGACATCCATGGCCTCTCCCTCCATCTCTTGCGCTTCAGAAGAAGAGCGCTGCCGCGAGCCCCTGAGGTCGAGTTTGCGCCGCATCATCTGCAACCTTTCCATGCGCGCACTACGGCATACGTTTGCAGTACCTCTGAACGAAGTCCAAACGACAGGCTCAGGCTGCGACATACTGGATTTATCCAGGAGCTTCGGAACAGAATCATCAGCTTGAGTAACTGGAGCTTCTTTGTCCTCCTCGTTCGTTACCCCGCCTTCTGTTGAAGCGGCCAGGTCATCCTGTTCTCCCTCAGTTGTCGATGCAGTACTTTCCTCATCGGAGGGCTCTTCCGCTTGCACAGTTTCCTTGGTCCTTTGGCCTTGTGCCTTGTCTTGACTCTCGAAACGGCTCCTTCGCATTCTCCGCGAATCGTCGATTTGAGCTTCGGGTGAAGGGGATGCTGGGCGCGAATTCCTCTCCCTGGTTGGACGCGCGGATACTGGCCGTTCTGCAGGTTGAAATGCAAACTGCTGCAGCAAAGTCTGTTTTTGGTTCTCGCCCGACTCCATGGGTTTCCTGTTGCGCGATTCGCGTTGCCCATTGTTGACTGCAACACCAGAAACTCTACGAGGACGCGGAGGGATACTTTCCTCAGGTTGCAACGGATCAGGATCATCAGGGGATACTGGAGCCGATTGAGATATCTCGATGCCGCCATTCCCAGCATTGAATCTTGAACGTATAGCTGTCCAATTTCTGCGCTGCATATCAGATATTCGTTCCACTGGCCGCTGTTCAAGGTCGACATCGGCTTCAGACTGGGTAACCGCTGACTTTAAATTCCCAGGGGAATCGTCGTCTCCTGATGAGAGCTTTGCGCGCTTCGCTGGTGGATCTTCAACTACATCAGTCCCCGGTTCGGACGGTTCCAAATCAGGTTCGGTCTGCTTCTTCTCTTCACCATCGTTGAATCGCTGCCTTTCGTCCGAGTCGTGTTGCAGCTTGGCTTTGGCCAAGTCATGCACAAATGCGAAGCGGCGCTTATGCATTTGATTATGCATTTGATGCTCTCCATCGTCATCCACTTCATCGTCTTCTACAGGAGCTTCCAATTGTTGTAATTCAAATACTCCCTGCGTCTCCTTCGACCAAAACTGAGTGACATGTTCCTCCACTACCTGGCAGATTTCTTGTTCATGCGTCAGTAGCACTTGCTGTTTATCAGGAGATAGATTAATGTCAAAAGCGTCATTGGGAAGTGTGAAAGTGAGAATACACGATGGCTTCTTCCGTCCACCGAATCCATTCCAAATCCGCCTGAGTAGCGACGTGACTTTTGGCATCTCCACCACCCGGCCGTTGATGCTGAAATAGTTGACCGTTCGATTCGGCATCTCACCCCTAGGATTTTTACTGAAAAGCCCCTGAATCCCCCAGTTGTACAGATTCTCATCTCGTTTGAGGAGATTGTCGAGTGACAGATCTATCGGGGCCAGGGAAACCAAAAACTTGTGTCCCAGGACGGAGCTAACAGTGTCTTCCAACTTTGTGCTGGACGCGCTAGTCGCCAGCGCAATATCTTCTCTCCCTGACGATGACATGTCGATCAAATTGAGCTGCACCCCGATGTTGAAGATGGCGTCTTTGAAAAGCAAGAAGAAAAACGTTAGTGTACCCAGATCCTTCACACAATGGCGACCAAAGTTAGATTCGGACTCACAAGCTTCCATCAATCGAAAAAGCTTCGTACGCTCTTGCTTTATCCGCCTCATCATATCCACCCGACGTGCCGGAAGCGCCGCAAAAGGCTCTATTACTGCCACCGTAGTCCCCACTTTTCGATGGATATTTTGCACTGATGCTTCGTCTAGGCTTCCATCTCTTTTGAACTCTAGCTTTTGTGCCATTTCCTCGTCCTCCGTCCGAGTCGCCACCACTAGCTTTGCGCTTAGACATGCCATACTGAACAGCGCTTCCCCCCGAAACCCCATGGTCAAACCGGTCCCCGAATAGATATCCTCAAAACTAGCGATTTTTGAGGTGGCGTACCTCTCCGCCAAATGAGGCCGTGATTCCGGAGGCACACCGCTTCCATCGTCGGACACTTCCACAATATCGAGACCTTGACCGAAAAGTCGAACTAAAGAGAAGGGTTTGAGAATAGGATCCAAAAGCACACGTTTGCACCAAAATGTTTGATACGTACTCTTTATGAGGGTGCTCTCGGCGTCCAAGGCGTTATCCACAAGTTCCTTGACCAGGCTGGAAAGATCAGTGATTGCTTGCTCGGCAACTATCCGTCGGATGGAGTCATCTGCAAGGCGTCGAATCTCGCTTCCACTGCTCCCCATGATGCCTTGACCGTTCACACGACTCCCAATCGGGCCTGAGGGAATACTAGCTCCCAAAAATGAACAACCTTCACGTTCTATTGAGAAATTCGAGAAATATCATCTAAGCACTTGCAGCAGCCGTTTCGAAAGGAATTGAGATGTCTGGAACAGGACAAAACTTGCAGGTAAGTCGCAGAAGGCCTGATTCTGTGGTGCTGTTCAACTCAACACAAAGGTCTTCTGTTTTACTTTAAAAAATGATGGTTGGAGACGATGATATGGAGGCAAGGGGAGTGTAATAGTTTTGATGGAGTGAGGAGGGGAGCACTGCAGTGATGCAGAGGCGAGTTCGAGGGCGGTATGAAAAAGTGCGGACTGGATTCCGGCTCGCGACATGCACGCTTGAAGTCCGATCTACGTGAGATTTCCTACTGACTTTTATGTTGGGCATACATCGTTGCGCGCGCGCCATCACTTCTTGCACGTGCACATAGTACGTATCAGTGACACATCTTCGGTTGCCCGCAAGAAAGGCGAGCGAGCGAGGGCAGATCCAGATTTTCTTCGAAATGTTGGTCATGGGTTTGCATAGTGTCTAGTGGAGTACATACGAAACGGAGACTGACACGCGGTTTTTCATATGTGTTTGTATGATAGACTTTCGAGTCACAGGCCAGGACGGT
Source organism: Nitzschia sp. DOCU1 (assembly GCA_951394045.1). NCBI lineage: Eukaryota > Bacillariophyta > Bacillariophyceae > Bacillariales > Bacillariaceae > Nitzschia > Nitzschia sp. DOCU1. Next base: position 1,084,564 of record OX595991.1, read on the forward strand.
AGTAGCGAGCCAGTAGCATGGGAACTTCTACTAGAGTACCGGTACTATAGTGCCATGCATTTATCTTACACATAGAAAAGCATCCAAGTGTGACAGCAGTTGTGATCGATGTGGTTTAGGTTGTTGCATCAGCTGTATATGATTGCGTCGAGAACGCGCGAGGGGGTCGTTCGATAAGTAGCGTGAATTGTCTCTTGACCACTAGCTGGTTCTCGGGTCATACTAGGGAGATGGCTTTTGATGCCAAGATCATGATCCCGTCAGTGGACGGCCCCAACTCGCGGCGGGGTGAATTCGAAACCCGAATACTCTGGGGTCGTTTGGGTGCACAATCGTCGATGAAACTTGTGCCTGTCGGTGCCTTGCCATCGGATAGAGTTCATGACCATGTGCCATGAGAAGCAAATAACACAGCGAAGGTCCCCAGGCGCACCCATCCGTCTTGGATTCCCAACAATTCCACAAATTACCGCAAGACGGACAATACCGCTGGCAACGTTGGGAGTTTGAGGTGAAGTCGTTGGACGCACCATATGGCAGTAGCATTGTCCCTTCGCACTGAATACGGGGGCATTTACCAAAAACTGAATTCGACAGTAATATGCGGCGCAAGGCATCTAGTCCTCGTGGACTGGTTACAAACCTTGCATGGACCATCAAGTAAAGGGCTTCGGCTGCTTGTTGAATGGCTTCAGGCGGGATCAGAGGATGCGTCAACAACGTGGCTTCTTCTTCTTCATTTTCATTCAACAACAGTTGCAATCCCAACCGATATATTGGATAAGAAGGCTGAGGCGAAGGAAGATCCACCAGACGCTTGGCAACTTCAACCGCTCGAGCACCCATTACCTGAAACCCTATCCTTTCTACGATCGGAGCCAGCTGGGCTAGGTTAAAGCCATCAGCGATATACTCCTTTGGAACCGGCAAAAGAACGTCCTTTGTTCGAGAACTAAGGTATCGCCGCACCCATGGTGTCGTGGTGGAAGCAGTCGTCTCTCTGGGCACGACACGAGAGCTACCCGTAGCCATCGTACTGGATACGGCAGCTGGGAGCAGATGTGCTTGCCGAGTAACTTCTTGCTGCGAGAGGGATGGTTTTGGTGGCATCGAAAGGGGAATAGTTGGCTTCTCCTCGTGTTCTGCTTTCAATGACGTCTTCTGTTCTGTCATTGTAGATTCGATGGATGACTCCCGGGCGAGAGAAGGTGCCGAAGCGGGGTCATTTTCTTGATCAGGTCTCGAAACCTTCCTCCGTCTCTTTCTTCCTGAACGTGTCTTATGTTGCCCTTCCCTTGTTTGATAATATGGCTCCTCGCGGAGCACTGCTTTCGCTCGTGCTTTCGGGCGGAAAGCGAATCCTTGAGTATCTTCTCCATTGTCCTCAATCTGTGCCAATGCCGCAAGCATACGTTCCTCATCATCTCCAAGGAGATCGTTGACAGAACTAGTGCCATGATAGGAGGACGACTCGTCGTCTATAAATGGAAACGGGTTGTATTCTCTTCTCGCAACGTGCGCATCGCCTCTCTTGTAATGAGAAGAAGCCTCCACCCGTCGGGAATGGTGCAGATCAACTAGCATTAACGACAACAGCCAACAATAATGGTTTCTTCGTCCGCGACCCCCCATCATTGCACAATAAGAATAACTGCTTGATATGCACTTCCCAGGTTGTACGGGGTGAAGATCAATGCCAAAGGCAACGCGGATCTTTGGATTATACTTGCTCCGAAGTAAGAAGATACCCTTCTTGACAATGGACAGATGGCGAAAAGAATAGAGAGGAGGCGCACCACTCGCCGAAAACTTATGGCGGGAGAGAAGGACGAGAGCCTGTCCGCAAGCTACAGACAGTAGAGCAAGCAAGGCCACGTTGACCCTGCTTCGATATTCTTAGCCGTGGATATCCGATCAATCAGACTACATGCTATCATCTTTTGGTTGGCGTGCTCCTTGAGGATACGTGGTCGTCAGTCCGATCTTTTTGGGAGGGTGCTCCACCTGGCAGCCAACGAACCAAGAAAACGCTGTCGCCAACGACCGAGATGATGGGGGAAGAGTCGGGAACTTCAACAGACAAACGTAGTGAAGAAATCGTAACATCAACACTTTCCTTACGAGTAAGGACTGTGTTTTGGGCAACTGGTGTGACGAATCGGTGTTGTTTGTTTATTTCTATTTTCTTCGGTTGCGATGACATTCTCCAGAGTTACGTTGGCCGTTTTGCTTTTGGCGGCCGTCGCGTCGGCGTTTGCCCCCGCCAGTTCCAATCCCCCGATATCACGCGCTGTGGCTTCCTCAACCCTATTTAGCACAAGCACTACCCTCGAGGCTGTGCCGAACCCTTTCAAACAGCTTCCATGGAATGTCGAGAAGGAAAGACAAAGACAGGCGCTAAAGTTCCGACTTGAACGCTCCAAATTGCATAGAGAGCTAGGAATTGCTGAAGATGCCACGTATGAAGAAATTGTGGCCGCGACCGATAGTTTGATTGCTCGTGCGGGAAACGACTTGAAGCAAAAGATTAAAATTGAGGTTGCAAAAGACAAAATTTTGCAGATTCGACTAAACGAGCGACTTGCTGGGTTGGCAGCTGCATCGACCGAAGCTCGCGCACAATCTAGTTTTGAGGTTGATGGGTACGTATCGCGCAGTTCGTCGGCGGAGTTTGTCGGCGATACAGTCAATGACTGACGCCTCCTTTTCACTCGTGTCTGTCTTGCAGAGCCGATGATGATGTCCCGAAAAAGAAGAAAGATGCAGAGTGGCAGGCACCGAGATGGACTCAGGGTTTGATCGTCAAACCCGACGAAAAGCAGATCAAAGCACAGGCCAAACTCTGGGGCGCCATCACATTTGCTGGTGTGGCGTTTCCTCCAGCAATCGACTATATGAATCGTTTCACTTGGCTAGTGTGCATTGCTCAACTTTCTTTCCGCGGAATGCCCCGTGAAAGCATGGAGGGCGGTGGCTTGGGAATTTCGTTTGGTGGAGGCCCTGGGGGGAAGTCGCATCTGAAGGTTGCGTGGCTTTTGGGTGTTGGAGTTAGTATTGCGGGAGCTATGCTAGTTTATGGGCTCATGCCGGCTTGGGCCAAGGGTGGCAGATATACCGCTCTCTTGGCATTCACCCTTCGCAACTTGATCTACGCTGCTTCGTGCTCGTATTTGCAGCCCTATAAGGGAAAATAATTGTAAATCTACATCAACCAGTAATGCCATCGAGTGAAAAGCTGGGGACCAACGTAGAACTGCGCTACCATACGTATCAATATCAATCACTATATATTATGACCTCCACAACTGTTCGCACCGGCACTTGCATGAGATCTACTGTATCAACTCAGGGACTCTCTAAAGGTCGTTGTCGTAGAAGTCTTCATCGTCGCCACTGGCACCACCACCAGCAGAGTAAAATTCACGCATCATGGGGACAGCGATCCTTTCTACTTCCTTCTTGTGTTCGTCGTACTCGTCTTTCGAGGCCTCAGGATTCCTTTCCATCCAGTCGAACGCTTCGTCCACGATGTCCTCGAGTTCCTTCTTGCTCTCGAGAGGCATACCTTGCAAGCTTTCGCCATCGAGGCTATTCCTCAAGTTGTAGAGGTAAGACTCCAACCCATTGCGACTGTCGACTTTCTCTCGAAGCAGACGGTCTTCTTCTTCGTACTCCTTCGCCTCCTCAATCATGCGCTTGATCTCGGCTTCGGATAATCGACCATTCTCCGAGGTGATAGTAATTTTCTCAGACTTGCCGGTCCCTTTGTCCGTGGCACTGACTTGCAAGATCCCATTCGCGTCCACTGCAAAAGAGACCTCGATTTGAGGAACTCCACGGGGGGCTGGTGGAATACCGGTAAGCTCAAACTTTCCCAGGGGGTGATTGTCTCGAGTCATAGGGCGTTCACCCTCATAAACGTCAATCATCACGCGCGACTGATTATCCTGATGAGTCGAAAAGACTTGCGACCGCTGAGTTGGCATGTGACTATCCCGAGGAATGATCTTGGTGAATACGCCTCCGACGGTTTCGATGCCCATTGACAATGATACCTTGTCGAGCAACACGACGCCTTCGGCCTTCCCTGTGGCAACGCCGCCCAATATAGCGCCTTGGACTGCAGCACCGTATGCCACGGCTTCGTCGGGATTAATTGATTTCGATAGTTCCTTCCCTCCAAAGTAGTCGGAGAGGAGCTCCTGGACCTTTGGAATACGGGTCGAGCCACCAACCAGGACGACCTCATCTACGTCCGATTTGCTCAGCTTGGCTCGTTTCATCACATGTTCCACCACACCTAGAGTCTTCTTGAACAAGTCATTATTCAATTCTTCAAAGCGAGCCCGAGTCAATGTTTCTTGCAAGTCGAAGCCAGGAATAAGATCGTCGATTTCAAGGCGGACCTGGCTTCGCGAAGACAGAGCACGCTTTGCAAGCTCTACTTCCTTTCGAAGTTTCTGGAGGGCACGCGTATCATTCGAAATATCAACGTTGCTCGTCTTTTGGATCTTCTTGATGAGGTACTGCATAACTCTTTGGTCAAAATCTTCACCGCCTAGATGAGTATCGCCATGAGAGGCCAAGACCTCGAAAGCGCCATCATCAATATTCAAAAGAGTTACGTCTGAAAGTGAACAAAATACAAAAGTTAGAAGCGAAGCTTCAGACCAACAAAAATCCTCGCAAGGAGGCCACTCAAACGAACATACCGAAGGTTCCCCCACCGAGGTCGAATACCAGGACATTCTTGTCCTCCATACTTTCCCCAAGGCCGTAGGCAATGGCGGCAGCTGTTGGTTCGTTGATCACACGTTCGACCTGCAATCCTGCAATACGGCCAGCGTCCTTGGTGGCAAGACGCTGGGCGTTGTTGAAGTAGGCAGGGACAGTCACCACAGCACGAGTAACGGTTTGTCCCAAGTAGGCTTCTGCGTATGCCTTCATCTTCGCCAAGACCATGGCCGAGATCTCTTCCGGAGCATAGGCTGCTTTCTCATTGTTCTGCATAACACTGATCCTGGGTTTGCCGTCTGCGCCTGGAATAATGTCAAAAGGGAGCAGCTTTTTGTCGGCTTGCACCGTGTCGTCGCTGTAGTCACGGCCGATAAAGCGCTTAACATCAAATATGGTGTTGGACGGGTTGATGGTGGCCTGGTTCTTGGCGGCATCTCCTACAAGACGCTCATTTTCCGTAAAGGCCACGTAGGAAGGAGTGATTCGGTTTCCCTGGTCATTGGCTATAATGTCGACGTTCCCGTTCCTGTAGACTCCAACGCAAGAGTACGTAGTTCCGAGATCAATTCCAATAATGGGACCCTGGTCACCCGGAGCGGCTGCCCCCTGGTGCTGGGCCCTGGCCAAAGGGACAGCAATGCAGTAGATACCAAAGATGGTAGCAAAGAGAAGAGTCCACGAGAATGCAAGGCTGCTTCTGCGCCTCTTCGCAGCTGAGCGCCGGCGGCGCAACTTGCGCTTTGCAGTTTCAACGGCGGCGGACATGATTGCTTGAATAATTGTTTGAACTTTTGTTGTTGCAAGCTTTGATTTGTTTTCTTGTTGATAGATTCAACTTTTTGTGAACTTGGAGACGTCGTCGGCTTGTCGACTTGCCCCAGGAGCGACCAGTACCGTAGTCTATTTCAATCCCGCACCCCTTTGGTCGGGACTGCATGGATCCGCGCCACGAGTCAAAAATTTGAGTCCTGCGCGCGTGTTTCCACGTGGCAACACGGAGGGGAGGTCAGACCACAGAAGCGATCAGTCGAGTGTTTCGGCTGGGTTACTACCGATCATTCCTTCCTTCCGCCGCCACTCTGGCTTCTTCCCATTCATCACTTCCTACTTCCACCATTAATACGCACACTTTGATTCTCCAATACCCCAGTAGTAGTGTAGGTTCAGGATTGCGGCGGAAAAATGTCAATAGCAAGTCTGACGACGTGGTCGTCGCAGTTCATACCGCCAAAACCGTCACCATTGAGGCCGTCATTATCCATCGGGGTCACGGTGCGAGAGTGATAGATCAAGGACCACATATCTGTACCTCCACGCGCAACAACATTGTGTTGGGTGGGAAAATATATCGCCGGGCTGTTGTCCTTTAGTTGTCCGCATGCGGCACTCTCACACTCCGTACAAAGTTCGGGCCAGACGGCCACCTGTCGCAACCCCAGAGCATTTCGTGGACCTTGCTGTTGTTCTTGTTGCTGCTGCTGCTCATTAGATAGTATGGAAGGATGAGGATGACGATACCGTGCTTGCTCGTCTACTGCAACAATGCGACAATCGTAGGGAAACAAAATTTCCCAGCCCCCACCTCGAGCGGCATATTCCCATTCTACTTGAGTGGGCAAGCGAAACCCATGTTTCTGCATCATCATCGTGCGGCTGCCATTCGTATTATGACTGTGAACTTGATTTTCTTGATTCATGATCGATGATTGCCAATAATAATACTTGGCTTGCTCCATCGACACAGGTGTCGTGGCCAGAAGGTAGGGCCTCACGTGATGAATGTTGGTTGCAGCAGAGTTGCTGCTGTTGGTCATTGTTGGATGATGTTGTAGCAAACGCAGGGCGTGTTGCACGCGTTCGTCACAACCAGGTAACTGGTCCAAGGACGAGACTCGATAATGCTCCAGTAAACAATGAGCGAGTTGTTCCTGCAAGTATCGACTCATGCCGACACGATAGCTCCCACCCAATATCAAAGTAAATTGCAAATTTGTTGTTGGTGTAGAACATGTCAAGACTGGTAAATCACACGTCAATCCACAAAATGCCCATGATGATTGCATTGAAGTTGGCATTTGCGAATTCAACAAGATCTGTAGGCAATAACCAATCTGTTCCTTGGCGCTCGTAGAAAGTTGCTTCCAATAAGAACGTTCGAGTCGAGGCAATAAAAACTGTTGAGGATCTTGTAGCAAGGTGGATTGATAAAAGGCACCTGCCGTGGGATCTGCACCACCCAAGGACCGTGACGAAGAAGCGTGTTCTAATCGGCGTAGAGAGGATTCCAGATTTTCTTGATCGTGGCAGGCAGATGGCGACGATGAATCATTGGATCGTTTGCGTTTCCCATGATGAACATACGCAGTGGTGGTAGTAGACGACCTATTTGTGGTACTGCTGCTGTAGTCACCCACCATGGAAACCTCCATAGGCGCAAGTAAATAGTCGGGGTTATTTGGAGCCATGGTGCAAGGCACAAAAGGAAATCGTATACAATTTCAAGAGCGAGAGGCAGCTCAATAGTCGCTCTAGCTAGTGATGAATGGTGGCTGATGGAAAAAGGAAATGAAAAGAGCATCACAGACGAGATAGCAACACAAAGGCATTGGCGAATGATAGAGGTGATGGTGGTGCGTGGTGGCCATCGATCCAGTTTCGAAATTTTCCGATTGGCTCTTTGTCTCGCCATCATTTTTTGGCGCGCGTCAGTGGGCGATCTATTGGACCAAATCGTGTCCAAGGAGTCGATTCCTTCCAAATCCAATCACGGGCCGTCCGCGGTGGGTGCAGTTTGTGGCAGTGCTAAGATAGAGAGGCTAAGACGCGACATAGATGTATATGTAAAACTACATACTTTAACCCCCCTGGTAGCAGTAGACTCCCGGCTGCTTGGGATAGGGAGAGGTAGGGTTTGATAGCCTTGGTCTTGAATGCAGGTTTGTGTGAAAGATGCATGTTGTTACTGCAGGGACTTCTCGCCTTCTTCATCGCCTTGGTCCGCTGCTTGGATATTCCATCTTGCGGCGCTCTCGGTAGCGAGATTCCACGTCCGTACGGAACAATCGAATGATCCCGAGGCTAGCGTTCTTCCCGACGGCGAAAACGCTAGCGACGTTACGAATTCGTTGTGCCCTCGGAAAGTAGAGACGGGTTTCAGCTGCTTGATGTTCCAGGCGCGAATGACTTGATTGCCCTCCGTATCGCGGCCCCCAGAAACTAAAGTCTTGGAGTCTGGTGAACAAGCAATCGTCCAGACGCTGCATAGATTGCCTTCCAGAACAGAACAGGCAAAACCATTATGCATGTCCCATAGACGAATGGTTTCATCGTCGCTCCCACTCACAAGGTAGCGCCCGTCTGGTGTAAACGCTACACAATGAACTGACTCGGTATGACCTTCAATATCAACCAGTTGCAAAGTGTTAAGGTCCCACAAGAGTACAGAGGTCTCGTCTTCACCCGCCGAGGCAAGATACTTGCCATCTGGACTGAATCTTAAGCAGTAGATCCAGCCAGCATGACCTTCGAGCGTTGATTGACAACTTCCATCTTCGACATTCCAGATGCGTATCAATTGATCAGCACCTCCAGCCGCGATCGAGCGACTGTCTGGTGAGAATGCAATGGAAAACACGCCCCCGTGAAGATCTCCTTGCAAAACTCTTATGAATTCCAGCGTCTTGGCGTCCCAGATCCGAACTACCGAGGCTTCAATATTGTCTCTCAGGACGAAATCGTACTCGGCTGAGGTATGAGATCGGTGTCCTGACGCCAAGTACTTTCCACAGGGCGAAAAGGAGACGCACGTCACTTTGGCGGCAGCATGACGAATCACCTTGTTGAAGCCGCTTTGGCGATTCCAAATGTGAATAGACTCTCCAGAGCAACAGGCAAGTAACTGCCCACAAGGAGAGAACGAAAGAGACTGTGCCACCGCCTCAAGAGGTAGCCGACGTCGAGGCCATGGCGCTGGGATCAACTTGCAGGCCTCGTGTACCTCCCGGCTGGTAGAGGCAAAGTTGTTAAAGGTTGCGCGGTCAGCCACAAAGGGGGCAACCAGATTCCCTAGCAACGCTTCCTGCACCATTGTCAGGGTCGAACAAGATCGTTTCAATGCTTTAGAGGGAGAGTTTTCACCATCCGGACCATCCATAATCTCAAAGTTTCGCTTTCTGACAATGTCGGGGGACACTAAGAAGGCGGCGTGCTCCTTGACTCTCGTTTGACATGTATGCGACCTCTCACCCAGCGCTACGGAATGAGAAACCGGACCTCGAACGATGATACCATCATCGACTTGTTCGGACGTGTCAGCGGCTACGTTTTGTATTCGTTGTTGGATGATGGCTGTTGACATAGACCTTCAAACTTTCTTGATGGTGGTTTGGCTATTCGTAGCTTGCTTTGTATTGCAAGGGAAAGAGGATGTTGTTGAATGTTCGTAAATGAAAATGTGTAAAGGAGGGTTGCGTGTTTGCTTCTTCGAGAGCTCATCCGACGACACCTCCAATTGCGAAGAGCTCTGGTGTTCTGCATAATTTGGGTGGAGAGGTGAACTTTGTGAGTAGACCTCGCGCGAGGACTTTGTGCAGCGATATGAGAGCTTGGTGGCTTCTCTTTTACTGCGGAGCGCGGCCATCGGAGTCGAATTCAGCACTGACGCCGCATCATCGCCCTCTTGCCGTAATTTTTTGGACCGCCGACCTCGCGTGATGAGACAGATCACAATCTTCGGCTTCCGGCTACAAATGGACAGCACTTTGGACATTCGCCACAGCAACGAGAATGATGAGCAGCAAGGCCGGCAGAGCGGTCGAACGGGTCCTTTAAAAGCACATAGAAATATCCGTACACAGTATACTGCAGTATCCAAACACATAACAATATCTCAAGGTCGGTCATGACGTCATGACATCATCCGCCCGGGCGCGGCGGCAGCTGCAACGAACGAACCTCGCAGAGAACAAGCCCATCAAACAAAGAAGATCGACGCGCTCCAAACAGCTTCTGCCCCCAGACGAGCTATTTCAACTTCTCATCATGAGACCGGAGCAAGATTACGATTTCACTTGACCATAACCCTATCATAACATTACACATCCCTACCCTGAACCATGCGCTACCAAGCTCTTTTAGCAATCACTGCGGCCGCCCTTTCCACCACGGCCGAAGCACGACGATGGAGGTTCGCGGTCCCATTCCCAGGAAAGATCGAACCGTCCGTACCCGAACCCGTACACAAGGCCTATGAAGACATGGAAGAGAAAGAGAAATTGTTCGACGCCAAGCAAGTGTCTCGTCGGACCCAAAAACCTAAGATCGCAGTGGAGGAGAAAAGGCCGAACGGCAAATTTCCAGAAGAGGAAGTTGCACCAAGGATTCCCTGGATGCTCTAATGTGTTTGATCCTGAAAATACTTGGAGTACTATTGATTCATGCGCAAGCCTACGACGAGGAATCAAATTTGCTCTACGTGCTACTTGCATTCTTATTTTCTACGTTCAATCTGAAAGTGGGATCTGGAACGAAAATCATAGTAGTCCCCACAAGAAATTTTGAATCGTATGTTGTTGTGTTCGTCGTTTTCTGCTCTGGTCGTCACTGCGAGGTCGCCATAATATTTTGGAAACGGTGAATAATACCTTGTTCATGCTAAGGTATGGTGCATGCTGGTTTGAACTCGTGGCAGAGGTAGTACTTTGGTTTATCCTCTGTCTGCCGGCTGCGAAAGTTCGTTGGAGCCAAAAATCGTGCGGAGACCCATCGTGAGGGTCAGATTGTTATCTAGTCGACCTCTCCAACTGTTTACTGCTCCCCGGAGTAGTACACTGCGCTCAAAAGGATTAGAATGACAAGCGTTTATCTAGCTCTAACTAACCAACGGCATTGCAAAGAGAGGACTTTGGGTGTGAAGTGCCTAAATTAGCTGCTCTCTGGTGTGTGGAAACGGGGCAAGGAACACGGCATTCTCTCTACTCGTAGCAGAAGCATAAATGATAGAAGAATGATGGTTAGCTATTCCGTAGGATATGAAATGATTGCCAGCGATACTTTCTGTGCTACTCGTGGGCGAATTGCTGCAATGGTTACCGCCGGACACGACGACAAGAAATCAAAGACTTCCGGGATACTAAACGTGGCCATCTAGCTCAAGTTGGTGCGCTTCTGTAGAGAGCCGACATCTTGGCCTAGCTAGTCATGGTTTAGTACCTCCAACAGTTGTCGTCTACTAATATCATACTTGCATAGACATGGTTCGCTTCGCTAGCATAGAAGCAGGACTGACGTGCTAGCATTAATCATGTTGACAGCAGCGATGCGATCCGCTGCACGTGAGATGAAGCTTTCTTTGATGGCATGGAGAAAGTAAAATGCAGCGTCATCAGTCGTCGTTCGATCGAAATTACCCCCTCCAATCAAGAAAACTGCAATGAATGGGCCCATTCGTAGCGCTACAGAACGAGATTTTCCGCTTCGTGTTTGGCTTTTGACGTCTAATCTTCCTTTGGCCCAGAGGTCAGTGCCGAAGAACAAGGAAGAATTGCTCCATGTCAGCCCTTTCGTGACGATCCGCGACTCGTGTTAATTACGATAGCCAATGAGACGCACACCCGCGCCGGGTGACCCACTCAATGTCACCGTCATAAGAGAGAAATGAGGTCCATTGCACGCACGCACGCGGTTTTTTATTGTCTTTTGGTGTGACACAGGGGTTCGGCACGAAGTTGACACACCTTTTGAGAAGCCCATAGTTCCGACACGATTGCAGATCCTCCTTCGATGAAACTCATAAAAATCGAAGACTATTATTCAAGAAACAACAGCAACCACTCAACAAGAAAACAAGTTACCCTCGTCGCTCATCCGTCGTCGAAGATATTATTCCATTCCGTCAGCTCCCAAGCATAAGCAAACCAACAAAATCATGAAGCTTCTTCTGTTCATCACCATGATCATCAGCGTGGCAGCGGGTCGAAGATCCATGCCAATCCCAGCCAACAATGTCCATCGAATGGGTAAGTTTATTTCAATTCGTTATGAGAAGTTGGGTACTCCACCACGAATCTTTTCAATCCGTCACCTACATGACTGTTTGGATTGAGACAATTATAATTCACTAATGAAAAGTTTCATCTCATATTGCAGGATGGGGATTGGATGATGATGTATACTTTGCCGAGCCCCAAGAAGTTTCAACATTTCAAAGCGAACATGACGTGCAAACCGTCAAGCCAGTCAAACGAGTTGTGAAGCAAATGGAACCAAAAGTTTCCACCAAGCTTCCAGAGAGGAAGGTTGGCCCGTGGGGTCTACCCAAGTTGGACGATATTGAAGACCTGATTGGTCTAGAATAAACACAAAACATCCATTCACGCATATATTTATGAAGCGAGCTATAAACTGGAAAGGGGCAAGAAAAGCATTGAGAAATATTGTTGCAAATGGCAACCTGCCCTCTGAAGCAATTTTCAGCGCTGTTAACATTAGTAGCAACACACCATACAGTTATTTCTTTTCTACTTTTTATTCAATATATTTGACAAACTTGTTTAAACAATTAGTATAAAGAATATCAAGGCAGAGTTGCTGCATCTCTTACTATTTTCATCCTGATCCGTTCTCTTGTTGAGCCTCGTTCAATTGCCGCAGTGCCTCCCATGTAACCACCGATGCACAGGTCGCTACATTTAGACTATTCTTAATTCCATGTGTCGGTACCGATACAATTCCATCACACTCATTCAAGACGTCAATGGCGACGCCAACCAGCTCGTTTCCAAAGACTAGCGCAACTGGTCGAATTCCTTTGTTTCCCTTGACAAAAAATGGCACTTTCCAGAGAGGAACCGACCGGGAGGTCGTTTCTACAGCATATACTTTGATGCCTTGTTCCTTGAGCTGCCGAACAGCCTGTATTGTAGATCCAACTGTTTCGTAGGGAACATAGTCCGCAGCCCCCAGCGCCGTTTTCAGTACTTTGGGATGAGGTGGCGCCGGTGTCATGGATCCACACAGCATAATTTTTTCACACTTTGCTGCCTCGGCAAACCGAATAATATTTCCCACATTATGTGCTGATCGAATGTCATCCAGCACCAAAATAATAGGGTGCCGTCCTTTTTTATCATATAGCTTTTCGGCTTCTTGCAATGACCGATCATGATTTCGTAGCCATTCTTCCTGGTGGGATTTGTGTTCTCGAATCAAAAAGGAAATACTATTGGCAACGACAGCAGCTCGTTGTGGCTGTTCCGCCATGGCCCAGGCACCTTTTGATTTGGGCAACACAAAAGAATTGTAGGTCCTCAAAGCGGCGGACCCCCGAAATTCGGGCAACTCTACGAGTTCGTTAGGGTCAAGTCCAATCGCACTAAGAGCCTCGTGTAAACGCTCTTTGCGCCTGTCCGAGCCCTCGTAAAATATTGCAGAAATTTCAGGGTCGTTGGTAGATCGACTTTTGTAGTCAATGGAAATGTCGTCGTTGTCGTCGTCATTGGTCGTTGAGAAAAGCTTGACGCGCTGTTGTCGTGTTTGGCATGTCGTCGACCGACAAGGTAACACCCAGCCTCTGACGAAAGAGTATCTGGCACAATGTTGTTGTGTGTAGGCAGAAGAAACACGTCGAAAGGCAGTGACAACGACCGTCGTGAAAATCATGACCATGGTTCCACCACTTGCCCTCATTCTTGTCCACACCTTCAGAGTAAATCCTGGCCACTTATTGCAGCTGTTGCGATGGGATCACGCCTTGCATTCGTGGCGCGACTGCTTCAATGGTAGCTCTGTGGAGGTCCGGCGTTTCATCGCTCGTTCCTTGTCGTCGTCGTCGTTTCTGGATGGATGGCACAATACGTTTGGGAGCGTACGGTCGACGATGCAAAGAATGGCAACACCATCAACATCATCGGATGCAGATGCATCGGCCTTGGAGACAGGTGTCGTCGTTGATTGGTCATCCATCATAGTTCAAAATTTTGTTCGGGTTGGACCCGGACGACGTGCAGGACGGAGTTCTCAACGCTTTGACACGGTACATAGGTACCCGATGGGTAGGCTTTCCACTTATGCCCACGACTACTCCGAAATCAGACACAAGGGCACTACGAGAAAAGAGCCAATGGTTTCGCCGAAAAGGACAACGAAGTCAGCCAAACGACTGGCAGGCTCGCGAAAGCGACTGGAACTGTGCCGTTGAGTCTGTATTTCTGAGAATTTTTTGGCATGCCAACTCATTCTCCGCGCGCCATGCCTGCTATCGGGAAGGCGCCCTGGGGACAAAATGGCGATGGTCATCACACTATTCTGTGCCGTCGGACAATCCCTTTCCCTTTCTCACCAACGCAATCACTCCGATACTTGCCTCGTTCCTGCGGTAGTTTCTATAGAGTCATAAAAACAAAAGTCTATCACCATGACTGCACCAATCAATAATACAGACCCGACGGTATCGCAACAGTCGTCGGCCCGTAGTAGTAACGAGTCCAAAATTCGAGTCGTTGCGAGAATCCGACCTTTGGCTCAATACGAGCTGGAAAATGGAAGTAAACAAATTGTCAGTTGCTTGCCAACCTTTCACAAGAAAAATCCTCTAGCAGGTCCTTCCTTGGAACCAGAAGTCTTGGAAGTCAAGCCTCTCGATTCTGATAAACGCTGGTTTGAACTGGATGCCGTCTTTGATGGGAATTCCACTCAAGAAGAAGTCTATGTGCAAAGTGGGGCCCAAAATGCCGTACAAAACGATATTTTCAAGGGCTTCAACTGTACTATTCTATCGTATGGTCAAACGGGTGCCGGTAAAACGTTTACCATGGGAACGGCAGCGGGAAATTCACCCGAAATCAAAGAAATGGATGGCTTTATTCCAAGAGCTTGTGCGGATTTGTTCCGAATGATTGAGGAACGCTGCGATGGCAACGCACAAGTCGAGTTGTCCTATCTAGAAATTTATAATGAAGAGATTCGTGATCTCATGGTCGCAGAAGGAGAAGACGCAGAGGAATTGAGGATTCGAGAAACGTTGAATGGAGAAGTCTATGTCTCGGGTCTCAAATCGAGACCTGTGGGCAGCCCACAAGAGATTGGCGCGTTCATGGAAGAAGCGGCAAAACGACGTGTGACGGCTTCCACCAAAATGAATGCTGTCTCGAGTCGGAGTCATGCTATTTGTGTTTTGAAAATCCAGGGTGTACTGGAAGATTCCACAAAGTTTGGAGCCAAGCTCACTCTTGTGGATTTGGCAGGAAGCGAACGAATCAAAAAGACGGGAGCCGAAGGGAGTCGCAGGCAGGAAGGTATCAACATTAACAAGGGATTGTTCATTCTGGGACAGGTTGTGAGTGCGCTGGCCGAACAACGACCCAAATACAAGCGAAAGCCGCCGTATCGTGATTCCAAGTTGACGCGTCTATTGCAGGACTCGTTGGGAGGAAACTCTCGTACCATCATGGTGGCCTGTGTAAGTCCAGCCGATTTCAACTTGGATGAAACGATCAATACGTTGCGATACGCCACAAGTGCCCGTAACATCAAGAATACGGCAACTAGAAATGTTATCAAATCGATATCACCCGAAGAAGCTGCGAAGATTCAACGAGATAATCAGTTGCTCATGGCACAGGTTAAGGAGTTGCAAGAAACAATTCGTAAGCTTTCACAGGATGCGACACCTTCTTTGGCTTCTACGGAGGACAGTAGTGAAAGCGACGATCATCTTGGAGAGGTTGTCGTTGCCGATTCAAAGGAGGCCAAGCGTATCATGGATCTAGAGAATGAAGTACGGGACTTGCGTCATGCCCTGCACAAGGCTACAAAGTATGCGAAACCCGACGTTACCACTGTCATGGCGGAGCAAGCGATTACAGAAGCAGAATTGCACAAACAGGTGGCGGAACTTGAGGAAGAATTGAGAGCAAAGGAGGAGCTGGAAGAGGAGAATCAGAGATTACGCGAGGAGGTGGAAGACGCAAAGGCGGAGGCACGATCGGCATCTGCAGCTGCCAACAAGTTGAGCAAAATCATGGATCAACTCAAAGAACTCAAAACAGAAGAGATCGACAAGAAGCAAATGGAGCACGACCATATCAAGGTCGAGGAGGCATGGGTCAGCTTTGTGCACCAAATCTTGGCAACTAACAAAGACCAAATGCAGAATCTCCGGGAAGATTTCTACTTGGTCGCCCGCGTCGTGGAGAGCCCCGACGTTCCAGTGACGAGAGAGATCAATGAAAAGTGGTGGCAGATTCGTGCAAGAATGAACAAGAGCAACGAGGAACCAGTTATGCACGTCGATCCTCAAATGCGACAAGACTTATTGTCGCAACATATTCAATTCTTCAACGAAAGACTTTTGGACGTGGAAAGTCATATAGCATCGGAATCGAAAAGTTTAGAATCCATTCGAGACTCATTACGTGAACAACGGGACAAACTTGAGTTGGAGATTGAAACATCTGGATTTATGCGCGATTCGTTGGACAAGAACGACAGTGACCTGTTGGATCAGCTAACGGCGCTCTTGATTGGGCCAATTAAGAATCTGGGAGATTACAACTGAGTGAGTAACCCGCACGAGCATAGTTCAAATCGAAGGATCGCCAAAGATGCTACAAGGGCTTCGGGCTGACGTGCCAGCACACCGCTGCACCACAAACACCCAAAGCCCCATGTCTCAAACATCCGGTATTCCAGGAGCAGCGAAGCCTGCTGCCTTGCCGATACGTTGTCTACCTGCTACGCACGATGCTCAACAGATAGAAGATAGATCTTTCATAACGTATGTAACCCTTTCAAAATTTATGTAACGCAAGGCAACAGGGTCTCAAATGTCGCACCTGGCTCTTGGCAAGAAGCCAGGAGATTCCTCCATTTCTTTTTTTCGTCGTCGCTCGCTCTATCCACAATCAATGTCTCAAGCTCCTCTACCAAGACACTGTACGAGCGCAATTCCACTCGTTGCAAGAGCTTTCCATAGTCAGCTTTGGTATCATAGAAAAAAGCTGCTCCGAAGTCACTAAGCTTGACTGAACTTGTCTTTGTCGATATCAGAACATTGTGTCCGTAAAAGTCACCATGACAAATGCCCTTTTCCGAGTGAAGCTTGTGTAAAACTCGCAGCAGATTACTGGCAATGATCCAGGCAAAGCTGGGCGACAAGTCAAGATCGCCTGCATAAACGTCTCGTGAGCACGATTCCATGCTGGGAGGGCCCGCCAGCGCATTGTACCCATCCAAGAATTCCATTACCAAGGATCCCGTACTTGCCGTCTGCCCGAGCAGCCCAATCAACGATGAGTCCTCCAAGGATGCCGCGGCTACGGATATCGCCCGTTCATCTTGCGGTGATCCATCCGAGGTCATTTCACCATTAAAAGTCTTGACAGCTACAGGTCTATCATTCCAAGTAACTTTTCTCGTGATCCCACCGGCTCCTTGACCCAGTATAGGCCATTTTGTGTCAACGAGTACGGGGTCATCCAGAAACTTTAAATCTTCGACCTCTCGATCAGCAATGACACTCTTTAAGAATGGATTCCCAGAGAAGGCCACCCAGCGAAGATTTGGAAGCTGCAGCAGTTTCATGGGAGGCTAGTATGAACATACAAATGTCAGTAATCTTTTCAGCATTGAAAGTATTGGTCGGTACGTTTCTCCAGACCCACACAAAGCGCACCGTCACACTTCTTACCTCGTGAAGATCATTGCATGCCAATCGGATCAGTTCCAGATTCGTTAGCTGGTCAATCGAGTCTGGCAAACAAGTCAGAGAGTTCCCACTGAGCATGAACTTTTGCAATTTCTTGCACCTTCCTATAGTTTCTGGGAGTTTTTGAATGGCGTTTCCAGTGAGAATGAGCCATCTTAGTTGAGGTTGCAATGCTTCAGGATGAATGCTCGTCATGCCATTGTCCTTGAACGACACCATCTGAAGCTTTGGACATTGTCCAATCACGGCAGGGAGTTCGTCAAATTTATTGTTGGGGCAAAACAAGATGGATAGGTTTGGAACGAGATCCGGAAGATTGGAAGGAAGACTGGAAAGATTGCAGCCGGGGAGGTTCAGTTTTGTCAGAGCCGAAAGATCGGCGCGGTTGGAGAGGCCTGACTTTTCGAGAAGAAATTTTGCTTGCTCTTCCTCATCTTCTTCCCGGGATCGTTTCATGGTGAAGAATATAGTCGACAGGTGGTATTGTTTAAGCTCGAGGCCGTCCCTTGGTCTCGTTTATCTCTCCAAATCGCTACAGTATCCTTCCGTCACCATCGTCCACCATCGTTTTTCGCCTTGCTCTGCGTAAATCCCGTTTCATTCCCGCACGCCTACGTCGCAACGCACGCACGACCGACATACGACTGAGACGACTCAATCGATCAACGGCACACGAGAGCACCAGTCGTCGCGGCGACAAGCAAGCTATCTAAAAAAGTTTAGGCATCTCTTCAGATATCAACACCAGGTATATCTGTCGATGGAAAATCTATTTGCTACTTTGTTTGTCTTTAAATAGAATGCTTATATTGTTGCGAACAATGGGATGTGGTGTTGACTTGTCAGGATGCATGTTGCCGGGGCCAGCAGCAGCACCAGACGCGATTAGAGTTTGCTTAATCTTTACATATTTCAATTCACATATCTGGAGCAGGCAGCAGACAGCATCAATTACTAATTCAATCTTCTCTGAACCAACGTTGCCTGTTAGATTCTTTTGCTTGATCTCTTCTTTTTTGCATTGCAAATTTTTTGCACGTCATTGAAGACTCTGACCTGTCTGCTGCTGTCACGAGGAGGATCATGTGCCAGACGCGATTAGTTCAATCTTTATATATTTCAATTCACATTCTTCAAGCAGGCAGCAGACAGCACCATCTACGAAAATTGCTCTTTCTGGGGGTTCTCGAACCCCCAACGTTGCCTGTTCGATTCTTCTTTTGCCGGAGCCCTTCGTTTTGCATTGCGACCTTTTGCAAGTCATGGGAGAGCATTATAGGTCATGCTTGTGTGCACGTTTCGGATAATTCCCAGACGCGATGAGTCCAAGACATCGGACAATAATTATTCCCAGACGCGACTGGTCCAACCGTGCATCATCCCGCGGAGTATTCTATCCTTCCATCAAACACACTCTAGTTTTAATACACTCTCATAAAATCTCGAAACGAGAAGAATAAAACACAACTAAACGAAACAATGGCTTTCCGCAACGCAGTCAACGCTGACTATCACACTCATCGACTGGGTGAGAACGGGATGCTCGAGTACACCACCTTTGGTGTTGGATCGGACGTATTGGCACTTTCCCAAATGGTCCGGGGTGGAAATCCCCTACCACTGGTAGATAAGATTTTGCAAGAAGGCAGCACCCAGGATGTCGTGGACCTGATGGTGCTAGTGTTTGCTACGCGCAACACGCGAGGAGGAAAGGGAGAAAAGAAGCTGGCTTACGACATGTTTCTCCGGGTGTACTGCAAGGCCTTGCCGCAGACAGCCCTGGCACTGATGGTGCTCTTTCCGCACTTTGGCTACTGGAAGGATCTGCTTCAATTGATCAAACTGATCAAGGAAAAGTCCTGCGTTCCTCAAGCGAAGAAGGCTGCCTTTTTCAAGGCTGCCACGAAGATCATGTCCGACCAGTTGGCCAAGGATATGCGCGAGCTTGAGCTGTGGAAGGAAACCAGCAACAACAAGCCCCCGTCCATTAGTCTTCTTGCCAAGTGGCTTCCTCGTGAGAATGCAGCCCTGGACAAGAGTACTGGCGTAGTGGACGCTCTGGCAAAGGGACTAATGGTGTCTGCCGCTTTGGCCGCAGGCAGCTCTACCGGCTGGCAATCCAAAGCAAAGCGAGTCTACCGAAAGACCATTTCCCAGCTGACGGCACAGTTGGCTCTCCCAGAAGTATTGCTTTCTGCCCGACGCGAGGAGGAGATTGACTTTGGCCGGGTCGCCTCTCGAGCTACCATGCTGTACCGACGCGTGTTCCTGAACCTGGACAAGAAGGGTGTCGGCACTCGATCTGAGAACCCAAAGCGGGTCGCCTTGGCGGAGCGCTTTCTGGAGCATACCATCGAGGAGGGTCTCAAGGGATCGCAGCTAATGCCTCATGAGATTGTGGCCAAGATCATGGGAGGAAGCATTAGCGAGGTCGAGGAGATTGTTCTCGATGCCCAGTGGAAGTCATTGCGCGAGAGCGTACTGGAGCAGATCAAGAGCGCACAAGGAGGCGATGAAGGAATTGAGCCGACGCGACTGGTTCCCCTTTCGGATGTTTCAGGCTCGATGTCTGGAACGCCCATGGATGTCAGTATTGCACTTGGCATTCTACTTTCCGAGATCACGCACCCCGCATTTCGTGACATGGTCATGACGTTCGAAACAACCCCACGATGGCACCGCCTGGATCCGTCGGCAACGATTGTGAAGAAGGTCAGATGCCTAGCGGATGCTCCATGGGGAGGTTCAACAGACTTTGTTGCGGCGTACCGCCTCGTTTTGGAGGTAGCACGAAAGCACCGCTTGAAGAGGGAGGAGGTTCCAAACCTCATTGTGTTTTCGGATATGCAATTCAACGAAGCGGATAGCTCCAACGAGGCTACGATTCACGACGTGATCAAGCGTGAGTTCGAGAACACTGCATCACTTCTCGGTTGGGGGGACAAGGAGCCCACGGCGATGGTTTACTGGAACCTGAGAAACACAGGGGGTCATTCTGTGAATCGGGATACGGAGGGCG
The DNA here is from genome assembly GCA_951394045.1 of Nitzschia sp. DOCU1. NCBI lineage: Eukaryota > Bacillariophyta > Bacillariophyceae > Bacillariales > Bacillariaceae > Nitzschia > Nitzschia sp. DOCU1. The sequence continues at coordinate 1,105,023 of OX595991.1, forward strand.
CCGTAATGCTTTCGGGGTTCAGTCCTTCACTCCTCAAACTGGTGATGAGCGGCAAGGCGCTCGAGGAGCAGGAGACTGAGGTTGTTGAGGCGGACGGCACTGTGTCCAAAGTGAAGGTGAAGGTGACGCCAGGAATGGTCCTTCGAAAGATGCTGGATGACGAGCTGTACGATCCAGTGCGGGCTATTCTTGGATCTAGCACAGAGGGCAAACTGAGAGAGTTTGAGATCGTTCCGATTGAGGCCAAGGAAGACGACTTTGAGATGGTATAAACTTACAATTATAAAACAATAGCAACAAAAACCTTTTTGTCGAAACACTTCCAATACATCGAAGCCTCCTCACATATTTGGCAATTTTGTCACTCCTACCACTCTAGTAATGGCACTAGATCACAAGTTGGTTCTCCACGGGATCATTTGACGTTGCACTCTCTTTCACAGGAGTTGAAATCTCCATCATGTCATCATCCGTAGCTTCTTCTTCTGGTGGAGGTGGAGGGTAGAGTTTATCAAAGTCTTCTTGCGCCTTGAGTGCTGCTAACCGTTTGCGTTGATGGGATTCCTGTTGAAGTAACGATTTGGTACTCGACAAGGCCGGCTGAAGAAAGAATCCAGGATCCAAGCCTTTTGCCTGACGGTCACGAAAGGCTTGCATAATATGTTCGGGCGTGGTGGCCTGATTGGGGCTTTCCGCCAAACGCCGAGCCGCTGTCACCAATCGTTGCGCGTAGGCTTTGGCCAAGGTCGAAACCACCAAACAAATTTCTTCTGCTTGACCGGGTGCACACAGTTCCGCCAAAATAGGAGCACGCCGCGTGGCTCCTCCTTCGCCTCGATGCTCTTCAATCAGGCAATGAGCTACATATTTGGAAATGGCATCCGCCGGAAACACAGCGCGTCGAAAGGCTTCAAATCTCGACTGCTCGAGTCGACTAAACGTAGAGCACACTTGAGCCATGATTTTCCCTTCTGCCGTTGCCGTACTGGGTTTTTGGGATAGACAAAGGCAGGGTTGAGTGGAATGACTAAGTGACATGACAGGAAATCGGACACACTATAGCTTACGATTCCAGTGAATTCTTGTGCGTCGACTCCGGCGGCGCCGACGATGATTCCTTTCTGTCCTTGGACTTCTTTCCCTTTTTCTTTTTGCGTCCCTCTGCATATTATGATACAAAATGTTAGACGCATGCTTCCAGAAACGCAGTGGATGACAAAGGCACAACATTTGACTCACCTGCGTCGCCTTTGGAAGGAATGTCCCCCCGTTCCATGGGTCGTTTGCGGCCACTACCCATAGTTCCTTAGATTATTCAAATAAACCACAGCAAGCTTTCTTTGGATCCTTGTCGAAAGGCGGTGCTTTAACTCCAGAGTCCTCCTGAATACAACACAAACGCCGACACCATTGTGGATGCTATCGTGGGGGGTGACACAAACAGAGGTCACCACGGAACGGCGGCGGCAACGATCGTAGTGTCCGACGAGAAATAGCGGACACTTTTCCGTTCGTTCGATAAAACTGTCATTTTTCGACCACTTCGATCGATCGAATTTTCGAACGCATTGGAACGCAAGCGCAGAGGTTTCCGTCACTTGCATCGTCGTCGGCATCCGAAAGAAGTCGACGACCATAGCAGTTTTTGCAAAGCACATGTTTTCGCCTCTGTATTCATCCATTGCACAGGTCTTAACAAGCATCATTAGTACTGTGAAATTCTCTCTCTACATATTCCAACACTAACTACTTGAACATCGAAACAAAATGTCGGATTCTCATGGACCACCGCCCGAAGGCCTCGAATGCTTGGCCACAATGGAGGACATTACGCTAGAGGATGGAAACTATGGTAAATATCACATCATTTGTTTCTTGCATGGTGTTATATCAAAAGCCACATACACACACCTGACTTATTATCTTTCTTGGTATTTCCCTTTAGTCGAATATCAGACGTATCCTTCCCTGCAATGGCATCCTGCGAAATACGAAGAAAGTGTGGTCCGCAAATTGTTGGAGGAACAATTTTCCACCTTTGTCAACAAGGTCATGACGACCGATTGTCAGGCAGAACTGCGGAGATTGTTAGCCCAAGGACCTCCGATTTATATTCATGACAAACACGCCCTGCCACTGCCGGACAACGGTGATACGCATATTTGCAAATTGTGGTTTGCTTCGGACGATCAAGAACGATCGGCTAAGTTAAAAGGTGCAGTGGAAGGTGAAGAAAGACAAAAATTGTGGGATGAATTGAAGCAATTTATTATTCAAGAGGGGCAAGAAGAGGGAGATAAAGATGACAATGCCGCCGAGACAGAGTCATGAATATATGAATAGGGTCCCTCGGATCAGTCTGGAGGAAATGTAGTGTTCGATCGTTGCTATGTTGTAGATAGAGTGACCCGACCTCCCGAGGGTGCTAAAGTAAGATTTTCAATCTTTCCTCGCGTTTCCAGTCTAGGCAGAAGGTCTGACAATAGGCGATTCTACTCCCGGATCCGTGCCACCACGAATTGAGGCAGGATCGAACGCTGATATAGTGATTGACCTCTGGATTTTACTCCATCCAACATACATCACCATCACAGACAATTTGAGGGCCATCGTCGGCTTCTGCCTGGTCGTTTGACTGCGGGCCGCCCCCACTTTCGCTGGCGTCGTCTTCCGTTACGGTAAATAGTTCTCCCAATCCTGCCGATTTTTCTACAGTCTTTTTCACCGAGCCCTTCATTTTTTCCAATACAGATCTATCAATTTTGTTTCGAAAGACCAGAAATCCTTCTTTGAACCAATGCGGAAGCCATCGTATTCTCATAATGTCTTCGTCCGTTGGAGACAAGAAAGGTTTCGGCAGCGGGGCTAGGATCAACGGCCAGATTAGAGCCCAGACCTCTTTCATGACAAGCTGTTTGATAGTTTTCATGGCTCGTGGTACCAGCTCTTTGAACAACACTTGCCGAATCGTTGGCTGTGTGAAGAGTGTCGCCAGACTCACAATTTCAAAGACGCTACCTTGCAGGAGCAACGTCGGTAGCCACACCAAAGCCAGAGCACTCACCGACCCCATGGCAAGCTCCTTGAACTCCTTAAAACCATGTTCCGTCCACACAAAGGTACCGACAGCCAATAACGCAAAGCCGCCGTGCAGTAATGGGGACACTTGTGGGATGTCAACATTATTATCCACTGATGGTCCAACAGTCAGAGACTCAAATTTTTCAAACAACCTAGCTACTCCGCTAGGCATTTGAACCTGAAATTTGGACTTTGCTGTGGTGCTAGTTTCGAGCTGGAACTGTACGTGCGGCGGGAGTTGTATGGTAAAGGTATCGTCGTCGTCTTGTTCGCCTCGCGACTGCCCTTGCCTCACCGAAGCTGCACCGTACGACAATGGACATGATAGCGACAACACCAAGGATACCAGCGCAACCTTGAAATACCTCTTTCGTGATGACAATAACAACATGGTCGAATGAAATTGAACAACAACGTCGTCCGTTACCCGTTGATGACGACCCCCCAAAGAACAAAACTATGATGGGAAACCAAACGAAGGCGGCAAATTACGCGGGAACTTTTGACGTGTGCTTTTTTAGCGACAATCGTGCTGTGATGAGCGTGTTGACGGAAAGCCACGTGGGCAAACGGATGGCTGCCAGACTTAGCCTCCACGTGGAAGTTAACGAAGTACGTATTTAATTTGAATCGAGGGTGTCGTCCAGCGCGCGCGCATCGTCGATGACGTCATCGACAGGTTTGACTCACTCGCTTGTGGGTCCACGATTCATTCAATTCGTAGTCTGATTGCTAGACGCGATTAGTTCAATCTTTATATATTTTCATGCACATCACTTGGACAGGCAGCAGACAGCACCATCTACAAAACTTGATCTCTCTCTTCGGAGAACCCCCAACGTTGCCTGTTCGACTCTTTTGGTGATCTCTTCTTTTTGCATGGCAACAACCTTTGGTAAGTCACGGCAGCCACGGGCCTTCTTTCTTCTGTGTCCACCATCATTCACAATATGCTTGCCAGAAGACGCGATGAGTCCAACCGTGCACTGGCCAAGCGAATGCTTGGTCTACTACCGTATGGCACATTCAGTGTAGATCCTGCAAGATTTGCTGGAGGCTCGAGATCACGACAACCACTCGCAATTGATTGCTAGGTAGAGAGCCAACTGTTTGCGCTTTTACATCGCCAAAAAGGAAGCGGCGGTGCCGATGACCATGATCCAACAAATGAGTAGCTCGTTGGTTGCCGCCGCCGACGACGACGATTCGCCACCCGTTGGTTGTGGGGGGAGGATTATTGGAGCCTGGGTAACAATAGGTGTAGGCGCTAGAGTGGGACGGGGTGTGGTGGGAGACCCAGTTCCTTGCGTTGGGTAAACACTCGGCGTGTTTGTGGGGTTGGGAGTGGGCACCACTAACCTCGGTACCTCAGCCGGCGGGCAGTCTGGACTAGGCGTTTGCCTCGCATCTGAAAACGTAAGAAAGGTTTGTTCTTCCCCATCACCAGTTCCGTCTCCACCGCCAGACACAGGACAGGCAGGTTCCTCTGTTAGGGCTAAGCCGCACGTCGGTCCTGTCTGGTTGAAGAGCCCTGGCCAGATGACGACATCTGGTGTCTTCTCGGACTCAAGAACAATACCCCGCTTGACAAGGAAAAGTGATTCTGTGTCACTTGAGGCAGCCCCTGTTCTGTCCCAGTCTCGAAACGAGTTCGTCACCAGCTGTAGCCCGTAAGACTCGGGACCGATTTCCCCTTGGACATGAAATTCTGGAAGTATGCTAAAAGATCCAATATCATAGGAGTGGGCTCTGAGGCGGGGTTCGGGAAAGCTGAGCTCCAATTTTGATGACAAAAAAGAGGTTGACAGCGTGAGCGGATATGCAAAGGCCCGGAATTGAACCGTGAAGTTTGTTTGGTCCTCCAGATGCAGGTCGTCCGAGCATGCGCGCACAATGGTGTTGGCTGCATTTGAAGAGTGGTCGGTTGGAAACCCTGTGCATACCGTGTAGTTTGTATCATTGTCAACGACGTAAGTTTGCGATACATAAGGAAACTCCAACATGACCAAGGTCGAGAAGTTCCCATCCTCCCCGTCAGGATAGATTTCTGCCAAATAGCTTAGCTTGCCAACATGTGTGGTTCGCTCCCAGGTCATAAAGCTGAATTCGACAGTGTACTCGCAGCCGGGTTCTCCGACTGGAATGGTCCTGTAGCCAATCGAACGAATATCAGCGTTAACCTGCGGCAGCGCTTCCTCGTCGTCACCATCCGAGTAGATCAATTCAAATGCATCAATTTGAGCCGTACCAAAGCCTTTGTTGATGATAGTGAAGTTCTGGTCGATTGGTCCCCATTCAAAGGGAAGACCAGTACTATTGGGGAAAGCTGGGTGTGCTGCTTTTCGTACCAGAAGATGAAAGGGCAGACTCGCTTCTTGATCAATGACCGACGAGATGAGCAGATGGCCATCAAATTCATGGTGATCAAGAGGTCCTGGTTCAAACATTGCGTACCCCGACGTCGACATAGTATTGGATGGTGCAAGCTGGGCATTGATGTAAAACTGGACTTGAATGTCCACAGACGAGTCGCAGTTTGCTGGGATTTCAACTTCTTCAGGTATAAAGGTAATGTTGATAACATTCGCCTTGCTTGCGTTTCTGAATTCGTATCCGAACTGCAGTGTACGAGCCCTGGAGTCAATAGGGCTAATTCGGATTGTCTTAGTATAAAAGATGTCCAGGAAAGCATCGATGACACCAAACGATAGCGACGGCTGCCGTTCCTCCAAGGAGAAAGCCCATAAGGTTGCGTTGAGGGCTTTGTCTAGTCGAAGCATTCCACTACCCATTCGCGTCACAGGCGCCATCCGGTCCTCTCCCTCACCGGGACCATAGAGAATATTTCTGTCGGCTGTGTTCATCAAAAGACACTTGATGGCGAGCGGATCACACATGGGGCAGTGCTGAATTAACAGAGCAGCCGCACCTGAAACCAGAGGTGCCGAAAAACTCGTCCCAGCTGTTTGGGCATACTGATCGCCGCTTCCGACTACCGCCAAAGTGACTGTTCCCGGGGCCGACAAGTCTGGTTTGAGAAGATTGGTTTCCCCGGGCCCTCGACTAGAATATGCATCCATGTACAATGATGACGTTGCGTCAGTAGGTTGATTGGTTGCTCCGACGGAAAGAACGTTTGGAGTAGTACTGATGGCCCCCGCTATATAGGGAATGTTGTAAAAGTTTCCAAACGCTGTCACACACAAAATGCCCAGTTGAGCGGCATTTTCCAAAGCCAACGCCGTTCGATCATAGTATGGATTGTTGAATGAACTTGTCAAACTCAAATTGATTATATCGACCTGTAAGCATTCCTGGTGAGTGACGGAGTCGATATAGAGGGAACAAACCCTTGCACAACGAGCCTACCTTTTCATCGAGAGTTCCAATCTTATTGGGATCCAACATGAATTCAATTCCTTGGAGTAAGGCGCTTTCTGGACAAGTAGCTTGTGGACCAGTAATGCATGCCTTGACTGCTACGATCTGTACGTCAGGGGCCACTGCAAGTACCGCTGATGCCACCGCTGTTCCGTGTCCGTGTGCATCAATCGGGTCGTCATCTTCAACCGAAATGAGTTCGTCTTCCCCTAGAAAGTCCGCCCCTTGAACTACCTTCGCAGTAGGAAATAGTCCATCTCTACTTGCTGCTGCACTGCCATCCACGCCGTAGGCTGCGAGATAGGCTTCCTGTGTGCCTGTCCCACCAAATGCTGCGTGCGTATAGTCGACGCCGGTATCCAAAATGCCAACTTTGACTCCTTGCCCCGTTAGACAGTGCGAATTGGCGAATGTAGCCCCAATCGCGTCCAACACAGATTCTTCCACTTGTTGTACGCGATACACATTTTCGAGTGCCACATTGTCCACGCCAGGGAGATTCGCTGGGATCTCTGCTTCAAAGGGAAGTTCCACAAAGATCGAGTTGAGAATGTGATGGGCTTGCCCTACCAGCGCCATGCTAGGAAAGAGTTCCCGAAGTTGGTAAATGAGATCATCTTGTTCTTGCTTTACAGTTCCATGGCAATCGGCATCCGGGTCGTTGTTCTTCTGGCAGATCCATACCGGTGGCGCCTTGAGTTGGATGGACCACCTTCGCGTCGAGGGAATCGGTTCTTCGTCCTCTGCTTGTACAAGACAAGGGTTAAAATTATTATTGTGATCGGATGATACCTCGAGATTCTGACGTCGCGCCGATCGATGGGAGCTGTGAAGGCGATGCAGAAGTCTGGAAATGCGCTCGTTAGACTCGGGCGAAGCGTCTTTCAAAGGATCCAGTCGTCGTCGTCGCCGCCGCGTCCGGAATCGGTTCTTGGGATCCCCAGTACAATCGCATTGCGGCACCAACCCAAAAGCCAAAAGCATCCATAATAACAGCAACTCAAGTATGTTTCGCCGTGACAACATTCTCATATACTTTTGGTTGTACAGCGGATGAAAGGGTCGTCAAATGGTTTGAGTTAGATATCTTTGCTCTTGCGGCCTTTGGCATCACACCGTCGCAACAATTTGGCGCCAAAAATTATGCCGTTCGTGTCTAATAAAACCGCACGCACGCGATCGCCGTGTGCATCCATGGTCGGATAAGTCAACGATTGTCCGTAATCCTGCGTCCGTCCGTGGCTCGTACTGGTACGGCCATCGCTAACGTCAGCAGTCATAGGAGTCGATCTATCGCCAATCGTCGCTGGACCGCGGACGTGTGTCGATGCGCGATCGAGATCTCGCTTCTCAAGCGTTTTTGATGATGATGCTTCCATCGTGACATATCTTGGGACCTGTTTCCAAGGTCGACTGGAAACAGTAGAGTATAGTAGCACTCCAATACATTGTGGTTGATATCATCTAGCGAATGCCCCAGTCAATGGAGATCGAGAATATCGTCAGTGATGATACGGGAAATAATCCCACAGAAGATGATTTGACCGACATGATAGTGGCAAATTTGGTCATCTCGCCCACAAAAGAAATCCACAAAATCGACACGTCGAATTGCCTGTCAAACGCAGCAAAGCACAGTGGGCTTTACAAGAGTAGATTTACAGAGCTCCGGGTAGATACCTCACTGTCCAGTGAATCATTTTCAGAGCAACCACCGACGCCGCCGATTCAAAACAAGGGTGTCCCAGGTTTTCCAGAATTTCCTGATTACTGGTGCGGCGAGGAAGGCTGGGCCACTTGGCAGAGAATTCCTCCCACGCGAAAAACTCACGTAGTGCAGCGCCGGCAACGGGCGGAAGACATCCAAAACGCCCATCGATCCATGGTTCTTCGACGGCTTCAACGTCAAGCGGTCAACGTGGCTGGCATGCCACCCAGACGCAATAACCCACGCAACAACGCTGGCTACCGACCAGCCACCAAGACCAAGGCACACAAGATGGAACGGCGGCGAAAATTGGTACAGCAACTTAGGAATCGACGGGAGATTGTGGCGTTGCAAAAGAGTATGAAAGCGCTCAACTGTAATTAGTTAAATTAAAGTTCAACTGGGGTATCATTGCGTATGGAGGTTCTGACGCCTTGTAGGAAACGTCGGTAGTTGAGCGGGTCGAAACGTCTCCACACTCTGGGAAAATGGTAGCTTCTCTCTTGTTCAAACTTACAGCAGTGCACAGTAAATTAAATTTCAACTGGGGGATCATTGCGTATGGAGGTCTGACGCCATGTAGGAAACGTCGGTAGTTGAGCGGTTCGAAACGTCTCCACACTCTGGGAAAATGGTAGCATCTCTACTGTTCAAGTTTGCAGCAGTGCACAGTAGTTCATCCCAGATACATCGACAGCATATGGAATGAACGATTGGACGCGCAACATGTATTGTTTCCTCCTCGCTCAGACCTTTGCGGATAACAAACCGAACGACACAGCGTCGGAGAATGGGCTGTGATGCCAGATTCTCACTCAATACTTTCCCGATGATAACCCTGATTCCCAAGACGGCGTTCTAGATAGCTTGCCTCTCGTGTTGGTGGGCTTTCTCGAATTTCTATCGCTTCTTGATAACACGCTTTCGCTTCCGCTTCGTCTGCTACCACCAATGCTCGCCCCTGACTCATCGACAGAAATCGATGCTTGGGATTGGGATTCGGCTGTCCAAGGCAAAGGTTCGAGGACGTTAGAGAAGTGCCAGCTATACCGTTCCCAAGATCAACTCCGTAACTTACCATCCAGGTCATCCAGTAATACTAAGCGCGACACTTGTGACGGTTGCCTGTACATTGTTGGCTTGTCTGTCTCCTTTTCGTCTTTTTTCTTGTTAGAAACCACTTTCTTGACCTTCTTTTTCGCCTTGCCTATCAAGCCACTCTTCTTTGGCTTTGCAAATATGCTCTTGTTGATTAGCAGACCACGCAGGTCTTTCTTGGCTTTTCCCCACTTTTCCTCGGCGCGAATCTTGACGGCGGCTGCAGCGTCTTCTGCAGCCCTAGACTCTGCAATCGCCTGAGCCGCTGTTGATATCGGCAAATAGGCAGCCCGCAACTTTTCGGCATCGCGATCTCCCGTTGTCCATTGGCGGCTCTGTTCATTCCATACGGCCTCTACGGCCTTTTCTTTGAGCTCACGCACAAATAATGAACCGGACGTACTCCACCCTTCTAGGCCTCTAGTATCCAACACCTTCTTTTCCTTCTCGTCATTTTTCTCGTCGTCCGAGTGGTCATCTCCATCTGGCGAACTCTTGGATTTTCCTTTTCCAGAATCCTTTCTTTTTCCCTTCGACTTCTTCAAGGCTTTCTTCTTGGCGGCTTCTTCCTTGGCTTCCACTTTGGCAACTGTTGATCGTGCCTTCTTCACCATCTTGTCATAATCAGTTCGACCATACCAGCTCTTTTCTAATTCCCCAGATGTATAGTCATTGATATGTAGCGTTGTTTGCATGTCATCAAACTCATGAAATTTAATGGTGATCGCTCGTTCCGGCAATTCTGGTGGCTCGATGTAAATTTCCTCGATGATTTCTTCATACTCTTCGTCATCTATAACTTCTTCCTCGTATGATTCGTCGTCCCCGATAATCTCTTCCACATAGCTCCCTTCATCCGATAAATATGATTGTACAACTGGCTTGGCAGGTGGTTCGGAGACTTTGAGCTCATCGGTTTTGGTATCACTTTTCGTCTCAGGGGAAGTCGACTTTGGTTTGGAAACAGGTTTGGAAAGCGGCTTGGGGGATTTGGGCGCATCAGTCTTTGCATCGCTTTTCGTCTCGGAGGCCGTCGGCATGGAATTTCGCTTATCTGCCTGCTTCGATTGAAAATCGTGAAACTTGATTATGGGCAACGATCCATGCAGAGACCCTCCTCTTTTAGAACTTGGCGCGTGACTCTTTTTTAACAATTCGTGATCACTTCCAAACTTGTTGAATATTGGCGGAGCCACGGGGGCTCCTTTTGAGATATCTTGTTTCGGGAACAAACCCATCCTTAAGAAGAGCGACAAAATTAACAAAACGCACTCAGCGGGGATAAAATGAAAGTCAACTGACTTTTTACTGCTGAACTTCTGCCTGATGGCGACGCTATTTCCTGAAACAACGTAATGTAGCTATGTACCACTGCAGGTCTTTTGTCAGCGGTCTCGATCGAACTTGCCGTGTGAGAGAGGTTTACCTCTCTTCTATCATATCACAAAAAGCACAGCCGTCGCTTTTGCCGTGATGACAAAACGAGAAACGCGGGGCGGGCGGTGAATATGACGAGAAGAAGAAAACGGAGAACGTTTTTTACCGTTGCTGCGTGTGAAAACCCCCTCGGACCCCCGGGAATGAAATGAATCGTGCCCCGTGCACCTACGCCGGGTTGCGTCCCAGAACCGTACCTGGTACCTGGTAAAGTAGCTAGCATAAGCTACTGGAGGTATTTGCTAACAGGGTGGTTTTGCGTACTCTTTGCTCCTCTAACCATACCGACTTGGGTAAAATAGGGATGACTCAATCACCACAGCACTCTGCATGCTACCTGGCACTTGTACGATCCGATTTATAGTCCCTTGGTGCATCATCTAGTAGCTTGCTAGTAGAGCATCCACTATCCCCAGAAGTTACTAAGTCTCGTCTCTACTAGCTAGAGTAGTTACTAGGGAGGTGCGAAGGTACTGCATTTGTCCCTGCTAACGTAGACTTTTCTACCAACAAATTTTATCCTAGCCCTGGCAGAACTTATCCACGCACCACTACACATTCCTATATTTAGTTATCATTGTGATCGAATAGACGGAGGCAGCCCTCCACCAAGAAGCCCCTCGTCTTGACCTCGAGCCCCCGTCGACAGCAGCACCTCACCAAATGCCGTGTAGTTGTACCAATTCGAATGCTTGAAAGTTGTGCCACTTGTGAAAGCACCAAAGTGACCAGATTTCGTAATGAGCGTTTTGGCAGACTGACTCGTTAGAATTTTCAAATAAATACCGTCCCCGTCCTTTTCCAAATCGGCATTTAACAGAGTTAAAAGGCATTTTCACGTGACAAGTAGTATTATCTTGATAGGGTAGTTCGATCCCATGATGCGAAATGAATGCATGCAAGATGCGCGGCTCACTGGACAACCGGCGACGTTTAATACTTTCCGGCGCTCACATTTTTCTCCCAAGATGGCCGAGTCTTTTGCCTCTCCATACGCTTTTCGATTTCCCTTTGACGACGGTCTTCGCGGTATGTCTTGTGAGTTCCAGGGATGGGGACAACACCCAACAACTTGAGCTTCTTTTTCTTTTTCTTGTTTCCCTTGGAGTCGACCGTGATCACGCTTTCTTCGTCTTCATCGTCATTCTTGTCTGTATTGGAATCTTCTGAATTAATAGGCAAAGAAGTGCAGAATAGCATTAGTCGAAATCACGTTCAAAAGCGTCCGTACAATATATGCGCCAAAGATAGACTTACCATCAGCTAACTCCTTTTCGTCCTGGACAACTGCTTGCGAGGGCATTCGAAGAGTTTGCTTCTCGCATTCACGCTTCTTCTTGGCTGGAATAATAGCCTCCTTAAGCATTTTCTTGTCAAGTGTAGCAGTGGCAACAGCGGTCTTCGTGGCCAACCGTGTCGTTTTCAGCGCCACTTTTCCTGTCAACTTGGTGGTCTTAACTCCCAACTTCGCAGTCTTGACCATACCTCCAGCAGTGGCCTTAACAGACTTTCCGAGGAGGGCCTTGGACTTGCCAAGCAATTTTCGCCTGCGTTTACGTTCTTCCTCCTCTGCTTCGATCTGTCGAATACGCTTGGCAATAAGTTCATCCGAGAATCCCCGGTCGTTTGCAATCTGTTGAGCCCCTTTGCTGACTACCTGATACAATTCCCGAATCCTCTCAATGTCGTTGATCCCCGCATCCCACTGCCGACTCTGCTCATTCCACACTGCTTCTACAGCGCTTTCTTTGAGCATCTTGACCTTCGCTGCTCCCATTGACGTCCAAGCCTCCAAGCCCCGGTACTCAATTTTCTTGGAGTTCTTGTCAATCTTCCGGCCCAGCTCTCTCGTCCGTTCCTCGACTTTCTCTGCCGTCTTCCGCGCCAGAGCTACCATCTTATCATAATCATCCCGTTTGTACCAGGATCGACTGATTTCATGCTTCGTGTAGTCATTGATGTGTAGAATCGTTTGCATTTCATCGAATTCGTCGAAACGAATCGTGATCTTACGTGGAGGCAATTCGTCAATCACCTCTTCCTCAAAGAATTCCTCTTCAATAATCTCTTCTTCATAATATTCTTCTTCTAATACACCGCTCTCCTCTTCGTAGTCATACGAGGAGGCCTGACGCCGGAGCCCAGCAGCGCCGTCCGAACTCCGTCGCGCGGCACCAGGTTTCGCTTGGGCGTTGGATGCGGCTATCCATAATGCCTGACTACTAGTGGAATGTCCCGACTGACCTCCATTGCTGTGGTTGCTACCATTGAGGTCTCTGCTGAGAAGGTTGCTGCTGCTGTTGTTCTCAGAGGCGCCGGAGCTTTGTCGTTTACTAAAGCTAGGAGGCTTTTTGCCGCCGGCTTGTGGGTTCTTGTGCCCTTTGAGTAATTCTTCTCCATCGTGTTTGTTAAACACCGGAGGAGGGTTGTCAGCGACTTTATCACCTCCCTTTTTCTTATGCAATGGGATCTTTATTGGGAGACCCATTGTTGTCTATTGCGAGACGCTTGAGAAGAACAAGGGGTTGCTCGGTGCAGCAGGGCTACTAGACCTATGATTTCAATCACAAACAACGAAGACGATGGGGGGATGCGATCGGACATAGCTTAATGAGGGGTTCACAGCATGCTATTGCTGATGCAGCCGCCGCCAAAATCATGGGTCTTTTGGCAATTGCTCGTGTCCGTACCAGGTAACCTTTATTGCGAAGCGGCCGCGCATCATCCTCTTGACAGTTGGCACCAATACTCATTCTACAGGTATCATAATTAATGGGAAAGCACCTCTAATATCTCGTACATATGGTAGTGGCTGGCATGTTAAAAAGGAGATGCACCAAAAACCATCATGGCAATTAAATGGTGCTCCATCTATTGCCCTATGACGTCACTTCACTTAACATCGAAGACATTCGGTTGGGCCCTTCTATTCGTAGCTTGCTTGCCGGCCGGCGCTCCTTCGCAATTTGTGGTATTTTTTTCTACGTTGTGGAAACGAGAAGCTAGAGAAACCTTGAATACGATCCGTCGACCGGAGAAAAGTCATTATCTATCTATGTATATCGTAGATATCATATCCATGGTTTTGTCTATGGGCAGAAATCTGGGGGTGTTGAAAAATTGTCGACGGGACTGACTCGACTCGTGGCATCTCATACTCGGCTTCGTTGTTGGAGGGAGAGTGTCCATGTGCATCGGATCGTCGGCCACACCTCTGCAGAGGGACAAGAAGAAAGATGAGACTTTCCCGCAGATCATGGCATAGCGCATAAAAGGGACCTCATCCTTTGCCCCCTTCTAGATATACTCCCGCCACACACACTCATTGGCATTTCCACTCTTACGTACCGGTACACCTCGGCATTACAACTTTGAAAACCAAAAGCTTGGGAACCATGGTGTGCTGCCGTTTAGTCCTCTTGACGTTACTAGGCTTTTCCTGCTTGTCATTATCATCGGCAGGACGAGGGCAGCCTGATGGCACCGTGACAACGGAACAACGGCGGCGATATCTCCGGACGTGGAACGACACAGAGGCACAGGACAGAGTTATCGATGGCTTTGCTACGACTGAGGATCGATATCCCTATTATGTGGGCCTTTTTCGAAAGAGCGGTTCCTTTACCTGTGGCGGAACACTCATCGCTCCAGACGTGGTCTTGACGGCAGCACATTGTTTCGATAATGGTTTGGAAACGGCAAAGATTGGACTTTACAACCGACGGGGTACAGATCCTAACGACGTGTTTGAAGAACGAGGCATTGCCAGAGAGTACGTCAACCCCAGTTTCGACGTTGGCAAGAAGCGATTCGATCAAATGTTGATTCTTTTGTCGGCACCTTCGACGTTGCCATATCTGAAAAATATCAACTTTGACCCGGCAATTCCGCAAGTCGGAGGTTCGTACATCACGACCATTGGAGTGGGCGTTACAGATCTCGAGGGCACTCGTCCCACGGTCCTTCAACAAGTGGATATGACTTATATTCCCAACGATGAGTGCTCGCTGCTAAAAGGCGACGCCGCCGAGGATTACAGTAAGCTTGTCTTTGACGACCACCTATGCTCGCAAGGAATTAACGGTGCTGCCGGCCAATGCTACGGCGACTCGGGAGGACCACAACTCCTCCTGGGGGCGACTGCAGATGAGGATGTTTTAGTGGGAGTTAACTCATGGTATGTTTAGGTGGGCGAAACAGGCTGGCAATGCATACTGATACTTGCTCATTCCTTTAATTTTCCTTTTGTTCCTTAGGGGTGTCGATTGCGGTACCGTGGGACTCCCCTCTGTAGGTTCTCGGACCAGCGCGACAACTTTTATAAAGGACACACTTTGTGAAATATCCTTGCAACCCCCTGCAACGATTTGTGGCATTGCTGGCGAGGATACTCAAGTAGACAACGGTGGTAATGCAACAATTCCTGAAGTTCCATCCTGTGTATGGTTGCTGGAGCAATGCACCGACAGCTCGGAATGTTGTAGTCAGAGATGCTTCAATGGTGTCTGCCGAACAAGTTTTGTAAGCAACCGCGAATCCTTGTCCGACAATCGTGGCGGGGCGGCAGGGGTTGCGCGAGCACGTGATTCCTCCGGTGGGTTGTAGCACTACTAGACGAGTTAACGTTGTACGTCTTCGAGAAGATTGTTTGTGGGGAGCCTTTCGGTTGACGCTACAATAATAGTGGTAGATTGCATCGACGCTCGCTGGTGGGACTCGTGTCTAAAGCCTATCCACCCACTTGTGCCACAACAAATGGCACCGGGCAAACTTTTCAATAGCGTCAACGTTTGATGACATTGGCTTCTCCTACTGGCCAGTAAAGCGACGAAAAGGAAATGCTGCCGACAATTCTTTTCCAATAGATCTATCCTATCCTACCTATTTAGCCGGGTAGCAGGTCTTCACTCAGTGTGTTAGTTTGAAATACAGGCCCAGTGCAACGCGAGGGTGTCAGCTACGAGAGGCTTGGGCAACCATAGCCCTACCAGTAGGACCCGCTGCTACTAGTAGTAACCAATGAGTAGATAATAGCAGTACTCGTGCGATAATAGGTAGTAGAGATTGTGCCGTCCGTATCCTCAACACCTACTATGATACGTACCAGAGCTGCCTCGTCACCACGCCGGGGCGATGATTCCCGATTCGATTCGATTCATTCATTCGATGGGTTCCGCGAAATTTTCTTTCGTGCATCATCGTTAGTCGTTCTTCCTGCCGGTATCATACACTCTGTGATTCCAATTGGCCGACAAAATTTTCTAAATAATCAAACTTAACGCATGTAATTGGTGTGAAACATGTTTTATGGTGCACGGAGAGGGGAATGATAACATACGTCTATGAATATTACCATGACAACGGAAGAGCCTACCGAATGTCACACTGACGAGGATCGCTCATGCAATGCGTGGTGTGGAGCGGAGTCTCCCTCCACTAAAAATCATGAAAGTGGAAGTTGGGCCGTCGTAGCGGCAATTTTGGCATTCTATCCGAAGCGGGGATAAATTTGCAAATTTGCATTGGACAAAGAACGTTCTTGCCATTCTTCGAAACAAACTCTTCTTCGATCGGCAATCGTGCGCATCAAAGTGCCGCCGATAACAGAGATAGCCACATTTCTTAATTTATCTTTTACAATCGAACCATGAGGAAAGTTGCATCAATTTCGCTTATAAGCTCTCTTCTTTCTGCCTCGCTCGCCCCATGTGGCGCTATCAATCTGGGTACAACTGCAGCGACTGGGAGATTCCCTTATTTTGTCTCCTTGAATGATGCAAATGGCCACGTTTGTGGTGGGACGCTAATAAGCCCGGACCTTGTTCTGACAGCCGCAAGCTGTGGAAAGTGAGTCAAACCGAAACAACCTCTGGTCCTTCTATCGTGTCTAAAGAACATCGTTCTCACATCGTTTTCGTCAAAGCCTTTTGACTACTGCTCTGGTCGGGTATGAAGCAGGTGCCGGGAAAGAAAATATCCCCGTTGCGCGCTTCTTTGTGCATCCTTCGTATGATCCGACCACTGGTGGTTACGATGCGATGATTGTGAAGCTTCAGACGTCGTCGACCTTGGATTATGCCACTTTGAACCGGAATACTACCTATCCCGTTCCATACACAGCAACAGAAGTAGAAGCGTTGGGCGTCGGTACTGGCACCACATTGCAATCGGCGAAGCTGATTCACATCGATCCCAATCTTTGTTTTGCATATCTGCAAGCGGGAGGGGCCACTGGGTGGTATAATAAGCAGCTTCCAGACGATTATTTATGCATCACAGACTATTCAACGAAGGGGCAGTGCACCGGTGATAAGGGTGGTCCAATGGTGATTGTCGGGGACAATTTAGCCGATGATCGTGTTGTTGCCATCATGTCAAGGTATGTAACGGTTCCACCGTAAACCCACTTGCGTACAGATTTTTGACCAGGCACTCACCAAGACCTCATTTTTCACCTCTCTGGTCTTAAGTAACTCGGGTTCTTGTGCTGTGGGAGGAATCCCGTACCCAACGAAAGGCTCGAAAAGCTCATTCATTGTGGAGTTTATTGAGAGTGTTACATGCGGCAATTCCGCAAGCCCACCCGAATATCTAGGATGCCCCAAAGCAGACGCACCCGCACCAACCACACCCGTAACACCCGCTGTCGTGACACCTACACCTCAACCCGTTGCCACGCCCGAACCTGTCACACCAGAACCCATGACACCCGAGCCTCAACCCGTTGCCACGCCCGAACCTGTCACACCCGCACCTCAACCCACACCCGCACCAGTGGCACCAGTGACACCAGCGACAACCGCACCTGTAGACGACACCAAGGCGTGCAAGGCAAAATTGGAAGAATGCTATTGGCATACGGATTGCTGCAGTGGCCGCTGCATTCTGAGAGAATGTCAGGCCAAATATGTTCCTGTTACTTCAAGAGGTAGCGCAAGCTTGAGAGGTGGACGAGGCGGGGCGGCTGGAGCCGTCGCCATCAACGTCAATAATGTCGATAACGGAGCAGGGACGACGGGCTTTGGATTCGGTGGCTAGGAACGTGTAGCCGCCCCCTGACCCAGTCCGTATTCCCGAGTGAACAATACGGTGCCTCGAGGCACGTTGGACCCTTAAATTTCTTCCAAGCTACTCTAGTGAAAAGTGAGTTTCAGTTAGTGGGATGGGTACTCGAAGTATTTCGGCGACGGCCGACACCCCCTTGCTTACCTTGGCTGCTACACATCATTAGTGATTTCTTGTTTGTCACCTTCAATTAATTAGTTCCCCTGTTCTAATAGAATAATGAAATCAGCTCTAGTTGTTTCCAATGGTTCAATAGCTAATGGGTGGGTTGTGCGTCTAGTAGGCGTCCGTTATGGTTCGAGCGCCGAAGCGCGGCGCCGCGCATGCAGGTAGTGCGGTGGCAAAAGGGCCAAGAAGCTTGCTCGCTTGACAGACAGCTTGAGCTTGCTACTTGAGGTTTTGCTGGGTGTATGGTAGGTGCGAGAGGTGATGAAGCTTGGGAGCGGGCATAGTAAAAGATCTTTGGTGTCATTGTTTCTGCTCTCAAACACAAAAAAACACCATCGGCAGAATCTTTCACACGAAAAGATCTCAACTCTGCTACCCCCCTCGGCGATACGTCTCGGGCCAAGAGAAAGAATCAATCCACATCTACGTCTGTCGGTACTCCTACACTATGGCTGACACGAAGACCCTCCCTTCGGATGTTGGCGACAACCAGGAGAATCCTTTCCTCGTCGATGGCAAGGACATTACACAACCTCATCCCGATTGGGTCGGGAAATGTACTCCTACGCCCAGAAGGAAGAATGCCACCTTTTGGAAAGGCTTCCATATTGCCGATGATGAGCGAAATCTTTTCACCCCGGGTGGCAAGCTCTACGCGGTCTGCAACCTATGCGGCCATGTTTTGATCAGCCACAATAGTGGGACCACCAATCTTCGAAGGCACATGAAATCTTACCATCCTCTTGTCTTTGAGAAACTTTTGGCAGTCCAGGAAACAGAACAACCGGCCGAAAGTGAAGGTTCAAAGAAGCGGAGTGCGCTTCCGTCATCAATGACACCACCACCGGTCACCAAAAAGCCAAAAACGCTGAAAAAAACCATGGCGCCGGTCCAGTGGGCAGAACTCGCGCAGGCTGTGTTCTGCATTGCGTCCAATCGTCCCTTTTCGGACTTGGACCATCCAGCCATGAAGGATTTCGTTCAGGCGTGCATCAATGTGGGAAAGACTAATGGGTCCTTCTTGCCTCGAGCTCGTGTTGCTCGCGACAACGCGACCGCTGCGGCGGAAACGATCAGGGCTGCCATCTTGGACAAGCTCAAGGAAGCCAAGGATCTAGTTTTGACGATTGATTGCTGGGAAACGCGAGAGGATAAGAATACGACCTATGTTTCTGTTCGTTGGATTGAGGGGTTTCGATTGCGTCATTGCACGCTAGATGCGATTCGTTTTTCTGGAAAAGTCAAGTTAGACGATTGTATGGCAAGAGTGCAGGAGATTTTGAAAGAATGGGGAATTCAAGAAAAAGTCGCGTATGTGGTATCTAATCAAGACCTTTCCAGAACGGGGTTTGGGGGTAATGCTGAGATGATTGAATGTTTCGACAACGACCTCCAGCGCATTGTTAAAGTGGAAATGAACAGGAACAAGTTCACTCACATTGTGACCAACGCTCGGAATCTAGTAGAGAAGTTAGACCCGGAAAAGGCAGAGGTTGTGTTGGATTCGGTTGCTCGATGGTGGTCCACCCTTGCCATGATCGAGAGTCTACTCGAACAAAAGGACATTCTAGAACACGGCAAATATCTGGGCGATGCTGATTTGGATGACTTGGAATTCGTCAGGGAGGTTCTCAAGGTTTATCGCCCCGTTATCAAGACGTTGAGCGGAAACGCCCACAGCACATCGTCGCTGGCTCCCTTTTTGCAGTTTGTCGTGCACAGTGAGCTTTCGAAAGCAGCACAAGCCGAGGGCTCGTCAAAATCAAAAGCAATGGCGGCGAAGGATATCTTGAAACAATTCGAAGCAAGGTTTGGCAAGGATGTAGCAGTAATGGGTCAGTCCACTCCCACCAAGGGCCTCCACCGGGCCTTCTGGTTCGCTCATGCGCTGGATCCGAGATTCAAGCAGCTCAAAGTTTTGAAAGACGACACCGACAAGGATAAGCTCTGGGAGGCATTGCTCGAGGAGATGGTTTCATTCGAATCCAAGACCAAAACAGCTGAGGAGAGTGGAAAGGAATCGAAAGATTCCTCAGGAGACACAGAAGTGGCTTCCATTCTGAGGGGTGTGGTAAAGAAGGAAGAATCTAAACGGGAAGAGGCAAAGTCCAGCATCTTCGATCAATATGCCGGAGTTCTGGAGAATGGATCCTCCAAGGATGCAGATTCCTGGAAAGATGCCTGCACGAAGGAGTTGAATTTGTATCGGTCCGAGGCCACAGCCGGAATGCGCACCGAAACAGGCAAGGAAGATCCCTTGTCATGGTGGAAAAGTCACAGGGTCGTCTTTCCTACACTTTGGCGGCTCGCCAAGGTATATCTCGCGATTCCAGCAACTTCGAGCCTTCCCAGGTTGACCATGAATGCGCAAGCCAGTAAGTTTGAGTTGGAGCGCTACGATTTGGCCGACAGTCTTCCAGAGGGCAGCACCTTTCTTTACGAGAATCTGTGGGTTTTGAATGAGGATCACCCATGATAATTCGCAGGGGAGGTTGTCACCCTAGACTTCCGAATTCTCGCCAAAGGCGTAGAGTTTGTGTTCCTTCATGTATTTCAATACGTCCGGTGTCACCATGCCAGTTAGCTTGTCGTCGTCGCCCAGGGAACGCACCGAAGACGACGACACCTCTCGTAAACTGGGAATTTCCAACAAAACAACATTCCCCCTGCCATCCGTCTCATTTACAGCCGCAATTCGTTCCTGCAAAAGGCTAATTGTCATTCCCTTTCTGTGGAGAACAATCAATCGGCCGTCCAAAAGTCGAAAGACGTCCTTGGAACGCTTCCATTTCCATTCTGTCAAGTCCATGAACGTATCGGTTCCCAAACAAAATGAAAAATCCGTGTGGGGTTCTTCTGCCATGAGCATGTCCATCAAATCGGCAGTCCCGACCCGCAACGCCTGAATTTCGTCTTCTGTCATTTCTTCCGTCACCTTCCTCTGAAACGACTCTTGTTCCGCATTGGATACAATCACCTTGGGGATTCTGCCAAACGCTAGTCGGCACATATTCATACGATGTTCGTAGGAGACCAAGGAGTGGCGCTTGGTCGAAAAAGTATGACGATAAACTGGCAGAACTCGGATCTCATCGAAGCGTTCCATTTCACTTAACGCCAGGACGATGCCCCTGTGGCCTCCATCCCCCGTAGGTGGATTGGCAGATGTTCCAAATAAGCAGACTTGCCGGCGTCTCTTCATGGGATCGAATGAAATGTGTTCTTTCTCAAGGCTTGTCACTTTGGAAAGAGGTAAAGTGTTGGACCTGGAGCGGAAGAAG
This sequence comes from Nitzschia sp. DOCU1, assembly GCA_951394045.1. Taxonomy (NCBI): domain Eukaryota; phylum Bacillariophyta; class Bacillariophyceae; order Bacillariales; family Bacillariaceae; genus Nitzschia; species Nitzschia sp. DOCU1. Next base: position 1,126,242 of record OX595991.1, read on the forward strand.
GTGGAAATGATGGTGATGATGTGTCTGACGGTAAATGAAAAGGCTGGGTTACGTCATCCTGCGAAGAATGAGAGTTCGAAGTGGCGGGAGCGGACGGAAGAACGATCGGCAGAGTCGAGTCTGGCTTGGCTCGCCTGGACATTTCATCAACTATTTATACTATACAGAGACTAATGTAGTATATATGTCACACTCGCACGCCGACCTTCCGCCGCCAATACACCACTAATTCAAACACGTAAAGTGCGATTAATCCAGGAAGCTGACTTCTTCGGCCCTGCTCCATTATTGTCTTGAAACAACAAGAGCAGGTTCCATCAACTTATTCCTTTGTAGAAAATGAATTCCATGTTGAAATTTTCGAGCGTGCTGCTGATTGTTCGTGCCGCAGAAGAGGCCAAGGATCCGTCGTCATCATGTGGTCCAGTCGACTGCGAGCCAAATGGCAAATGCGAAGAGGGGGAGTGCGTTTGCGATCCCGGGTTTGCAGGAGCTGACTGTTCGTTTCCCTTTCAAACCTGTCCCGACGGGATTTTGACGTGTTTTAATGGAGCCGAATGTGTAATCCCAATGCCGAAATTATTTGATGACAGTCCACCCCGGTATTTCTGCGAGTGCGCGGGAATCGCCGAGGCCAGCCCCTTTCAAATTAAACAATGTGAATCTCCAGAGTCAGAGGCATGCGTGGCGGGGCGACAAACAAGTGATTATGCATTTTGTACGAATGGGGGGAAGTGCATCAGTAAGGTTCAATACGGGGAACCACACGCGGGTTGCCGGTGCCCTGATGAGTTCGAAGGACGGCACTGTCAATACCGAAAGGGCACTGCACCGGATGTCGAACTACAGCTTGCCTATCAAGAGAAGGAACATCATACTGAAGGTTTGTTTCTCTCTTTTATCATCCTGATTGTTGGTTGTGTGCTTGGTGGTCTTTTTTGTCTACCGATAGTTCGCCATCAACGCTCCTACTATGAAAAGCCGACCTTTTCCCAGAAGGACCTTGACGATGTCCTGGACGACATTATGCTTGAGACGAACGATAGCTTCGAGGAGAGCACAAAGGGAGAGATGACATGATTTCCAAACAAACGAGATGAAAAATCAGTCTTCTTTCTCAACAAGGGAAAGAGAAAAAATTATGGAAGAGGGTCGAACATTGTTCGAACGAATCGAATCAATTGCTGTGGCGGGAACTATCGGCACCACTATGGACATTTCATCCTAATATACTATTCAGAGACTAATGTAGTATTTATGTCACACTCGCACGCCGACCCTCCTCTGCCAATGCACTTCACATACACCACGAAATGTCAAAATGATCGTTAGGCGACGATCTGCGTGATGGAACGTTCGTCCACAAAATACTGTAGGTTTGTGGCGGGAAGCAATAATTCTATTTGGCGCTTCTATTGATCCGCATTGTCTTGAAACAACAAGAACATCAGGACCCATCAACATATTCCTTTGTAGATATGAACTCGATGTTGAAATTCGTTAGCGTGCTGCTGATTGTTCTTGCCGCAGAAAGCGCCAAGGAACCGTCATGTCCCGTCGACTGCGAGCCAAATGGCAAATGCGAAGAGGGGGAGTGCGTTTGCGATCCCGGGTTTGCAGGCGCTGACTGTTCGTTTCCCTTTGAAACCTGTGCCGACGGGATTTTGACATGTTTTGATGGAGCCGAATGTACAAGGCTGAGCCTGCGTCTAGAAGATGGCACGCGAACTCAATATCAATGCGATTGCTCGAGTATCCCCGAGGCCAGCCCCTTTCAGATTAAACAATGCGAATTTCCAGAGTCAGAGGCATGCGTAGCGGGGCGACAAACAAGTGATTATGCATTTTGTACGAATGGGGGGAAGTGCATGAGTCAAGTTCAATACGGGGAGCCACACGCGGGTTGCCGGTGTCCTGACGAATTCGAAGGACGACACTGTCAGTACCGAAAGGGCACGGCACCGGATGTCGAACTACAGCTTGCCTATCAAGAAAAGGAACACCATACCGAAGGTTTGTTTCTCTTTTTTATCATCTTGATTGTTGGCTTTGTGCTTGGTGGTCTCTTTTGTCTAGTTCGCCATCGTCAATCGTATGAGAAGCCGACCTTTTCCCAGAAGGACCTTGACGATGCTTTGGACGACATTAAATTGGAGACGAACGATAGCTTCGAGGAGAGCACAAAAGGGGAGATGACGTAAAATACAATTGTGGAATCAGTAGCGTTTACGAGTTTTGCACATGTTTGCCAGCCTCTTTGAGGGGCCACGGCTGTAGCATTATTTTAGCGATTTCCGTTGCAGCTCAATACACTACTCCTTGTCTTCCATTAGTTTCAGCGGCGTGTTTATGCGCACTTCGATATTCTTTCCTTTGGTTCGAACGTCAAACACTGGCAGTGTAGCTTTTGTTTTGACTGTACCCATCACCTTCCCGATAACTGGTGGGTAGGGGCACCACTCGCCGCGAACTTCGCCGCTTTCAAGCGCAAAGGCCGTCCTGTGCAGAGGGCACACAATACAATCCTCACAGCCGTCTTGAGTGAGGAGCTTTGCTATATCAGTCTCTTGAAATAGGGACGGATCACCCATGGTTGTATTCGCCGTCTTAGAGCTGGAAGGAGCCTCGATGGGCCGCCGCTCGAGCACACCAACTTCTAATGGTGTTCCGAGGTGTGGGCAAGAATTCTCGACGCAATACACGGCGGAACCGTCCTTAGAAGCAACAAGGAGCAAATCCAGTCCTGCTGCAGTGACGGGGACCATTTCACCGGGCGCGATTCGTGTCTTGGGCGCTACGACCAGCCATTCCTCCTTGTCCTTTTGCTTGTCGAACAAGCCCTTGAAGTACTTTTGGGCGACACTGAGCGGATTGGGCCCCTTTTCTGACTCCATATCAAGCTTTTTGTCACTGACCTTTTCCTTTGCCATGGCCTCTTTTGCCATTCGGGCTTCCTCCTGCTCTTTCTCTTTCCTTTTTCGTCGATCAACGGCGCGTTGGTCGGCGACTTGTTGTGCAGCGAGGCGGCGCGTTTTATCAGCGGCTGCTGTCCTGCGAAGTTCTTCTATACGTTTCTCTTCCTCTGTTGGACTTGTTTTGACCGGGCGAACAGTACGGATTTCATCGCGAGCCTGGCTGAAACCACTCGATACATTTTGGAACGTGGAGGTAATGCTCGATGTATTGAATCTGGGAAAGTACTGAGACATGCCATTTATTCTTGGCTCCTTTTCAAGAATCGCCGCCAGCTCCTCTTCTTTCTTTGCTCTAATTTTGGCTTCCCGCGTTTCTCTACTGGAAAAATATTTGGAGATCGACCGGAAGACGCCAGTCGACTCTTCAGCGTTCTTCGGCTTTCTGGACAGGTCATCCTTCTTTTTGCCGCTTTCCCCACTGCTGAATCGACCAAAAAATCCTGATGAAGTCCCTTCCTCTGATTTCGAGTCATCTTTCGAATCCTTTACAGCGCCCAATATAGGTGGTGATCTTTGTATGCTAGTTAGTATCCGTTGGTTTTGGTGACTTGCATGCCTGCATGTTGAAGGTATCCAGACCGTCCGAAAGGGCAGGACACCCGCCAAAATGGCGAGGGAAACACAGCATCCCAGCCATAACGGTGCTTTTCTTTTGTGAAACATGGCCTTCAATGTTATCAACAGAATCGAAGTCGTGAATCGCGGAGCATCCCTGATTGGTCGAAATGGTGATGTCCTTTACGTTTCTCGCTAGTTGGGCTGCACGTTTCTCAGTTGGCGGTTCAGATCTCACGAAAGAGGAGGACAACACACTTGTATATGTTTCAAGCGATCTCAGGTATTCTGACGGCACAAACGGCGTTAGATTGGCAAAGAAGATATATGTTATCAATAACGCTGACAACAATGGGATGGGTTGGATCTACGACACATCAACATCATCTCATCCTCTCGGCATCGGCGGAATGATTTCTTGCTTCCACGTTGCGTTTATCGGTTCTCGCTTCGCGCGATGACGCAAGACAATTTTTTGTAGGCGACCCACGTGACTACAACGATCAACCCGACCCAGTGACACGATCTTTTCGATTCGATTGATTCAACCAACTATGAATGCAAAGTATCCGCTCTACTGCATCTTCGGGAGTTGTTGCTGTGGCGACAGTGATTCTATACGAGTATTCTAAAGGTTGACAAGTCTTGCAAATTCCAGGATCTGCTAGTAGCTAGCTAGATTAGGACATGCGGAAAGACACAATCACTGACTAATGAGGAGAACCAGCGCCGCCACCCGCCTTTCCAATAGATGGGTAGACCACCCCCAGAGTTCCAAGTACGACAAGAATATTTCCTAGCCATCCGAGTGGACCAGGAAGTAGTCCGGCGTGAAAGGCAAACGCAATGAGGGACGCCATAAGTGGTTCCATTAAAGTTGCCACGGCGATAACGACGTTGTCGAAATATTTCATGGCACGGACGAACCCGGCAGTCCCAATAAGATTGCACACCACAGCCAAGTAGATAAGAACTGGCAAGCGACCCTTGGTCATGTCGACCCAACCAAAGACTCCAGTGTACGGGTCGAGGCTAAACTCGAGATTGTCACCGTCCGTCATGGCAATATATGCCAAGACCATGAAACTTCCGAAGAACATGACACAAAACATAAACACGGCCACCGGCATCTGGGACCTGACGGCCTTTGCAAACGTCAAATATGTCACTCCGCCGACCGCTGAAGCCAACGCTAAAAGATCGCCAAAGATTGCTTCGGACGAGGAATCGCTTTTCTCGGATGAGCCTTCCGAATCAGTGGAACAAAGTATAGCCCCTGAGAAAGCTACAACGACTCCACACGCTTCGAAAGGGTGAATACGCTCCCCAACAAAAGCTTTCCCAATGATAAGGAGCAAGGCTTGACTGTTGGCATAGATGACAGCGTTTCCAATGGTCGTATAGTCCAACGCCGAAACGAAAAGGCAAGCATGTGTTGAATACGCCATGGCTGCTACCACAAACGTGACCCATGAGCTCAGGTTTAGATCGGGGAATCCTTCGTAGTATACACTGTGAATGGCAAATGGCGCCAATGCAAAGTAGGAAGCGGTCATGCGCCAGTAGAGTTTGAGGGGTGCTGATACTCCATCCAACATGTGCAGAGCTGTCGAGTTCGAAGATACTGCCACGACAGCGGAAAGCAGAGCAAGATACTGATAAAGTGGTGGTCCAGCGTGCAAGACCACTTCTTCGAATTCCACACCAACCTCTTCCACCAGGTCTTCAAAGTCCTCGGGTAAAAGGGACAACGATCTTGTCAAAGACATGTCGAAGAATCCAGTTTCTCCACGATCCATTTGATCTAATCGTCTCACGAAAGAGCGCTTTAATAGTTTGCCCGTCTCTTCAAACTCTTCTCGAACGGGATCTAAATTGTGCATTAATTCCGATATGCTCGACATGTGCTTTCGGTGTCTGGTCTTCAGGGCCCTCATTTGAGCTCTTGGATCTGCTGAGCTGAAACTGATATTGGAATCGACAGAATTCGACTTGCGATGACCAGTGGGGGAGTTCTCTTTGCTGTCCCCACTCGCCTCGACCTTGGAAAGGAGGAGATCTTTCTCGTCGGGTTCTCGATTGTCGTTCATGTTGTTGCAGATTTTTGTTTTAAACGTTCACTTTTTTGTAAAGAAATGTCTTGGTCAAACTTGATAACCAAGGTGTAGCAACCAAACTAAGGGAGTGCTCGTCAGATATCAATTTGCCTGGTCTTGTAACATGGAAGTTTTCACCATTGTGATACTCACAGCATATTGATTGGGAAGTCCTTCTATGAACCTTCACAAAGATGTCCGAACGACTGACTCAAGAATCGTTGGTTTTGCAAAGCGAAAGAAGTTGGCATCAGATATGAAAGTGCGAGCAGAAGCTTCTCCTTCTTCCTGCCTCTGAAACGAACAGAACCCACAAAAACGCCAGCGGTGTCAAAATAACGACGACGACACGTTCTTGGGGGCTCCCAGTCGTGGATATTTTAACGGTCGGCTATTTACTTTCCACATGTGTCGCGGATTGCATGGAATGAATCGAATCCTCAATCAACCATCACTACTATGCGGGGAATCCGTCGCGGCTAATGAGTTACATCCTAGTCTGATCTTTCTTATAGTTCTACTAGTGTGATGAGCCACCTCCTTTTCCCATGGATGGATACACAACCGCAAGAGTCCCCACTGCCACGAGGAAATTTCCAAACCATCCAAGGGCCCCGGGGAGCAGCCCTGCGTGAAAGAAAAAAGCAATTATCGATGCCAACAAGGGCTCCATTAGCGTCGCGACTGCGATGATCACGTTGTCAAAGTATTGCATCGCTCTGACAAAACCCATAGTACCGATGACGTTACACACCACTGCCAAGTAGAGAAGAATGAAGATTCTCCCGTGGTACAGATTGAATCCGCCAAAGACGCCGTCGTATGGGTCGGCGGTCCATTCCACGCCTTTTTCCGTACCGGCGGCAATAAACGTCAAGACAGCAAAACTGCCAAAGAACATGACGTAAAAGATGAAAACGGTGACCGACATTTCGGATCGCACTGCCTTGGCAAATGTCAAATATGCTACCCCAGCAACCGCCGATGTCAGGGCCATGAGATCTCCATAGATTGCATCGGATCCATCCACCGCTCGTGACGTCTTCTCTGAGTCTTTGGAACAAAGAATTGGTCCGCTAAAAGCAACAATGACCCCGCAGCCTTCAAAAACATGAATGGGCTCACCGACGAATGCTTTGCCGATAATCAAGAGAAGTGCTTGACTGTTGGCGTAAATGACTGCATTTCCAATGGTCGTCAATTGTAACGACGAATAGAATAAACAATTCTGCGCCGAAAAACAAAAGATGGCTGCAATGAAGGTCAGCCAACCTCCGAGACTCAGCTGTGGCGCACCGTCCTTGAGCAAGTAGTTCAATGCGAGCGGTGAAAGAACTATATAGGATGCCGTCATGCGCCAAAACAATTTCATGGGAGCAGCGACACCGTCCAGCATATGCAGAGCGGTCGAGTTGGAGGAAATCGCCGCTACAGCGCTCATAAGCATAAAGTATTGTACACTGGGGATTTGCTTTTCCTTGTCTTCATCTTCCACACCCGCTTCGTGCGCTAGATCTGCAATGTTGTCGGGTAGAATGGATAACGATCGTGTCATTCCCATATCAAAATTACCCGTTTCACCACGGTCCATTTGATCGAGCCCATGAACAAATTCCTTTCTCAAACTTTCTGCCGTTTCTTGCAAATCTTCTCTAATTGGTTGCAAGTTGCCACTAGAAAAAGCTCCAACGAAGAGTTCGGAGATACTCGATTTGTTTTTGCGATGACGAGGAAGTCGCCGGCGAGGATGGGAGGGGTGATGATTCATTCCATGAGCCGAGGAACCGACACCTATGGAATACGATTTTCGATGCGACGGGGTCATTGGAAGATCACCAGCTTCTTCTATCGTCGGGGTTTCCCCTTCTGTTCGCTTCAAGAGAGCATCCAACTCATCCGGCTGACGATCGTCAGGCGACATTTTCTTTGGATTACTCATTTTGACGCTTTGGTGCTTTACAGTTTGAATGTGATGCAAAGCGAAAGCAAATCGAGAGTGGTGCACACGAAAGTTCCAAGGTGTGGAACCGTTTGAGCGAAGAATATGCAAAAAGGTAAACCGGCTCGGTTCTGTCTCGTGCCTTTCTTCCTCGTGTCCGAAAGGAATTCCGATTCCAGTCATGCATATTTCTCATCATCGTTTTGTTGTTCGAAGTGTCTGTGTTCGGGCATTTGGTGGTGTCCGTGCCCGCGAACCGTCGGAGTGCCACGTCAGCAGAGTGTACAGTACACCACTTCGAATACATACCAGGTACACATTTCTACGACATGAACTGAAGTGACCCACCAGCAGAACTTCATATGCCGATAGCACCCGCCGGCTCGCTTTTGACGCTTGGGCTGTCGGTCCTGTTGAAACCAACGCATAGGGCGGCGGTACAGAGCAGCAGCCAAATCCAACAAAAATCAACTCATTTCAAACGAGAGGTCTCAAGGTCGTGGATGGCACTTTGGTTGTCCGCAACCTTTGTTTCAACCCCGTACGCTCATCAAAATAAGTTGGCTGAAATACTGTTTATAGACAGGCTCTTGTGGTGACAGCAGAAACGTGTTAATCGATAGATCTGACATTTTTGTGTTACCGCAAGATTTTTATCCCTATTTTCAATTAAATTTGTCGTGACCATGTCATCCAAACGCGTCCCCAAATTGAAGAAAAGGAAGGAGCAGGCGGCTGACAAAGCCCCCCAGCCTCCTTCTAAGCGAGTTGCTGGTATCTTTGCACCCTCCATCCTCGAGGTATATGGAGATGACAACCTTTCTATGGTCCCACCGTTGCTGGTCGCCGGCCTAACCACGACCGTGGGCAAACAAGAGGCGGATGACGCGGAAAACGTTGGACACTGCCGATGCTTGAAATCTCGTTGCCTCAAATTATATTGTGACTGCTTTGTGTCTGGTCTATTGTGCAGTAAGGGGTGCAAGTGTGAAAAGAATTGTCAAAACAATGATGCGACGGAAGAAAATCGTGAGGCTCGCATTGAAGCCATTTTGTACAATGTCAAGACCAACCCGACTACTTTTCGGCGTCTAAAGCGCTATAATAGTGCATCAAATGTTGTCGTTGGTGCTCCTTCCAGAAAGAAGGGCCCCGGGCAGCAATGTTCTTGTATTAAGACCCAATGCCTAAAGGTCAGTAATGCTGGGCGGTGGTGCTATGTCATGATATTGCACAAGACGATGGGTAGTACTAGTAATGGCCCGCATTTGCTAACTCCCTATGACTCTCCATGCAGAAATTCTGTTTATGTTTTCGAGATGGAAGGCCTTGTGGTAATCACTGTACTTGTCAGGACTGCATGAATCATGCAGGCCACCTCACTTCGTACAACAAGACCCCTCAGGAAATCGACCCAGCCCCAGATTTGAAAAAGACCCAAAAAGGTTTTGAGACCGAAGAAAACTCGCAAGGGCCGGATGTCGTTGTTCCCGTGCCGTTAACCTTTAGAAGGTGCACGATTAAGGTACCCGGGATCACGTTCGAGGTTGCATCAAACAAAAGGATCATGGCGAAACTTAAGCAGGATGGTTCAGCCACGACTCGCGAGACCCAAGGTTCTTCGGGAGAGGGTTTTACGAAGTCGCCCATCCCAAATTACAGTCGAGATGTTCTCGTAAAAAGAACTTTTGACGAAATTCAAAAATTGTTCGGTGATTACCGAGTCGACTTGTCGACACCATCTCAAAGCAACACAGACGAGTTCGGTAGTACAAGGACACTTGCTCTACATCTCATCAAAAAGATGAAGTCGCACATGAAATACTTGGCCAAGGCGGCTAAGAAGGCCGAGGCAAAAGTTCGCGAGAAAGAAAGCAAATCCCTGGTAGAATCGGCTGGCAGAAACCACCCAGCTGCTGCCCCCGCACTCGATGCTTTAAAGGTGATTCCAATTGGAACAAAATTCACCAAACAATTCGATGTGCTTGGTGAATTTGAAGGGGAGGTTGTCAGTAATCCAAGCATCATCAATCCTTTTTATGAAATTGAATATGAGGACGGGGGGTCAGAATCATTGCTTCATCCTGCCTTGGTGAAGCTCCTTCGGGCAAGCAGGCGAGTAACAACTGTGAATTCAGTCCAGTTCTCAGCAACGGCCCAAAAGGCAGATCACGATGCGAAGTTGCAAAAAATTGATGAACTTGCTCGCGAAGCTGCTGAAAAAGCGTTATCAAGCGCCTGTGAAGATATTCTGAAGGGACGAAGGAAAAAATGATCGCACCCCTTCCGAAAAGACCACCAGTCTAGCGTAGGGTGGTTAGCCAGCAAATCGCTTGGGTTTCTTCAGCGAGGTACCCTACCGCATGGGTTCGAGACCAAGCTTGCACCGGCAATAGTGCAACTGAATGCGGATCGTGGAATCCAGTTGGCGCGGTAGATCAAATCCTCGACGTCGGGTATCGCAGGGGTCGGTCGAACATTAGAACCAATGACCCGGCGATAGATTGTTTTCACGTCGGCAAGAATCGCTGCTGCCTCTTTTGGGAGAAGATCCCCCTGGGTGAAGCAGACACCACCACTGCAAGATTTGAAGAAGGCCACACCTTCTACAGCAGCATCAGCCGCAGAAGACTCTTTGAGAATGTTTATTATTTGGCGTTTGCGTTGAAGGGAGATATTGACCGCACGATTTGCTGAACGAACAGCTGCTTCGACCACGGATGATTGCAACTTTTCCGGTCCTTCCAGCAGCCTGGTCTGATGTTCCACTATTCTCCGGCTCAGTCTCCGCGTGTACGAAGCAATATTTTGGCTCAAGCCCACACAACAAACTCTCATACCAAATTTGTTGAAACTGATTTCGTATGCCAGTCCGGCTGGTGCACCCAGTTCGGCCTTGGATTTTTTGTTGCGGTGTTAGAAATGGCACTGTGCAGTTCAGAGTGGAGTTCCGACACTTACCAAGTCGCTAATGGCATATTCTAGAGACATCTTCCAAAGCTCGGCCCTTGCTGCCGACCTGGTGTTTGCTCGCGCAGGTCTCGAAGAGAGGAGTTGCAACACAAAGACGCAACGACACGACGGCTCCGGCGGGGCCCGTGGAAGTTGTAGCGTTGGCAAAACAGTGTCATGCGACGACACTCTTAGAATGGACCAGTAATCTCGAAGTATAGATGTTTGTGTCTGATCATCGCTGTCGTCGGGCTGTTTTTCATAGTAATCTTCTTTTGCCTCGCGTCTAAGAACTCTATTGAATACAGGCGGCAGAGTAGGCTTCAATGGGGGGTTGTTGCCGCTAGATCCAAACTGGTCGGGAATTCTTGGCGGTCGAATGGACGGAGGTATCAACGGATTAATAACCGGAGGTGATAATTCATCCTCCATTAGTCGGGCAACAAGCCATTCATTTACTTTTCCTGTAAGTCGGAACATGTTGTCGTAATAATACCGAGCCCCTGTGATGGGTGATATGCTCCAGCTAGCCGGTGATAAAGGCGGGAAAGAATTTTCCAGGACATTCTTCTCGGCGAACTGAATCGTTTTCTTGGATGCAGTTGAAATTATGATTGCACTGCCTGGATCACTCATCAACAACAGTGTTTGTTGCAAAGCCTTCTGAACCGATGCGATCCCCGCTCGATCTTGTGGCAGTGGAAATAGCCGCCATCCCGGTGTCCCAACCCCGTTGGGTCCTTGAGTCCCGTAGAGTTGGGCGTCAAAGGCCAATTCAACAGCGTCAGCTGGACGGGGTGCCAGAACATATCCATAGAGCTGTGCTACGGCAGCATAGTTCGCGAGAATCTCTCGACCTAACAGGAATGGATTCAAGGGATTGCCCTGTAACGAGTTGATGCTATCGTAGACCGCGGCAATCACAGACGAACGACTTGAAAATCCCTGCTGTGTCAGTGTGATCTCCAGCTTAAGAATCTGAAACCCTGGTACATCCGCCGGGAATGAAATCCTTGGTAATCCTTGCGTTCCATCGGGTACCCAATTCCGTCGTTTCAACAGCGTGTACAAGGAACCAGGCCCTCGTCGACCAAGAATCTGCGATAGAATAAAGCCAATCTGCGTTGCCGTCACAATATTTCGTCCTTGTCTCATTTCCCCATAATCAAAATTCAACCCCCATTGAAAGGAAATCTTTTCCAAATCTTCTCCAGGTCCATTGCCACTCTGTCGTCGATACAAACAGATTGTGGCCAGCCTGTTTTGTCTGGGAAAGAAGTCTGGAAAGGTTCGAAGTTCAGCGTCTGTTGTATTTCGCTCCTTGGACAATGCCATGACAAACGGAGAAACCCAGGCTTCCAGCGCCGAAAGCTCGTTGGGTGAAATGACGACCAGCACGGCTCGCTCAGGTTGATACCGCTCCTTGAAGAATTGAATCAAACGTTCCCCCACATCGACACCATTCCTTGCGGGGATCGTCTCCAAAGTATCCAAGCTTCCAGCACTTTGCCTCGCATAAGGATGATCTTGATTGATCAATGATTTTGTCAAATATAATTCTCGGAAAAACCCATCCGCACTATCAAACTCGGAATTCACACGTCGAATTTCCCGCTTCAACGTTTCTTCATCATGACAGACTTGGGCAATGATTTCTTGCTGGAATATTCTCGCAAACCGCTCCAAGGCCTCTTGAAAGGCTTCAATGGGACAATTGAAATGAAAACACACCTTTTCGTAGGCGGTGAATCCATTGCTACTCCCATCCACGTCAGTCAACCATTCTTCAAAATCTTGATACTTGTTGCGAGTGAGTTGTCGTCTCGACGTCCTAGAAGAGAGTGCCATGTGTTCCATAAGGTGAGCCATGCCACTCAAGCCGGGTGGATCCGAAAACTGCCCTGCCCCACCAATGGTCAAGGCTGCCGATGCCTGGCGGACTACCTTGTCGCTCACTAATAGAACCTGTATGCCATTGGCGAGTCGGATAGTTTTGTAGTGTCGGAAGGTAGAAAATGGAACGACGGAACTTTCGGTGGCTGCTGAATCCTTGTCTAAGTCAAAACGCTCAATGTTACTTGAAGTGGCAGCTAAAGCAGGTGGCTCTGATGCAGTCCAAATATTCCAGCTAGCTCCAGTCGCGGCGCTCCATGCCACAAATTGTCTTCTCGAGAAATCTTGGCAATTACACTCGTCGGTCGTCTCGGCGGATCTTGAATTATCGTCGTTCTCATTGGTGTGCCCCTGCAGGAGTTTTGGTGTTGGCTGTCTCCAAGTTTGGTGGTCCGCTGTAGAAAACGAGACACGATGACTTTGGTGAAGAAAGCCATGGACCTTCCAGTGATAAGCCAGAAGCATCAAGCAGCGGACCGTTGCTGTCCATTTCTTCATGGGACGAGTGTGCTACCAGCAGGATGCCCTGCCCAATCACCACAGCACTCTGTCCAGAAAGCTTCTGTCTAGGATCTTTGGGCGAAACGTAACGCCTTGGAAGAACGAATGGCAGTTGGTGGTTTTACTACCAAGGCAACATGAGCAGCCAAGCAGCACCGTGCCCAATGTCAACGTATCCATCTCATTGTTTTCTCGGCAGCAGAATGGTTTTCCCGCCATTTTTTCATCAGAACACGTCACTCTCTCTGCCGAAGTCGAAGGAGTCATGGACTTTCCTGCTTTTTGCCGGTAGGCGGCCAGATACCACGATCTTTCATATGTTTGTCCAGTTTTTGTGTGGCAGCGATTGCTTCGCTCCGATACTCAGCTCATGACCATGACGGCAGGAGGCCGCCGAAGCATATCTGCTGTTGAGGGGACCAAATCAGATCCACCCATTTCACCTCGTTTTGATAACCTTCTTTTTTAATTGATTGAATAGAGTAGAGTCACCATGGGAGCTACGGGGTCCAAAGTCGAGTCGGGACATGCCGCGTTGCCGCCAACGGCAGTCGCCTTTTTCTCACAACCCACAGTCACACTCTGTGAGGATTCCCCGCCACCACCAATACCTCCCGTATCAGACGCCTCTTCCACGTCCCTTCCTCTAGACTCCAAACCGGAAGATGACGCCATTGCCAAGGCAGCTGCTAGTGCATCGGCGTACACCAATCCAGGACCATACGAACAGGCGTCCCAAGATGCCAAGCGGCTGGTCATGTTGGATACACACGATGGCTTCCGGTGTGACATCAACAAGCAACTGAGCCCGTACATGGCAGTGGTACATAGTTTCTGGCTGGGCACAAATATGATTCCGGACGGCCGCAAGAAGACATACACATGGCTAACGCAGGTCGCCGATGAATCTTCGCTCTACATGGCTCGAGTGGATCCGGATCGGATGAGCGTCGATGGACGCATTCACAAAGCCTTGCTGGGTGGACTCATCATGACGAAACTACAGGTTGGAGTGTCCGCTGAGGGACAAGCTGATCAGATGTTGGCCGAAGCCGATGTCAATGGACAGTCGTGGTCTGCCAATGTCAAATATGGAAGTGTGGCAGGTGGGCTCATGTATGGATGCAATTACTATCAAGCCATTACTCCAAAGTTCAGTATGGGAGGAGAAGGCATGTATATTGGTGTTAATAACAGTTTGGCGGCGAGTTATATCCTCAAGTATAGTATTCCTGCAGAGGGAGACGAAGTGCCCACCAAAAGGCCAGGTCCGCCTGGCATGCCCCGAGCTGAACCCCCATCTTCGACCATTGTGGCAAGTTTTAGTGCCAACCAAGGGCTGACATTGAATTACAAGCGTGTCGTGACTCCTCAAAGAGTGACATTGGGTGCCGAGCTTAATGCCAATCCCATGACGCTAGAGTCGGCCGTAGTGTTGGGTGCGGAATTCGCTTGGAGTCGTTCCAAGCTTGGTGTGACGGTAGATGGAAACGGAAAGATGCAAAGTTTACTGGAAACCAAACTGGGGAAGGAACCTGGTCAACCAAAACTGAATCTCTGTGCTGAATTGGATCATATGAATGATGAAATGCGGTTTGGATATGGTCTATCGATTGACGGATAGAGCGCAGGGAAAAACGATCATCAGTAGTAAGGGCGGGACAGCTCAAGATTTTCACAATCGTCGTATTCGTAACAATAGTACTTGCATACCTGAAGGATGCTTTTCTCTGAAGATACTTGGATAGAAATGATGGTGTTCGAAGCATTCTTTGATGCCACCAGAGTAGGAAAGACACGAGGCTATTTTCATCCCTGGTCGAACAGAGGGAATGGTCGAATGAATCAAAACATACGAGCGAACGACCCAGCTGATTACAAGAATTGAGCACGACGCTCCCGCTCACACGGATAAACGGGCATATCCGCACCCTTCGGCCCGCATCACAGCATCTCTCGCAAAGGATTTGCCTTCAACACGTCACAGAAAAACTCGCTCCAATCACCACGAGAGAAAATGATGCCTCAACTGATCATCGTCGCCTCGTCGCGTCGTTGTCAAATCTTTCGTCGAAACTCGTTCAGCAGTACGTATCCACATTGTCCTTCTTATTCCTGACACCATGAAGACCACCGCAGTTGCTATTCTGGCCTTGGCTGCCTCGGCGAATGCCTTTGCCCCTGCTGTCCGCCAAGCAGCATCCACAACTGAGTTGCATGCTGAAACCCGACGAGAGGCTCTTGGAGCCATCGGAGCCGCTCTAGGTGCTCTTGCTCTTCCCGGAGTTAGCAATGCCCTTACCAATCCTGCATTGCAAACGTTTAAGGCCGGTAAGGCCACCAAGGGACAGTTCATCCCCGGAAAGGGGCTTCGCAGCCGAGAAGAGGAAAACTTAATGGCCGTCAATAACCCGGCACTTCAAACCTTTAAGGGTCGTAAGCCCACCAGGGGACAATTCATCCCCGGAAAGGGTCTTCACAATCAAGAAGAAAACTTGCTAGCCCTCAATAACCCGGCACTTCAAACTTTCAAAGGTGGAAAGAAGACAAAGGGACAATTCATCCCAGGCAAGGGTCTCAAACATAACGAATCGTTTGATGAATTGCTAGCGCTCAATAACCCTGCACTTCAAACTTTCAAGGGCGGAAAGAAGACAAAGGGACAATTCATCCCAGGCAAGGGCCTCAAACAGCGCGAATCGTTTGATGAGTTGCTAGCGCTCAATAACCCGGCACTTCAAACCTTCAAGGGCGGAAAGAAGACAAAGGGACAATTCATCCCAGGCAAAGGTCTCAAACTGAGCGAATCGTTTGATGAGTTGATGGGCTAGATTGGTATTGCGGCGAAAAGCAAATAGGTGAAAAATAGACGAAAATGTATTTTTTATTCTGCGTGACTCGTTTACTTGTTATGCCATACTAGCCTGCTATGAGCCATCGTCTGTGACCGCAAGGATTGATGTGGGAGCCCCTGATGGCGTGATCTTGGAGGGCCAGTCAATAATGTTGTGATAGGCCTGTGCAACTTGGAGAGTCTTGGCATCGTCACCGCGTCGGCTGAAGAGTTGTACACCCATGGGCAGGCCGTTTTTTCCAAATCCTGCAGGAACGGTTGAACAGGGTAGTCCACCCAATGTCACCGGGACGCAGACTTGCATCCAACGATGATAGGTGTCCATCTCCTTTCCACTAATCTCCTTGGGCCACTTCCACTCTTGCGGGAACGGAAAAAGCTGGGCGCTGGGTAATGCAAGAATATCGTAATCTTCAAACAGTTTTTCCAGGCGTTCTGCGTATGACTCCCGAACTTTTCCGGCTTCGGCCAGGTCAGCATCGGAAACTTGCAGCCCCTGGGATATCTCCCACTGTAGCTCTTCCTTGATGGGAGAATTGTTGCCTAGAAGAATATCCATATTGAACGATTGTGAGAAAAGCGCCGCCACCGTTGCAAATCGGATCCGATTCCAACTGGTCCAAAGATCGTCAAGAGGAAAGACTTCAGTTGAAATCATATCATCCACTACGGCCCCCTTCTTTTCGAACCGTGAAAGAGCTTCTCGACATAACTCCAGAATCCCGATTTCAAACGGCAAAGACCCACCCCAGTCTCCGAGCCAACCAATTCTTAGCGTTCCAAGTTCCAACTGGGCACTCAAAACGGTCGAGGAGTCAAAGACTTCCTTCCCACCCGCCATGGTTTCTAATAGCATGGCACAATCCATGGGCGTTCTTGCCATGGGCCCCGCCGTTGACGTAGGATACGGGAGAGGATTTTTCTTGGATGCCAATGCACCACGAATCAAACCCGCCGTCGGTCGATGACTGTAAATACAGTTCCATCCCGCCGGATTGCGTAATGACCCCATCATATCCGTCCCATCGGCCAGACACAACATGCGAGACGACACCGCAACTCCAGCTCCACCACTGCTCCCACCCGCACTTTTTGTCAAATCAAATGGATTCAATGTGGTTCCCCATCGTTCATTGTAGGTATGTGATCCCAATCCATTTTCGGGAGAGTTGGTTTTTCCAATGATAATGGCACCTGCTCGGATCATTTGATCGACAAAATAATCCGAAAATGTAGGTACAAAGTTTTTGGAAAGACGACTCCCTCCCATGGTTGTGGGAATACCCTTGACATTGGAAATGTCCTTGATTGCCATGGGAATTCCATGGAGCCATCCTTGGCGAGGCCCTTGATCGGCAGCCCGGGCCTCGTCCAAGAGTGTTTGACGATCTCGTAATAGAATAATGGCGCGGCACTGAGGATTGATCTCATCGATCCAATCCAGTGTGACTTGCATGACTTTTTCACAAGAAACTTGTTTGGTCTCAATGGCGCGAGATAGTGACAAGGCGTCCATGTTGAGAATGTCATTCCAGTTGGTTCGTTTGGCCGATGATTGTGTCATTTCGGCCGAGAAGCACGAGCAGAGTGTCACGTGAACGACCAGCAGTAGAATCCAGCAGGATAATGATAAGAACACGTTGGATTGAGGACGAAACTGTTTCTTCATGGTGTAGTTTCGTTTCTGTTTTTGATGCATGCATCAGTATAGTGGAGACGACCATCGATGGATATAGCCAACATTGCCGAGGGGGCGGCGTCATCGTCACATCGGCAGCGCGCGTCATGTTGGTGTGAAAAAAGCGAGCTCTCATTGTTTCGCGGGACTGGGGAATTCGTGACTCCCTCCAAAGATCGGCGATGATGATGATGATGATGTCATCACTTTTCGGCGCGACGACAAAAGAAAAAAGTGAAGGCTTCACTCCATCTTCTTTCAACCCCGAACGACATGATGACATCAAAGTCCTATGACTGAATGAATCTTCTCATTTTCCTCAAAGCGACCCTTTTAAAAGCCGTTAGAGTTCCGTGCAGTTTGCAGTGGTTGCAATAGTTCCAAGGAGGTAGTGAACGAGCTGTACCCTGGTCAAGAAGTCATTACAAGCAATGCGATTATTGTGGTCGCCACTGTTGCGACGTGGTAGTGGGCACGATTGGATGCCCAAGAACATCCGTGGAATGACCAGCATCTCCAATTATGATCGGTATTTGACGCCTACCAGTCAACGCCGTCAACCAAGTCCGATCCGAAAGTTGCAACCCTTGGTGTCACTTCCTGGGATGATTTCCTTGGGGGGAGGGTTGCCTAATCCGGATTTGTTCCCCGTCACGAGCATGTCCTTTGGTTTAAAGGTGCCCAACCATGATAGCGTCGACATTACACTTTCTCAAGGTGAATTAAATGATGCACTGCAATACTCTCCTACCTCGGGAATTCCAAAATTGCATTCTCAGCTCAAGGCATTGCAATGTCGCGAACATTCTTTGGACGACGAGGAGACTCCTGTGGCATTAGCCATTACCGTCGGAAGCCAAGATGGATTCTGCAGGGCCATTGAAATGTTGATTGAACCGGATAGTGATGACGTCGTCTTTTTAGAAACGCCAACCTACTCTGGAGCTCTCTCGTTTCTACAGCCACATGGGGCCAAATTGGTGCCGGTCCCCATTGACGAACATGGATTGGTTCCCTCGGAGCTGCGAGCTGCCCTAGAAAAGGAATTGAACGGAGACAAAAAACTTCGTCGTCGAGTCTTGTACACGATTCCAACGGCACAGAATCCATCCGGTGCAACCCTTGCGCAATCGAGGCGACAAGAAATCTACCAACTCTCCCAAGAATTCGACTTGATTCTTCTCGAGGATGATCCCTACTGGTTTCTTCACCCTGATCGCAAATCATTCAACTCCTTTCTATCTTTAGATACAGACGGTCGAGTGCTACGGTTTGACAGCATGAGCAAACTCATTAGTTCCGGACTGAGAATGGGGTTTGTAACAGGCCCGAGCCCACTCATTGAAAAAATCAACTTTCACATTCAAGCTACCAATCTACACAATTCAGGGGTATCGCAAGTTATACTGTCCAAAATCTTGGAGGAATGGGGAGAAGAAGGTTTCAATGCTCATTGTCAACAAGTCGCCGACTTTTACTGCCAAAAACGCGATTCATTGGCTCGGTCTGCCAAAATGCATCTGACAGGCTTGGCCGAATGGCACGTACCCGATGCTGGCATGTTTTTGTGGTTTCGATTGTTGGGTATTGATAATACCAAAACCTTGATTGAGGAAAAGGCAGCCAAGAGCAACATTTTGTTGGTACCAGGACAAGCCTTTAGACCGCTGGACGAACCGTCCGACTTCGTCCGGGCTTCCTTTTCCACTGCCTCGGAGGAAGATATGGACTTGGCCATGCAGCGCTTGGCGAAAGTGATAAAAGATCATGGAACGCAATGACCAAATAAGGGACGGAGTTGTAAATGGACATGCGCAGCCATGACAAACTACTCCGCAGCCAAACCAAATTAGCTACTAGACCACAGAGATACCATCATCAAGCCGTATTTGAACCACCCTAGCTCCTCCACCGTTGAGGTTTTGACCAATTCGTAATCTCTCCCCCAAATACAAGCTGTCAAAGAGTCCCTCCCCTTGAATGGGCAGACTAAGGCACTTGTCACTCTTTCCCACACACAACTTGCCTCCTTCGATAGTAGCTCGAAATCGTTTTGGGACGCGACGTGAACCAGAATCCTCTTCTTGTAGTGTACCATAGACTTGTACATTGGCCAAGGGTCCCAAGACTTGTCCAACGTTTAGCACCGTGTCTCGACCAAAGATTTGAAAACTGTCATTGAAATCAAACTCTGGAAAGGGAATGCGTCGATCAATCCCCACTCCATCGGGACCAGGTTGTAAATAGACCAACATCCAAGTACCAGGAAAGAGAGAACCATCAAAGTCTGTTGCCGCATCATTGTCTTTGGTCTCTGCATTGGCCACAATTTCCTTGATGAGACTGTCAATTTCTTGTTTTTCTTCATTACTAAATTCATAGGGTCGACGACCATTGAGCATGTCAAACAAGCGTGTCACAGCCTTGGGTTCTTTTACAGGTGTCAAATGACTCGATTTGGGTAGTGGATCGACCCATGATGGCGTAAAACTTTCTTGCAAGGCCTTGGTGGCATCTTTACTCCACGTTTGATCTTGACGGGCTACTAAACCATTCTCGTCAATTGTATACACGATAGTACTCTCATAGGCCGTCACATAGGGATGCCAAGGAAGTTGGAGGTAGCCACGGGATCGTATGCGACCCGCAATGGTACGAGTGACTGGATCTGGTGTTAGTGGACTCACAAGTTCCACAGTCGACCGGGCAGGATCAAATAAGATGCGCAACGCTTGTTGATATTGACTCGTGCTCGCGACACGATTGGTAGGATCCGTAAAGATGGCATCATCACGAAAAATATCGGGCGACAAGTCCCCCGTCAAAAAGTAACCACCTTGATTCGTGGCTCCCATGGTCAAATCTCGGGAAAGTCGTGCTGCTAATTCATCGAGGGACAAGCCCGTTGTTTTCTCTGACAAGGTCACCTTGGCACCGAGAGGTGCCAACTTGGTATAGTCTCGCACAAATGTAGGCAATTCATTATTCGTTTCTGCCGCGTTAGATGGCAATGGCGACGCTACTGTCAGACAACCACCAACGCTCCCGACGACTGCCACTTGTGACAACCACGACCGGCGGGAAACCTGGTTCTTATCATGATGATGGTTGGAAAGGGCGTCGACGTGTATCGTGGTTCGACATGACAGCACAAACAAGGACAACAGCAATCTCTTATGGGTCATTGCGTTCACTTCAGAGTAGTATCAATGTCGATTTGCCGTCGGGGTGCAGACACCATCGACTGGAATGTGTGCATCATCGTCATCGCTGCCTAAACCGCAAAAGATCGCGGCATGAGATCTTTTTGCCTTCAAAAATTCTCCCTCCGATCCTATTCTGGTTGGGTCGATCAAGTCGACTTTAGTCGGATGGTTCATTGAGTCATTTTTGTCGCATCATCGTCCGTCCATCAGACGTCAAACCTGCGACCGATGGCGCGAAACGTGTGTGTGGTCTCGCACCCCTCGTTTGGGGACGACCATGATGCATTGCCGTTGCTCGTGTCGGGAGCCGACGTTTTTGAAACACAACGGGTAGCAGAAGCATACCTTTGACAGATCGCAACGCAAAGTGTAGCTACTGTGCTGCAGCCTTCAATTTTTGCTCGACGGCATTCGCGAAGATGGATCAATCATCATTAGACGACGCCCACGCATTGATTTCTCAACTGGAACACTTGAGCCATGCATCATCGACAACAACGACAGCCTCCCTTCCATCACCACGACAAGTCTTGGCCATGGGAAGCATTTTGTTCCGAGTCTCGCAGCAACAAAATCATCCAAATGATCTTTGGTTTGCCCATCAACATTTGGTAGACTCGTTGCCTGAAGAGTATTGGAAGTGGGTCATGGCCACGTTGCAAAAAGCAGCGCATCGACTGGCTACTTCTGCCGACGAACACGACTTGGTGACAGCCCTGCAATCCTTGAATGGACTATTGAGTCATGCCCCACGACTGTGTCAACTGACATACTCACTCGAGTGGATAACTACCTTGGCGGCCATCTACGACAAGCTAGTAGTCAAGGATGCCACGGCGTCCAACAAGGACATTGTCTTGTCAACTCTATCGAGTCTACTACTGGATGGACTACTACTGCTACCACATCAACAACCACAAACTGGTGCAATACTAGAAGAATCCTTATTGGAAGCCATTCAAGCTATGGAAGCTGAATCGACCGATTGTCTGGGGGATTTACAGGCCTGGCAAAGTCAAAAGGAGCCTTTTCGAAGAACCTTGGAGAGTGAATTGAAAAAGCTTTCTAGCAACGACGATGAAAGTCTACAACAACGAGAATACATTTTAAATATGCTCGAGTCGGCGCGGCAACAAACGAAAGCTTCTAAACCTCGTGCGGTGGTGGCTACTCCTGCTACTAATAGTACCGTCAGCAAGAAACCAGCAGCAGCCAAACCCATTTCGGCGGCAGACGAACTCGAACGACGAATTCAACAAGTCAAGCAGATTCTACCAGACTTTGGAGAAGGCTTTATTGAAACGGCTCTTAGTTTGCACCAGGGCAATGTGGAAACGACTGTTTCTACGCTATTGAGCGAAAACCTTCCATCCGCCTTACGAGTTTTGGATCCGTCTCTACCCCGGCGGCGCAAGGAACGCGCCCAAGAAGAAGCTCAAGAAGCGGAACAAGCTCGAAAACTGGTCAAGGAACGAGTGGCGTTGGAACAACAGCAAGAAGAAGCTCGCTACAAAGCACTGTTGTATGTACAACAAAAAGACGAGCAGCAACTACTACCGCCACTTCATGATGAGTACGATGATGATTACGACGATCAATATGATGAAATTGATGTCGGACTAGGAGGCGCAGATGATGGCATGTACGACTTTGAACAAGTCAAATTGTACAATCAACTCGTACGAACCGAAGAATCCGAAGATTCCTTTTGGCAAAACAATCGAAATACGAACCGCATTAACAACAATGTTGGCAAGAAGAAGGCTGAAGAAGAGGAAGAGGAAAATGAGGAATCTACTGGAAATCAATCCAAATATCGAGGCTCCGACAAAATCAAAGGTGGACGAGTCATTGGACCCGATGGCAAGGTGGTTCGAAACAGTAAACCAGGCCGTGGCGGCGGTGCAGGACGAGGAGGCAAAACTGCGGGGCCGAACAGCAGTGAGGGCACACCATCAGGAGGACCACAGCCGCCAAACGCGGGCCGTGGCAAGCCTCGCACCAAACCAAAGGCACAAAACCGCGTCAATCGAAATCGTGACAAAAAGGCCAAGGCCCAGGGTACGTTTGGTGCTGCCAATTAACTTGGGTTCTTGAGAACCGCATTCATGATTGCCAGTACGATTGAAACTTTTGTGCACTTGGGTTGAGAACCGCAATTGTTACCGGTAGAAAGTTTTTGCACTTGGGTGTTTCCACATATCAAAGCGTTGATGGCATCTTTCTTTTTTTCCTTCTTTGGGTTGCTCCTTCGATTGATATTTTGTCTTTGTACCTGCTATCTTTTGATATTTTTGGCTCCTATGACGATATCTGGTACTACCGGTAATAGCGCGGAATAACTCGGGAGGTTTCTCTACTAGTTTCCACCCATCAAATTTCGAAATGTTTTGATGGTATCTTTCTTGTTTGGGTGTCTTTCTTTCCTTCTTTTTTGAGTTGCCATGACATCTCTCTCTCTCTAGTAGCAAGATATTTTGTGCTTTCTACCTACTATCTCTATTGATATTTTTGGCCACGATTGGAACAACTTGGAAGGTTCCTTTTTTACTGTAGTTTCCACCCATCAGTTGGCCATAGCGCTGGAAAAGCCGGTAGAGTTTGCCCGAAAGCCCTTCTGGTTCAAATCAGACACAAGATGGGTATCGCCTTCCTGAATTGATAAATATATGCCTCCAAGGAGTGCCATGTGACATACATAGCTTTGCGGGCATCCAGGAAGCTTAAATATTTGTGATCTCAGTCATCATGGTGAGATGAGAGATGACACGTTCGACATAATGCTCTCGTGGTACTTTTGGCACGAATAGAATGACCATTAGAGCGCTAATACGCCCCTCTCAAGTCAAGTCTTTCGATAGTTTCAACATAAGATGACCTGTAGCGGATTAATATGCCCATCTCACGTCAAGTCTTTCTGTAGTAATACCATAGATTTAATGATTGAAAGAGAAGTCGACGGTACGCTAAGAAGTCTTGCATCTAAAGCGGCTTCGGAAGGGCATAATAGTGGAAATGTGTATGCAGTTTTTGAATCGAGAACCATTTTTTAGTACGTTTACCGATCATCCACCACTTTCTTCGCCACTTTTGTCCTGGAATACCGATAGGAACTCGCGTTCATATCGATCCGTCCAACAAAATTCCAGCTGCATTCACAACTTGTGCACAATACTACACCACTGCTACACATTGAACCTACTGATACAAGGTTAACCATGACAGCACAACTAGAAAGTTTCATGAAGAACCTGGTGCGGAATGATGTCCGAGCGACACTGGTAGTCGACAACGCCAAAGTACTCCAATCTAGTAGCGAGCATGATACGCAACAATGTTCAGCCGTTGGGAGGCCGTTGCCTATGGGCGATGAAACAGCGCTCCTGAGCCCTGTCGGCAGAATACCGTCCCGAAGGACGAGAGGAGGTCTCGATGTATCTGATCACAACAAGCGAGAATCAAGGTGGAACTCCTCAACTTCAGCATCTCCGAAATCGCCAGACAGACAACTGGGAAAACCTACACGCGACGTAAGGATGTATCTGCAACCACCATTATGCAAGAGATCGCCGCCATCTGCACGCCGATCAGGTTCCCTCCAATGCCCAACACCTTTCAAACCAAATCGAAAGAGCCAGATGCCGGTTGCAGCATAGTTCTAGGTTACCATTCAAGCTGGACTAATACCAGTTTTCTCTCGGGGCGATTGGGATGGCTATGTTGATATTGGTTTCTCCGAGTACTTCCTGGCGTGACCCGCTCTTGATGTACTCAATGCTAACAAGATAGAAACTTCTTTTTTTGATTGAATCCTCGCGTGTTTACCTTTTGTGCAAGAGCCTCACGGGAGTAGAGCCTTGATTTTGGACGCAACCCCTAGGATCTTCCCCAAGATTCCCAGCGTGATCAACCAAAGAGATGCTGTCAGGATGTCGGCTCTTCGCAAAGCAGCACTGTATTTTAAGTTAGGGTCCGAAATCTGAATGAATACAGGTAGCGGGGTGAGACCGAAGGTGACTTTGTTCAGGGCGACCCGACCAAAAAAGTTAAAAGTCCAGAGCATTTTCCGAAGAGTCAGTATTCCTCCAAACTGTTGATACTGGAAAGGCGCACCGACTCGGACCATCTTCACCAAAGCCTTTGCCTACAGTACGTAGTGAATGACAAGTCAGTCAAGAACGCACCAACGGCATACCAGCATGCTCACCTCTACACACGTACCTCTAGGCCACGCTGCGCTCCGTAGTCCCTGGCTACCTCCCCGACCTTTCCATGACTCGCCAAGGCTTCATCCAAACACCAAACATCTTCGAGACCAGAATTGACTCCCTCTCCAAGATCTGGAGGAAATGTATGTCCCGCATCTCCTACCAGTATGACAGCTGCCTCGCTATTGGGCGAGACAACGTAAAGTTCCGGGCTATACTGGCAAGGTGGCAATCGCAATCCCTCCGTGCTGGTGAATCTTTCAAACTCTTTTTCTTCCACCAGTGCGGCATCCCCATAAAAGTCGAAACGAGGAAAGGCCTTGGCAAACCACTCCCGCATTTCTTCACTCGTCTTGACTTTCCAAATGTCATGGTTGGGTAGTCGAATCACGTTGAAGGTACGTGTGGGAGCCTTGCGGGCAGGTAGCAACCCCAAGGATATGGCCATTTGGGGACTTTTGTGAATACTACGAATCGAGTAGAAGGTTTGCGTATCAAACGGAATTTCAAACATTGTGCCATCGCCAACTGGGACCTTGGCATTCGCGTTGATTTGGAGCGTCTTGTCGTCGAAATGAATTTGGAGGGAAGAGAGTTGAGAAAATGACATATGAAAGTTGTGCTTTCTCGTTACGAACAACAGCCTGCGACGTTTGACTCGTCGTCGTCGTTGTGCACTACGATCATACTACATACCTTAAATTTGAGTCCTGATGCCGGAGAAAGCCATCGCCTGACCTTGAAACCGCTAGGGTCACTGTTTGCCCACTGAGCAAACGGCGACGGCGATTGCGCCAAGCTTTCTCGTACTTGCGATTTCATTCCGTCACACCCTAGAACCAATGAGGTTGTAATGGTTTGATTCGTAGAACCCTCTGTACAAATCTCAATCTTCGAATCCCCCACGGCCGAAATTTTGGAACACGACACTCCATTAATGATCGTAATTCGTTCCTCGGCCTCGGCAGCGTTTAGTAACAATCGAATAAATTCATGGCGACGGATCCAAAAATTTCTCCCCGTGGGACGAAAAATCGGAACCTCTTTGGGCTCGGGGTTCAGAATTTCCTTGGGGTCGGCAGGAATGGACACGAGCTTGGTCGGGCCCACGGTCAGAATGCCCTGCTCTTCCAACGCTTTCTGGACAATAGGAAACATCTTCGTCAGCTTTTGTCCTCGCTCTCGAATCAAAAAGGGATATGCCTTGGTGGGATCGTAGACATCGGTGCGTTCGGCGGATTCGAGAATCGTCACTTGGTATCCATGACGCTGTGCCAGCACTAACGCCGATGATAAACCAGCGGGTCCCGCACCGACCACCACTGCCGATTTTAGACATTCAACAATTGGCAATATCAGCGCAAGCAAAGTGAAAGAGCACCTCATAGTATAATTAGTTGTAAGCCTCTTTGGGCAGGATTGTGGATAGTTGGTCATCTTGGGTGTGTCAAAGCAATGACAGCCGAAGTACGAGAATGCCTTCTCATGTTGGAAGGATGTTCGGTGGTGCCACGCTAACACGCTTTCTCGCGCGCGCGGCGGCAAAAGATCGCTGATCGCTGACTCACTCGACTCGACTCATTTATTCAAGTCAGTCGGATTTCATCCTATCCAGTCAAATCAGTCAGCCCGTGCGTCAGTCGTCGTTGTCACGAGAGTGAGACCTCCTGCCGATAGCTGGTGCACTGCGTACTACGACAACCGAAGTGATCCTTCAAAAGATGCTTGATGATCAGTTGTACGATCCCGTGCGAGCTATTCTTGGATCTGGCACAGAGAAGAAGCTAAAAGAGTTTGAGATCGTTCCGATTGAGGGGCTAAGGAAGACGACGACAAAAATAGAACAATAGTAGACAATAAACTGCCAGATCACCATTTTTGTTTGACTACTATAAAATAGGGGTAACAACGGTCCCGGCTCAACTCTAAACACTAGTATTAGTTACTATTCGTATCGTCTGCAGGCTGCATCTTGCGATGGAAGTCTCTGATTCGCAGAGAGGCGTCTTCCAGGATTCGAGGATTCAATTCACTCTCGGGAAGGTTCATCCAGGCATGATCCAATGCCGCCTCGGCTCCGAGACGCTTCTTGGGGTCAACTTGCAACAGTTTCTTCACGAATTCTTTGCCCTCTTCCGAGATGTCAGCCCAATCTTCGCTGAACTCGTACTTGCCCGAGACAATGGATCGGAAAAGCTCCTTTTGCGTCGAGCCAGAAAATGGGAGGGTCCCACTTAACAGGAGGAAGGCAACGCAACCTGCTGACCACATATCCGATTCCAGTCCATATGGCTTCTTTAGAAGAACCTCGGGTGCAACAAATAGTGGCGTCCCGCATTGTTTAGTGAGTGATTCCGGTGCATGGCACCGGGCCGCAAATCCAAATCCCGCTAATTTCACACCCGTGTCTTTGTCTTCGTTGACGAACATGATGTTTTTGCTGTTGATATCGCGGTGTGCCACGTTTCGACTATGGCAAAATGACAAAGCCTCCATAATGTTGAAAATAACACCTCTTGCGATTCGCTCGTTATAGCGATAGCCCATGTCCCCAATTCGTTCCAGCACGCCGCCACCCGTCAAGAGTTCCTTGACTAAAAAATATGTGTCGTCTTCTTCGAAAAAGTCGATCAGTGGGACAATATGAGGTGGATTCATAGTAAGAGACGACAGAATCGAAACCTCGTCGTACACAGCCGCATCGTCTTCGGGTGGCAAATCCTGACGACGGACACATTTCACTGCCACAATATGACCGCTGACCCGATGCGTACTCCTACAAATAGTGGAAAAGGCTCCACTTTTGAGCTACAAGTTAACCAAAAGATATGGACGGGTGAGAAAGAATTTGTAGAGTTACGAAAGACAAAGTCACAATGGCATGCGTGATGTGTCCATACCTTTGCATTGAGCTTGTATACTTTCTTGAAAGGTCGGCCCTTGCCGCCTTCAGGAAACTCGGGGAATTCACACTTGAGCACGGCTTTTCGAATGACGAGAGCAGTTTGCTCCAGAACTTTTTTGGCTGTGGGGACTTTTTGTGCTTCTTCTTTGGTCATGACGACATTTCCGCCCTTGACGTCTACCAGACAAGTCTCAGTTACCCAGATTGTCCCCTTTTCGTTATCCTTTCGGGCAAGAAGTGTCACTTGAATTTGCAGTCCGTCAGCACAAAGACTAGGATTTAAATCCATTGTCCATATGCAACCCTCAATTTCAAAGTCTAAAGAAATCAAAGCTGACTTCTTCTCGTCTTCGTCCACATTTTCTAAGATATATTTGGATAGAGATTCGCAAAGAAACTCGAGTTCCGCCGAACTATCATTCTTTTCCCTAACTGCACGATTCAGGAGGTGACTATTCGTTTGAAAGGTGATGATGCACTCTTCCGAGTCAGATAGCGTGCCGGTGAAGTCATCTGGTAGTTTCGTAGGACAAAGACCATCATCCCTGGCACCGATTTGAGAGTCGGTGTAAAGGTCGTCGGCTGGCATGACAACTTGAGGGACTAATAATTTCGTCAAATAATCTCAAGAGGACAAGGAAATGAACAATAACTGCAGCGTCTGGTAAACTTCACACTTTCAATGCTTGTGCGTCCAGTGTCACCACCGTTATTATTACAGATCTCGGCGCTTGGAAAATGCGGTTGTTTTCACCAAACAAACGGACGGGCTTGCATGGAAAATCTAACGTGAAACTTTGACGAGTGAATGGACAAATATCACTTCGAGGGTTGAAATAAGCTGCAGAGTCGAGTAGGTTTCAATGGAATGTGATCAGAGGGCATCGCAGAGAGGCATCAATTGATTGCTTTCCTGCTGCAGTGGTTGGGAAAAGCCAGGATCGCGAACGCTGTATATCCGAGATATGTGTGGTAGAGAAATGGATGTAGCGCTGGCGCCAATTATGCCCCTCGAAATGACCGTTTTCTATCACGGGAAAAGCAACTGCAGTCGAACGGGTCGGTTGCCGCTGCTACATACACAAAATACATGCAACATACGAGCTGGGATTAGTGGATGATTACTACTGATATGGTGCGAAGAGTTTGGCATTTCTATTAGTTTACAAACTCGCTCGTGGTTCGGTGATGTGCAATTGGCATCTCATACTGCGCCCCATTGGCCGACGAAGTTTCTTCCGAAGAAGAAACGCCATTCATGTTTGGAAGGCTGGCCGTCTTGTGGTGGGATGGTCGGCAGGTGGCGACATCGTCGATAGTACTAGCAGTCTTGGGAAGTTCAATGACAGTTTCGGCTTGATCAGCTTGGATGGCTGTCAAGGCGATAGTGTAGACTATATCCTCCACGAGAGCACCGCGAGACAAATCGTTGACCGGGCGTCTTAAACCTTGCAGCATGGGGCCCACAGCAACGACATTGGCGGTACGTTGTACAGCCTTGTAAGTGGTATTGCCGGTATTCAAATCTGGGAACTGTAATATAAACGAGGCACATGATAGTGAGAGAACCAAAGATTGAATGAACGTCTCAACTCAATTCAATCGAGCGTATTCGAAATGACGTACCACAAGGACAGTTGCCCTTCCAGCCACCTCAGAATCCGGAGCCTTGCTCTTAGCAACTTCCATGTCGCATGCCGCATCATATTGCATGGGCCCATCAATCATGAGGTCAGGTCGTCGTTCTTTGGCGATCCGGGTTGCCTCTCGCACCTTTTCGACATCGTTTCCCTTGCCACTGCTCCCCGTCGAGTAGGAGAGCATAGCCACTCGAGGCTCGATTCCAAAGGACTCAGCCGAGGCCGCACTCTGAAGAGCAATATCAGCAAGCTCCTCTGCATTCGGATCCAGATTAATGGCGCAATCCCCGTAGATCAATACTTGGTTGGGAAGGCACATGAAGAAAATGGACGAGATCAACTTTGCTGACGCTCGATTCTTGATGAGCTGCAAGGCCGGTCGCACTGTATTCGCCGTCGAATGCTTAGCACCGGAAACAAGGCCATCCACTTCTCCGCAAGCCAGCATCATGGTCGCCAAGACAGTGATATCTTCGAGTTGAGCCAAGGCTGAAGGCCTGTTCAAGAGCTTGTGTTTACGAAGCTCCACCATGGGATCAACGTATTTCATCCTCAATTCCATGGTGGGGTTGACAATTTCCATGTCATCCGGCAATTGTATACCTTGTGCCTCTGCTAGACGACGTACTGCACTCGGAACACCGAGTAGAACGCATTTGGCAATGTTACGTTCGTGGCAAATCGCGGCAGCTCGAATGATACGAGGATCGTCAGCTTCCGGGAGGACGATTCGACGGGGCTGTTCTCGGGCCATGGTAGCCAACATGTGCAAAAACGCGGGAGGTGACAATCGAGGCTCGCGGGTAATGGCCGTTCGAGACAACAAAATTCCTCGAATGGCCAAATGCTCTGCGGTAAAGTCCATGACCGCAACAATACGTTCCATATCGTCGTATGCGACTCGGGTATCGATCTTGGCTGCTGTGGCAGCGGTAACATAGCTATCTGTATTGAGCAACAGCAGAGGCAAGCCCGTTTCGAAAGCCATGTCGCACAATTTTAGAACCGCAGGGTCAGGATCAAGTCCACCCGTCAATGCGAGACCAGCAAGTGGAACATTATTCATGGCGGCCATGCAAACTGCTAAGATAATATCATCCCGATCTCCAGGAGTAATGATAAGAGTGTCGGGTCGTAGAGAATATACCATATTCTTGACGGACCGCGCCACAATTTTCACATCGACCACTCGACGACGTTTGAGCTCGCCCTCTTTCACTACGGTGGCGCCCAGGTGCTTGGCCATATCATAGGTACGGGGACTGACCAATTTTTTATCCCATGGGATAGCACCAAGCAAGGGAAAGTGGTCATTGAAGATATGACACTTTCGTCGAATGAAATTAACCGGAGCGTCCAGTAGGGGTGGCTCTTCGTCCAAGTGCTCTCCAGATATATGCGAGATTGGTGCATTGAATTTGTTTACAATGACCCCTAAAACGGAACGGTCCTCGGGGCCCCCATATTGATGAGCCACACTCAACAGGCGTTCTTGAAAGGCTTTCATACCCCCGTCGCTTTCCCCGACAGTTGATACAATAATCAATTCCGCGTCTAGAGCCTTGAAAATTGTGTGATTCAAACCCTCTAAATCAGGATGATCCGCCGTCGGCTGAAGACCTTCCACCACAACGACTCTCTGGCCGAGTGCAGCGATTTCGAAGTCTTCGACAATTTCATGCAGAAGTTGCGATTCCTGGCCTGATTTGAGCATATCTTCGACGTCCTCGAACCTCCGAGGTTCCGGAGGGTCCATCCCACCCGTGGCCCTTAGAAAGTGAGTCGATCGCTCCTTTCCTCGTTCACCAGGCTGACGAATCGGCTTGAAAAAGCCGACTGAGACACCCTCTCTATCAAGCGCACGGACCAGACCAAGTGACACTGACGTGAGGCCGACGTTGGGTACCGCCGGCAACAAATAAAATACGTGGCGCTCACTCATCACTTGGATGGAAGAACGACGACCTGGACGCATCATTGATTCATGAGTGCTTGACATGGTTGATATTATTTAGCAATAGAATGACTGAGACCAATCGATTACCAAGCTTGGGGATTTGGGCAATTTATGAACGTTTTGGAATCCATCCGACGATTATTCATGTTTCGATTCCAACATGCGGTTCCGATGACAAGATTCATCGTTCGGGTTGTTTGGGGGCGAAACGTCTCCAATGAAAAAATATGCGAAGCCCGATGTGCGTCGTCGCTCGGATGTTTAGGCTTTATAAAAGGCCCATCGCGTACCAGGTACATTTAGTACTGATTGTACGGAGCAGAAAATCGGATCTTTGACTCCTTCGATCAAGCATCGGCAAACTGACGTGTATTCTCTCTACTCTACTAGAGAGGACTTCTGTAAGGTAGCAAGTATTGATATCTTCTACCGGTAGTAGTGGGACTCGTCAAGCTATCCACCAGTGCTTCCTCATATGACACTGTACGAAGACGAAAAAGCTGGTAGAGGATACAATGCACTGTTCTTGTGGTAGGAAATACCTACCTAGAGTAGAATTTCCTCCTCCGATGCCTTTGATTTGGAACCGGAATACTCTCCCTTTTCCTGCTAGTTCTAGTCTCTCTTGATAATCGCGATGATTTTCTTCTCTGGATTCTTAATTGACTTTAGCGACTTGCACTTCCATGATGAGACTCTGGTCAAAGCGCTGCGCCATGCGTCGTTGCTGCGCATAGGACGCCGGAAAGGGCAACTTGGTCATATCAAAGCAAGCCTCTTGTTCCACCATGGTAGCCGTGGGCACCACAACGTAGTCAGTACGCAGTTCTCCACC
This sequence comes from Nitzschia sp. DOCU1, assembly GCA_951394045.1. Lineage (NCBI taxonomy): Eukaryota > Bacillariophyta > Bacillariophyceae > Bacillariales > Bacillariaceae > Nitzschia > Nitzschia sp. DOCU1. Next base: position 1,158,436 of record OX595991.1, read on the forward strand.
TTGGCCTGAGCCTCCGGGGCCTCCATCACAAGCTTTGGTCGGCTTTCTCCAACCCTTTTCTGGGAGAACGGAAAAACGTCTGGTGCCGCCGGGCTTCATACCAACCAAGGCTTCGTTTAGGGCTGCAATATTCGACACTCCCCCTACTACAGTGTTGAAATATTTTTCACCTGGCTTGCTTTCGTCATCTTCCAGACCGTATCCTCTCGAAAAGACAACCGTTCCTTCCCCACTCAGTCCATCGTAGCTCCTTTTGCCGAGTTTCAATACTTTGTAGTACAATCGGACTTCGTCACCCTCCTTAATCTCGACTCCACTTCCATCTTCCATGTCACGATATCGCACTCCACCGGCAGTCACCTTGGGTGGTGGTCCTTGATCTTCTTTTTCTCGCATTTCTTGTTCCCGCTTTTCCGCCATTGCCTGGCATTCTTCCACATTGGTGCATTTCGGTTTGTCTCCTGAGGACTTTTTGGGCGGCGGAGGAGCTACTCCCTTGACGAGTGCCTGGGCAGGTTGTGGCTGAAGGATTGTGAGCAGACCCAGACTACCAACAGTAAACGCCTTTTCAAAAAGACTTCGTCGTCGACAAGACCATGATTCGCCATTGGGAGCTTCCGCATGCTGTTGGACCAATGATCGGTCGGATGCCACTTGTTGACAACGATGGATATGCGGCAAGTTCGCGCTCCACGCCAAAGCTGATGGCAGCAGAGCTGCAACGATAAGACACAATTTTGTCATTCTCAGTTATATGAGTTTTGCTATGAGTAGTAGAGTGAAGGATTGCAGCAGGAGACTCTAATAAGGTGCTCTGACATTGGCCTCCACATCAGGATTCGATGACATCGGCGGCAAAATTCCATCGCAAGTTTTTTGACAGCTTGACTGACGTCATTGATCCACCCCTGGCGACTAATAGGGATGGTCGGATGAGTCATGTTCGTTTTTCTGGTACAATGATTTCGTGGGCGACTGAAGGCGATCACTCGGAGCATGTAAGTGGTGTTGGATCGGGTTCGCGAGATGCCAATCCAATGATCTCCTCTGCAATTGAACGACCATGGAGGCGGACGAGAACGATGACACTAATATCATACAAAGCAACCCTTCACATTGATTGCACGATGAGATCTCTGTCTGTTGGTTTATCTTTTCTCCTGGTCTTGCTGAGCGCTCAAGATCGCGTTGGTGCTTTCATGCCTGGCCAACCATTGATTGGCCATCATGAGTCATCAACCATATTGATGGCATCAGGTCATCATGACGATGAGTTACTTTCATCGGGCAATATTGGCACGAATGGGCGTCGAGCAGCTATTGCTCAACTTACAGTTGGTGTTACTGGCACCCTGGCTTTCCCGACCATTAGCGGAGCAGAAGAGGAGAATATGTTTGCTCCCAAGTTTGTTCAGGAATATCCAGATTTTACGCAAACGAGCGAGGGTTGGTCCTACAAAGATGTCAAGGTGGGACGCGGGGAGTCTCCGCAAAAAGGTGATCGTGTTGTCTATGAATGGTCAGGCTATACCATAGGTTATTTTGGTCGGCCGTTTGAAGCCAAAGGGTACGTACGGCGATTGCATAATATTCCGGGATGAAACCATGGAATATGGTCGCTGATGGCTGCTTGTTCATGTTGCCATTCCGTTCTACTACGACTAGTGGTCCAAAAGGAGGTGCCTTTGATAAGGATCTTGATTATTCCCGCACAGTTATAGGATCAGGCACAATTGTCAAGGGATTGGACTGTGCCTTTACCAGCATGAAACCAGGAGGCATTCGACAAGTCCTTGTTCCATACGGCGAGCTTGGATACCCAGCTGACGATAGTAGCCACGACCGAGTGGGTCCAAAACCGACGACCTTTTCTGGTATGCGGGCTTTGAATTTCGTTCTTGACAATCCGAGAGTCGATAGGACTATGCTCTTCAACGTCAAACTAGTCCGGGTCGACAAGCCCGACGGCAAGGGAGGCTTTGCACGCGGTGATAAGGTATGAGAAACTCACATAGACTCACAGTGACAAAAGTGCAACGAAATGGCTGGTGGTATCACGGCCAGTGTTCGGCCTCGCACGAGTCACGAATCATCCAGTGTTTCGTTCTTCGAAACAAAGTTCACCGATAAAGTCGCCATATCAGCCCTTAAACCAAACATCATCAATCATCCATTTCCACCAAATACTGAAATCTTTATAGACAAGGCTAAAATATCGAGATCCAATACCTGGAATCGCCGTAGTGGTAGACAACCATGGCTGTGAGGATTGGGATATTGAGGTTGTCATTGCCGTAGGGCGACGCCTCCGCAATCGTACACGCCAAGGCGCCAATGCTCAACGTGTAGTCGGTTGGGCTGAATAACATGAGTTTGCCGACCACAAATGCTGTTGCAAAGCACGCCACACATCCCGACAAGGAACTCCCCGCGTTGACCTTGGGCGATCGAATCGACGATCCAACCCACGAGGCCATTGGATCCGCCAATGCTAGGCATTCCACTGCATATCGAATAATGGTCCAATCGGGGACCAATAATACAGTGATAGCAGTCCCCACCAGAAACCAAAAAGCACCCGGTAAATCCGAAAATTCATTGTCGCGCAGTAACGGTCCAAAGGCTTTGCGAAAGTTTGACGGATAATATCGATGAAGAATGTAAATAGCCGCAGCTCCCAGGAAAAGCAAACCGAGCGCCACTTCTCGAGGGAGAACGTAGGATATCTGCACCAATGCATGCCCAGTTAATGCATGTTGAAGACGTCGTTTGGTTTCCCGTTTCAATGAAAACTGAGCGACGAGCACCTGAAAGACGACCACTAGCAGCACCAAGCTGCCAGCTCTCAACCACAGCATTGGATCCATAATTGCAACTGGCGAGTACATGGCGGCGATTTCGTTTATGCGTATGGGTGAAGGAGAAAGAAGTATCGAAGCGCAACGTCTGAAATATTGTGGCAAGAAGGAACTTGTTGTGGTCGTTTCCCTCTTATTCGCTCCCCGTGGTCTTTGTGATCGAGAAGCAAGGTGACATTCGAAAGGCATCGACAGCATCCGATGCGGCGGCTTCTGAGTTTTCCCGCCATTTTGGACTCTAGAGAGAGCTCAAAATCATTTCGACCACAGCGATTTGACGTCACCGACGCAAATAACAGAGTGACAGCCAATCAGAAGTCGCGAACGGCGTGCGCACTCGTACGTCAGTCTTCCGACGAACCAACAGAGACATTCCGCGGCCATCAATCAATCACACAAAACGAACCAACGATAGGATCTCCAAAAGAATCGACACATCTCCTCCAACAGCCAACGGCACCTTGTGACGGAACACATTTCATTGGATACGACCAGCCAAGCCTTGTTGGATCCGTGTTCCCACCATTTGATCTATTGTCATCATAAACCCAGTTGTTTCTATCATGTTGACCCTGGTTTCTTTGGCGCTACTATTGTTGCAGATCGACGCGTTTTCGGTGGCGCCGCTGTCGCGGCCGCGTGCCTCGACGACGCTCTTCTCTACCATGGTGCCTCGCCCCCGCTCCAGGGTCATGGACCCCACCGGGCCGACTCCGGAGATTGAAGAGGAAGAAATGGAAGTGCTACGGCCTGAAGATATTCCAGAGTTGCACTATGATCCGGATAATTACCCGATTCCCCATCAACCCTGGAGGCGAGGAATTACGGACGGATGTGAAGATCCTATTGACGCGCCGTGGCGACAGGAGGCAGAAGAATTAATTTACAAAGCAGTGCGAATGGTAGGTGGGACTGTGATTGATGTCACTTGGTACTTGACGCAGCTGGTCATTCACGTGGATGATGACTTGGAATCGATTCCAAAAGACTTTCTCAAGGCGCGCGGTCCAGAGATTGATGTGCGAGAGCCTGAAAGACCCCTTTACTATGACCCGGAAGATCCGAATCCAGAGCCAATTTACTCCGATCGAGATGATTTGGAGCCTATGTATGAGCGCGACCTAGCTTACGAGGATGATATTAAGTCCAAAATGTATGCACGAGAAGAAGAAGGAGAAGAGGATTTGGGATTAGATCCCGAGGAATTCCCTCTCTACGTGGACCAAGAATTCCGGGAGGATGAAGCTCTACGATACACCGAGGAATTAGAGATGCGTGCCCTGCGAGAAGAAAAGGCAGTGGATGCAGAGCATTTGAAAGTGGACACCGCGGCACTATCTACTATTGGTGGAGCCATCATGGACGTCCTTGAGACTGTTGAAGACAGACTTCGCGTGTTGGATCGACATGAAGTTGTCTTGACTAGTCCTGGTGCCCCAGATGTTTTGGAAACCCAAAAGCAATTCGACATGCACCGTGGGTACGATGTCGTCGTTGAAACGCAAGATCCATGGGATTCCAACCGAACCTTGCGAGGAAAGCTCCTTGATCGAAATTCGATGGACGTCCTCATAAATGTAAAGGGACGCATGGTGACAATCCCACATAACTTTATTCGTTGCGTTCGATTGCCTGCTGCGAAACGCAGCGATGACCCCCAAACCTTTGAACAAATGGAAGAAGAATACGATATCGAGGATATCTACGAATGAATCTAGTCACAGAGGACGGATACTTAAGCATTTGGCTGTGCAAAAACTATTGAACATTTATCCAAGCCGCGGCCTCGGGACAGACAGGCAGGCCGCTTTTAAGTGTCATGCCCAGGCGATATAGGTTAATCCCAGAAGTAGCTACTGCAAGTCACATCTCATTCTTTTGATGAACGAAGCAAAAATCATGAAAGGTGTATGGTCGCTTGCGGGTTCTTGGATTTCTTTGGGTCCAAGACTTTCTTTGTGCTTCATTTCGCGGACAATACCACCGACGTATTGTAAATTCGCCTCTAGGCTGTATGGGTCCCGTGCAAGGATCCCCCCATGTCGTTCTCTTAGCTCGTTGGCCTCCTTCAAGGCTTCGAATGCTTCCAAGTACTTCCTTTGCCTGCAGTATAAAAAGCCCAAGTTAGAGAGTGTGCCGGTGAGAGCCAACCCGATTGTCCTCGTCTGACTTCGAAGGATTCCGCCTTCCGACATGGCCATATGCAACAGGTTTCGTTGGATATCTCGTGCTTCAAGGAAACTCTGCAAGGCCTCGGAGTAATCTCCGCTGTCGTAGTGTGCCACCCCAAGATTGTTCAGTACTCTCGCCATTTGAATGCTCCCATACCCCATTGACTTCCTCGTTACATCCATGGCACGAAGGAATGCTTCCTTTCCACCACGAGGATTTCGTTGTAGAAGAAAAATCATACCAATGTTCATCAACGAGGCAGCAACCGCTGGGTGTGCCGAGCCCAGCGCCGCCCTCTGAAGAGTGGTGGCTTCTTGAAACGACTTTAGGGCCAAAGGATACTTTTCGGCATAAAGGTATATCATTCCAATGTTGTGCATGGCCATGCCAACCAAATGATGTCTTTCACCGAATTTTTCCTTGTGAGAATACAATGAGCTCTGAAAGAGTTCCAGAGCCTCTTCGATCTCCCCGTGCTACAATAACGAAAATTGAGAAATAATGTTCCGCATTAAACGTGGAATCGAATCAGAAATGGCTTACCTCCAGATGGTCTTGTGCTTGCTCAATAATCTGTGGCAGATGGAGCTCTGCGTCGATGGCTTCGTTGGTGTCAATATCGATAGGGATTCTGGTCCGCTTTCTAGGGGTGGCCTGAAAGGGAACAAAAGGGAGCTTGGTATCTCGTTCTTCGTCCTTAAGCGTCTTGTCGAACCATTCCAAAATTGCTGCTCGAACGCGTTGGCTGGGAGTATATTCGTTTACAAGCGGCCCAAGGAATAGTGCATTGAGGTTATCGGAAGAGTCAATCGCATCAATTGGTGATTTGTTACCACTACGACGCATCGGAATGCCGTCATCATTGCCGAATACGGAAGGCTTCGTTTCCTCGATTTGGATCTCCTGGAAGGTATCCACGGTGCGGATAGCTGTCGTCTCGGACAGCATCGAGCCAAAGAATTTAGTGGTGGATGTCCCAGCTGGAGCGCCACCTAGTTCCCCAATCCGTTCTAGAGCGATTTGGGTTTCGTCTGCAATGCTTTGGGCTGGCTTCGCAGACATGGACTCCTGAAGACTCAAAACCTCTTCTAACAGGCCGACTGCTGCGTCAAAATTCCCACTTCGAGCGAGAATCATTGCGATATTTCCCTTCGCGATCGAAATGTCAAGAATAACGGCATCTGTCCACGCTTCAGGAGTCCTCAAAACCTTTCGGTTCAGATCTATGGATTCCGAAAACAGCTGCAAACTCATAGCAAAGTTCCCCTGCAAGTAGTGTAAGCAAGCCAGGTTGTTGAGGAGCATGGCGACGTAGGTGTGGTCGTAGCCAACCACCAAGATGACGATTTGAAGAGCTTCCTTGAATGTGTTCAGAGCCTTCTCGTTGTGCCCGAACCGTAGGTAAACGAGACCAACAAGAACTAAACTAATGCCAGATCCAGGTTGGTCGCCGTTGGCTTGGACATGTTTGAGTAATCGCTTTGCGTACCGCAACGACTCTCGTTCGTTCCCAACAATTGCGTAGAGAATGGAAAGGTACGAGTAGATGTTCGAAGTGTTACCCCTTCGACCCTTGGCTACTTCCATCCTTCTGTAGAGGGCGACGGCTTCTTCGAACCTCCGACTCAAAATCATATTCCGGGCCATGCGTTCGGCCTCGGAATTCTCGTTCTTGCTTTCGTGTGCAACCTCGGTCTCATTTGATTTCAGCACAAATTCGAAATGGCGTTCCAAGCTTTTGCGGACAATCGTTGCAGCAATGGAAACATGACCATGACCCACTAGGCCTAGCGAGAGGATCCTCACATCCCCAAAAGGGATTGTGGCATGTCCATCTTGTAGGACACTCTCGCGAGAAATATGGCTCTCTTCACTCTTCAGGCTTTGTGGCCGGTTGCGATGATCAAAGCAAAGCGTTGATGTGTCGTCAACCTCAACGCCTTCCTCGTCCTCGGGAAGGTAACTCAGAACGCGATCCAAAGTACGAAAAATTTGCGAGTCGGTATCCGTTTCATCATTATCTTCCAACAATTCGCCATGGCCTTTCGGTTTCTCTTCCCCGTACGGGGAAGGTGCCTCACGGTCAGAAGCTCCACCCCACAGACGGTTCACATCGACTACTGACGTGGGGGAATCAGCCGATCCAGTACGTCGTCCCATCGCCCGAGTGTCCCCAGCCTCGAAAGCCGTCAGCATCTTAAGTGGATCGATGTGCCTGAATTGCGACGGCATACTAGCGACCTCATCGTAAGAGGGCGTCGACGGCATACTAGCGACCTCATCGTAAGAGGGCGTGTCGGAATAGCGATGATGATCGTTCATCTTCGTTAAAAGTTGTGTCCCTTTGTTTCGTCCCGAGACTAGCTTTCGAATCCCGTTGAGGTAATTGCCGGATTCCATTGCTAATAGACTTTGACGATACTACAAAAGATATTTGTGTCGAATACATGTGACTCTGGGTAGTTGACCGAAGACATGAGATATGAAGAAGTTTCGTCGGTGGCCGAATTTGTGGCGTGTTCCTCGGAGTGTCGGGATTGACCCCCAAAGCGAATTATAAACTCTAATCATTCATGAATATTGTATTGAACTGTGACGTTAAGTAATGAGTCTTTCAAGGAAGAAAATCAAATAGAATTTTGGCGGGATCGAGTCGCATAGCCAAATGCCCGTTGCGCGGGGTGAGCCGCTGCTACTCAACACACCCAGGTCACACAATGTGTTACGAAGAAAAACAACAGGTTGTCTACGACTTTAGAGTCGTCCTCTCAATGTTAGCTCAACAACGACAACTAAATTTTAATCATTTAAACCACTGCAGTAATTGGTTGCTACTGAATTTCAGTGTCAATAACAATAGTTACTAAATGCTCACTTGTGACTTTTCACTAAGAGAGGACGAAATCCCAAAACTCTGAGAACTTCATTACGATCCGGGTCGCAAGATGCTACTGCTTAAACTTTATAACGACCGTGATTGACACTACCCATAATTCGTTGAAAAATTTGTCCTCCTCCCTTCTTGGGTTCATCAGTAGGCCGTGGTTTTGGTTTCGATGCAATTGCCAATTCGAGCGACAAGTTTCCAGGTTTTACATGTTCACGTTCCATGGAAAACTTGCAATCACGATCGGGTTCGTCGCTTTCAGGATAGAGTGATATCTGGAAGGACGGCGGCCTCAAATTACTTTTCTCTTCGATGATTGTGTTACGAACGCGTTCAGCCGAGCTCCTCCTACTAGAACAACCATTGCGTCTTGAGCCGGAACCGCGCTTCTTGCGGGGCTCAGTTTCCGAACTGGGTCGCGCCGGTTTGTCTCGGATTTTAGGGCTCTTGCTGCAATTCAAATCGAGATTAGGACAGCTTGAAACAAAATCAAGAATCTCCTGAGGATCCACTGACCTATCCTTATCGCGTGACTTATGGATTCGTCGCCTTGTTGATCGAGATCGATGCTCGTGTTTCCTGCCGGAGGAAGAATCTTCTGGCTTCCGAATCCTTGACCGAGATCTCCGTCGTCGTCGACTTTCACTACTTTCGTCCTCGACTTTACCCGACGAGGAGGGGCGAGTCTTTCGGCTCTTCTTCTTCTGTCGACTTTTCCCATCGTTTACATCCAAATATGACGACGATGAGAGGTAACTAGCCGACAAGGATCCTTCGCCCCCTGGTGCTGCTGCCCTCGCCCTGTGGCCATGCACGCTTGTCCTTGCCTTCCTTTCAGATGATCCTCTAGACTTGCGTTTTGTCTTTGCAGTTTTCTTTTTGGATTTCTCCAGGCCATTTTCTTCATTCTTATCAAGCGACTTGTCCGGCCTCTTCTCATGTGCCTGATCCACCGTCCCGTGCCGAATCAAACGAGTTTCCGCCATGGAGGAATCTTCGTCGACGATATTTGGGCGCGTTGTGGAGCCACCAAAACACGGTGGCAGATTATTTTCCTTCTTTGAGACGGCTGTATCAGTAATAGTAGCTGCCTGAACTGCCAGCACCATTGCCTTCCACTCCTCGTCCGACATGGGTTTGTCAATTGGTAGGCCACTCAAGCCCAGAAGGGCGTATCCTGCCGTTTCGTTACCCAGCGAGCTCATATCATCATCAGATATCGTCATGGGGCAGAACATTTGAGTCAAAATTGGATCGCTTTTCTCCTCCCAGACTGCCAAGGCCTCACTCGTCTGAGATTTCTCGATAATCTTGGCTACATTGGGACACGCAGTCAACGAAGGGCGCAACGGGGGTCGATCATCACTGTCTACATCGTCGTTCTCCCCGAAGCGACCGGCGCTCTTTCGGTAATTTGACACCATGTTTTGAATTTAATTTGTTGTCGGAATTGGTTCTTCCTTGTGTACAAGTAAAAATTTCCTGGAATTGTGCTCCTACGAACAAAGAATGAATGTTTCATCGTCAGAAATGAGGTGATGAAATCAACGTTGGACGCGAGCTTCTGTGGTCTTGCGCTTACCACCGGGCAGGGGGCACATAAAAGATAACTCTCAAGCACGACTCGACTCATTTTCTCGGTGATGGATACCAGTTTCAATCCGAACTGTGGGGGGGTACTCAGTCTTCATACATACTCACAGTGGTACCTGGCATTCTGCGATGCGCTTCGCATCTCCCCTTGCCTTTTTGTAGCGCCGAGGCCAACGAGCATTCACGATCTTCGGATTCCTTCCCTTGCATGGTGCAAAACATCCCTCCACCATGGTGTGTTTTATTTTGTACTCGAGAGACGCAACTCATAATACCCAAAAAACTATTTTTTGAAAGACCAAAAACAAGCGAGAATTCCGTGTATATTGAAAGAACAAGAAGTGTTTAAAAAATTATGAGGTTTCCAACAATTTTCATAAATCACGGAGGGGGGCCATTGCCTCTTCTTGGTCGACAGGACGCTCTTGTCAACAACATGAAACAGGTCGTTGAAAAGTTTCTGCCCACGCAATATCCTACAGCAATCGTCGTCCTTAGTGCTCACTGGGAAAGCGATCCTATCAAGATTGCATCAGCGGCCCAACCAAGTATGTACTACGATTACTCCGGCTTCCCTCCCGAGACTTATGAATATCAATATCCAGCCCCAGGATCGCCCGAGCTTGCCCAAAGGATCCATGAGTTGCTGGGAAATAACGACCTAAAAAGTCAGCTGGACGAAAACAGAGGTTTCGATCACGGAGTTTTTATACCCTTGATGATCATGTATCCAAAAGCCAACATTCCCGTCGTCTGCGTGTCGCTGCACAAATCTTTGGATGCAGAAGTCAACATGCGCATTGGGAAGGCCTTGGAGCCACTTCGTGATGAAGGAATCTTGATTCTAGGTTCTGGGTACTCATTTCACAATATGAATGCATTTTTTAACCCGAGCCGTGAAACCGTGCGGGCATCAAATGAATTCAACGAGTGGCTTAAGGGCACAATCATGGGCAAAGATTCGCCGTATTTGGAAAAGTTGAAGAAATGGAATGAGGCCCCCGGAGGACGAATTTCTCATCCAAGAGAAGAGCATTTGATACCGCTATTGATGGTTGCGGCTGCTGGAGGGGAAGATGCTCAACCGAGACTTATATACGACACAACGACCAACGCTTCCGACAATCTTTACGACGCGGTATCAGAGCATGCAGTCACTGGATATCTGTTCCAATAGCGAATACTGGTGGTATTTCTAAGGCTTAGGCAATCGTTCGTTGAAAAAAGTTGTTCTAAACATGATAATGGGGGCATGACGAGATCAGTCGAAACTTTACAGATTCGGCGCGTCGCACGAAGCGAGCACATCGTCGCCTAGCTATCCCCATTTACATTCACAATCATATCCTTCGGGATAAAGATTACGGAAGTACTGGCAGGCATCCCCCAGTTCATCATCAGGGTATGTCTCCACCCAGAGCAGGTAGTTCAGCCCTACTCCTCCGCCAATAAGTCCGGTAATACCCAACATAGCCCACATGAAGCGTTTGCAGGTGGATGCAATAGCATTGCAGAAAAGCAAGATACCAACAAGGAATCCCGATACAAAGCCCCCCAAGTGACCCGACAGGTCGATGTAGGTGACGAGGCCTAAGAGGCAGATGACAGAGGTACTACACAGTACTCCGGCCATTTGATCCACCGCTACCGACAGAAGATGGTACTTGTGGTCGAGCTCGAAAGTTTTATATGTGACGAACTGGGCCATTTTTGCTCCAAAAAGACCCATAAGTGCGCCTGAACTAGATACTCCAATTTCGTCTGGGTTCAGTACGCAAGATGTTGCTACAGCTCCAATTCCGCTGACGATGTAAGCTATGAGCCATGTACCGGAACCCCATTCCCTTTCAAAGAGAGCGCAGGTTTCCAATTGGCAAACTGCATTCACCAGCATGTGTAGGACGCCCACATGCAAAAGCACTGGCGTGAAAAGGCGGAAATACTGATGCTCGTCCAACAAGAGATACGCATTCTTTCCACCCCACTCGGAGAAGGCATCTGGATAGGGTCCAATCATGGGATTAACATCAATCGTGGCCACGCCACATAGGATAAGTTGAATCAGCATGAGACCAAGTTGTAGAGAAGAGACAAATATGCTCGCAAAAGCCACTTTCTGCTGGTAAAAGACCCTGTTTTTGTCAACTGACCAAAGGCCATCTTCCATAGTACTTTCGCTTTTAAGTCTGGCATTTGTGAAGTCTTGTTCGAGCTCATGGGTGTAGGAAGTGCTCAGAGTTTGTCCGTCATCTTCATCCTTTGTTGTACCATCGAATGTATCATCACCATACGTCATCGTGGTACCATCACCATATGTCCCCGTGGATTGGCCAAAGGTGGTGTCGCCATCGGTGGCTGCACCAAATGTACTCAAAGTTGCACTATCCGCATAACTGAACGTACTGGATGTGATCTCGGACAGTCTTGGATTGAGAATTTCGGCAATTTTTTCCCGCGTTGCTGCTGGAGTCGCATGGTCAGACGAGGAAGCTGTCGCTGCATCGTCACTCCCGTCACGAACCTTGTATCTGCCCTCATCGTCTTTCGACCTGTCGGAAGAAGTTTCAGATGGAGCAGGGGGTACGTAGCCCGATTTCGCTTTAGAATTTCGTGGCGATGACAGAGCTCGCTTACTCCCAGTGGACTTGGCTGTGGAGACTTTCAAAAGTGGGTCTTTGTTCACATCCGATTTCCCAAACAACGTTCTTTCTCTCGATTTGCTTCGACTTCGCTTAGTAGCATCCTTGGGATATGTATATGGGCGATATTTCATCAGCCGTCGACCTGGTGTTTCTTTCGGCGTTGCTTTCTCAGTCTCCGCTTCATCTCCGTTCTTCCTCCGGAATATGGGCAAGGATGCCTCCAATTTTCTAACCATTGTTCCTAAGATAAAGAGGTGGTTTCACTGAGTGTCCCTCCTGGTTGCTATTGTCAACTTATCGCTCCTCTTGCACCTTGGTGTTCGATGCCAACCTGTGCGGGTTTGGTGGGAATTGAGGAATTTGTGCGATGGAAGGTGTCAGGGTTTGCTTTGCTCGGCGTGACAGGTTGTACTTTATTCGATAATGTATATAATTAATTCTAAATGAGACAATCGCAGAAAACTAATATATGCAATTTTGAATAGGAACATAAATTCGCCGAGTCCGGCGCTTGCTCTATCGCGCACAAGAACAAAAATGTACCGTACTATTCAACAACACACGTCCATGTATCATATCGTACCATGATACATACTTACTCGCGTACGTCACAACCGACCAGTTGACTTTTTTCGCAACACAACCAATACACGACGAAACAAGATTTGCTCCCCTCTCTCTCTACTCTACTAGAGAGGCTTGAAATGTCCCCATTGTAGTAGGCGCCGACAAACGAAGATACTCATTTGAGCGCGGCGTGAGTATTTATTCCTGCATTCTAGTTGTCCGTACCACAGAAGAAGGAATAGCAACGCGATTGGTTGCCCTGAGGACGTGAGATTTCGTACCATTTTTGGGTGCAACAAGAGACAACACAATGTTCAACTTGGCTCACTGCTGTAGGCGAGGTTGGCTGCTTTGCTTTCTGTTGTTCAACCTTCGATTGGGTCAATCATTGGGATTTTCCCCTACGGGTCAAAAGTGTAGAGATGTACATCCCATCGGTATTCGGATCGCAACCAGATCGGGTATCCCTCAAGTGAGCCACGGCTATGGCGAATATCTTGGAGCGACTCACAAACATGCCTGTGTTCGACCACCATTAGTGGAATTGAGGCAAACGTCAAAAGATACAGATGGAAGTAGTACTCCCAAGGGATTTTTTGCGCGATTGGGGGCCGATGATGAAATGTTCAATATCAAGACGACCATTTCATTGGTGGGCGGCCAAGCCGTGTTGGTGGCCATTGCAGCAGCAATTGCGGCAACAACTGGAACCCCAAACCTTGGCTTTGGTCCTGGTATTGACTTTGGCTTCAAATCAATCAGCCAAGGTCTATTAATGACGGCGCCTCTGGGAGCCTTGGCTTGGATATTGGATTGTGTCGAGGAAAATGTCCCTGCCTTGCAGGACGTAACGACGGCGACACAACGTAGCGTTCTGGCATTGCTAGGGAGCACCTTCAAACCTGGACTAGGACTTGCTGTTGCTGTCTCGTTGGGTTTGGCGGCAGGATTTGGAGAAGAAATGCTATTTCGAGGAGTGTTGCAATACGAGCTGATTAGCCGAATGGGCAAGGTTGGTGCCGTCGGTCTGAGTAGTCTCATTTTTGGGTTGTTGCATGCGGTGACGCCCATGTATGCATTCTTGGCCACTCTTGCAAGTGTATACTTTGGCTATTTGTATCTGGACACTGGGAACCTGGCTGTGCCTATTATTACTCACGCGGTCTATGATATCGCTGCGTTGCTATACGCGCATTGGACTGTGGCCAAACTGAGTCCCAAGGAACAGACGGCCTTAGCAGAGTGGGTAGGACCCGCCGAGGTTGCTGATGATAGATGATGACCTACCGTAGTTAGCTCGATTGGCCTTGGTAATGCATTGCTAGAGACAGGAATATTGTTTCTAAAAATAGCTAGCAAAGTTCGATCTCATACCTTCTTAGGCTCCACTATTACGAGTTCTTCTCTACTAGTAGAGCGCATTTCGACGAATAAACTTGCTCCAATCACGCCCAGTACAGTGCAAGTATTCTATGTTTCTGATTCTTTACAACAACAAATATTGACACCTACTAACTACGAGATGATGCAACATCCTCCTTCAGCCGCTTGTTTGCGGTAGTGTCGTTTGTATTCCTCCAAATACAAGAGCTGTTTTTCATTAATTGCCCCTCGTCGGTGTCGTCGAATCATGGATACCGCCTCGACTGGATCCATATTGGCAAATTCAATCAATGCCAGCGCCACCATGACGGGTGCCCGTCCTAAGCCAGCTACACAATGGACGGCAATGCACACCTTGTTGCCCGACTCTGCTGCTGCAGAGGACGGATTGTTCGAAAAAAATGTCTTGTCCACTAGCTTGAGCCACGAATCAATCACTTCATTGGGGGGCGAGTGACCGTCGGCATATTCCATGTCGTGCAAGCAAATGCCTGCTGCCTGTAACTCTGCCCCCTGATAGGTAGGCTCACAAACACGCACTACTTCCACTACGCCGTGCTTTCTCATTTCCTTGATATATAGGTGCAAATTGCTTTGTCGCGGAGCATCCATAATCAAGAATTTCATCTTTTGGACCTCGATGAGGGTCGGTTTCGTGCCAATGGACGACATGGTGTTGTTGTGATTGTTGGCGTAAGGAAACGATGACGATGATGTTGATCGGATCACAGCTTGCTCCACTCCAATTACCACTCCTCCTTGTTTTTTTGTGCGTTTGTCACTTTCCATGTGTTGTGTAATAATAGCGCGGTTTTTCTTTATAGAAAGGGACTGTGGGCACTAGCAGCCAGCAATCGCCAATACAGATTGTGTTGGATTTCGTCGGAAGCACCAGAGACACAAAATAATTTAGGACGCTGCTTTGCTTGTTCTCCACTCAGCAGTACTCTTCTTCTGCTGCTACTGCAAATGCCACCCACCTACAGTTTAGGGACTTCAACTCACTACTCGCAAAGCTCTTATTAGCCCGGCTTCGCTCGGCTGCACTCAGAAATCAGTTGCAGCTGAGACTGGAGTGATAATCTCCCGATCCCTTTGGGCGGGGAGTGAAGTGGCTTCAGGCTGTTGTACAGAATGGTGGAAACGTTTATAAACACCTGCAGGTCGCCGCCAAGTGCAAGGGTTCAAACGAAAGAAAAACGAAATCGAGAGAGAAAGGATGGGAAACGACGGAAGGTAAAAAGTGTCGTGTTTCCGCGTGGGTCTCTTTTTCGCCTCACTCTGTCACTACTACCTTTTTGGCACCCCGCGTTCGCGACTTGCCCTCGTGCGGGACATCGAGAGATTCCAAACCATCTCCAAAACAAAAATCAAGCGCCTTCGTCCACACACACATAAATCAACGCATGCAAGGCCCGGAATTCGGTCAAAACGTGAGTGAGTGCTCGAAATTCTGTAGAAATCAGTACGGGAAGCTACGTGGGACCACCAAGTCGCGAGTCAACCCTCCCAGCATCCAGCAGGCCGGCGCGACTCTCCTTCTTTTCGTGACTGTAAAAGTTCAGCCTGCGTTCCGTTGGAGGAATGAAGAAACAGAACGGTCGACTCAATCGACCGTTCTTCGGTTGGATCGTGCCAATCAACACACAATCGGCACGCGCGGGTAAACAAGCGTTTGAGACTTTCACCGTTGAACCGGCTACCGGTAGTAGTGTCCATCTATTTTCTTGCTTGGCTTCCACATACATTGTTTTTTACCGTCACGAACGAACGCTCTTTTGATGTGAAAAAGAAACGATCATATTTTCTGCCCCCACCACTTTACTTCTCTCCACCATCATCATTGTCACCATCACATTGGAACGAAGCAAAAGCAAAAGGAACAAACAACAACAAGCAATTACTAACATGAAAGAGTTTCCTGTTTCCCCTTACAGCGATAAGCCTGTTGATGCTGATGAAGAAGGCTTTGTCGATGAAGACTTTAACGATGAATATCCTGAGGTATCAGCAGATTCGTATTCGTTTTCGGCTTCTCAGCCGCATGTCGCCGCCACGATCATAAAGTCACCCTCGTCATTGTCATCACAAAAGTCTACTTGGGCTATCGCTGCTACTTTGTTGGGAGTTGTGGTGGTGGGTTCCATCGTGGGGTCAATGCAGCATTCCCACAAGCGTAACATGAGCGCTACGGCGTACCTGGAATCCATGGAAGTAACGCCGGCTGATGCCTTTGCCGACAAGGAATCGCCTCAAAGCAAGGCCTTGGATTGGATCATGCACCAAGATCCTATGAAACTGCGTAGTTTGGACAGTGAATTTATCCAACGTTATGTCATTGCTACTCTTGTGTTCTCAGTGGTGGCGCCGTCCGATAATGACGCGCTGCTGCGAGACGAATTGTACTTGTTGTCTGACAAACATGAATGTGACTGGCAAAGCAAGTGGACGAATCGCAATGATGACAGCGACGAACTTCGCATGGGAATTCACTGTAACGAGGATCTACGTGTCAATCAGATTATCATGCCGACCCTTGGTTTGAAGGGAGAACTGCCTAGCGAACTTGGTTCGCTGGAGCATCTGAAGAAGATTGTTTTTGATGTGAACAATCTAGGGGGTTTGATCCCCTACGTACCGTCCTTGACGTCTATGTCTCTTGCTTACAATACCCTGCGTGGCACGTTGCCCGAATACCTGGGCCTTATGACCAAGCTTGAGGAACTTGTTCTTACTGAAAACTACTTTGAAGGTCGACTGCCTGATACGATTGATAGTTTAACAATGCTCAAGCGCTTTGCCGTTGGTGGCAATGAATTCACAGGTGGAATCCACAGCCTTTTTCATTTGACGGAGCTAGAAGAAATCTACGGGGCCTTTAATTCCCTCGCTGATGGTTTTGATAATGAGTCGTTTGGTCGCTTGACGAACTTGAGAGTTCTGGATTTGAAGAACAACAAGTTGGAAGGTCCTTTCCCCGATATCTTGTGGATGCTTCCCAAGTTGAAAGTTGTTGACTTTCATTTCAATGCTCTTGATGGGCACATTCATGAGATCAAAGACAAGTTTTCTCCTGTGCTGGAGTATTTGGACGTTTCAGAGAACTTTTTGGGCGGTGGCTTGCCAACTACTCTCAACCGTGTGACCGACCTAGTACATCTTGATGTGTCCTCGAATCGATTTGAGGATCCACTACCCGAAGACTTCAGTGGCCTCACGAAATTGACATCGCTTCTATTGTCAGACAACAGCAATTTCGGACCTCAACCCATTCCTTTATGGTTGGACAAATTGACGAACCTTCGACACTTGTCACTCAAGCTAACTGGGCGGACGGGAACCATCCCATATTGGTTCTCCTCTAGCATGAAGAATCTCGAGACGCTCGATATGGACTGGAATAGGGTATCGGGTACAATTCCCACCGATTGGGCCAACATGACCAAGCTCGAGCACTTGATATTGAACCGCAACTGGTTGGAAGGAACCATCCCTAAGGGCGTTTCAAAGCTGCCCAATCTCAAGACTATCATGTTGGACAACAATAATTTGGTCGGAGAGCTCGTCTCCTGTCAAGCCACTTCGGTCGTTGCTGACTGTGGCGATCCTAGGCTCGGTTGCCCAGACTGCATTAGTGAAACGATGGAGGTCAATTGCCCCTGCTGCACAAAATGCTGCTACGACGGCGATGAATATTGCAACTCGGAAGACTGGCTCTCTCAAATTATCAATGACATGAAAAGTGATGACCCTGAAATCTTTTATCCTAGCATCTACACGCCAAGCAATTACAAGCCGGCCGATCTCTTTGACCCCAGGGACGATTCTTCGCCTTAGTCCATGGGGCTATTACAAGGGACCGGGCATGACTTCGGTATCTGTTGAGATTGGATCGCACCAGTACCGGGTAGGCGGAAGCCACAATAATCGGCCTCGTCGTTCCTTGTGTGCTACGTTCGGAGTTTTGGTATGATATAGTGTGTCACTATAGTGATGTATATTAATTATATATTTTTATTGGTATTTTGTAGGAGTAATGATACAAATGGCGAGGGTTCAAATAGCGTACACGTTTCTTTCATTCGTTCGAGCCGCACACTCTTGAACGGGTAGCCATCCGCGATTTCTTAAGCATGAACTTCACGCCGGTCTTGGAATGTCAGAAACGATAATATTACATGTCATCAAAGAGCATAACAGAGGAAGGGGAACGAGAAAGATTGCCTTCTTCCTCCTCCTTGGGAACAGCAGCACCTTTGAGTGGGACCATGGTATGGAGAGACTGGCGGAACTCTTGGAACTCATGGGCCATATCTTCGTCCATCTCAAAGTGATCACTTTGATCGTGATGGTCCGGGTGCAAGTGGTCATCAACGTGGTAATGATAATAACCATCGTTATCGTATTCGTGGGCATCAGCCACTGCAGGGGTAAGATCAGCCTTCTGGATCGCATGGCCTTGCGAGTGGATGTTCTCAGCGTGGCCAGCAGCTGATGCGCGGTCGAAATAGTTGCGTCCAGTTGCAGCCGGATCACTAGCCTTGACAGGTTCTTCGGGATGCAAGTAGTCATTGGCAAGCTTCTTGAGTTTGCCAGCATCCTCGAGAGACTGATCCATGTCCTGCACAGAGTCAGCATCGACCATGTCGTCAGCCGAGTAGCGCGAAAAGTAGTTTCGACCCATAGCAATGGCGTCGACTTCGACAGGGTTCTCCGGATGCAAGTAGTCCACTGCAAGTCTCTTGAGCTTAGCCGCGTCCGCAAGGATCTGGGCCCGCTCATCCGCAACCTCTTCATCGTCGTACTCCATAGCAGAGGGACGGCTGAAGAAGTTGCGGCCCATAGCACATGGATCAGATGTCACAACCGGCTTCTCGGGGTGCAGGTAGTCAACTGCAAGCTTCTTGAGCTGAGCCGCATCCGCAAGGATCTGGGCCCGCTCGTCCGCATCCTCTTCATCGTCGTACTCTACTGCAGAGGCACGGCTGAAGTAGTTGCGGCCCATGGCGCAAGGGTCAGAGGTCACAACCGGCTTCTCTGGGTGCAAGTAGTCGACCGCAAGCTTCTTCAAGGCTTGAGCATCAGCCAAGATTCTGGCACGTTCCTCAGCCTCTTCGAAGTCCTCTTGTTCAGGTGCCAAAGGACGATCAAAGTAATTGCGGCACGATGCAAGTGCATCCTTCTCAACAGGGCGCTCGGGTTGCAGATAGTCTTGAGCAAGCCTCTTAAGTTCCGCCATGTCTTCGAGGATCTCGACGCGATCGTCCATGGTTTCTTCATCCTCGTATTCCTCAGCTGATGGACGAGTGAAGTAGTTTCGTCCTGTAGCGCAAGGATCCGAGGTAACTACGGGCAACTCCGGATGGAGGTAGTCCACAGCAAGCTTCTTCAAAGCCTGAGCATCGGCAAGGATCTGGGCCCGTTCGACGGCATCATCCTCGTCGTCGTATTCCTCAGCTGATGGACGAGTGAAGTAGTTTCGTCCAGTAGCGCAAGGATCCGAGGTAACAACGGGCATCTCCGGATGGAGGTAGTCCACAGCAAGCTTCTTGAGAGCCAATGCATCGGCAAGAACCATGGCACGTTCGTCCTCTTCCTCGTTGGACGTTGCAGAGGGGCGGGTGAAGTAGTTACGTCCAGAGATCATAGCATCCATCAACACGGGTCGTTCCGGCATCAGGTAGTCCTGCGCTAGACGCTTCAATTCCATGGCATCGCTGAGTACATCTTCGCGTTCGTCCATTGCGTCTTCGTCTTCTTGCTCCTCTGCGGAGAAACGAGAGAAGTAGTTTCGACCCATAGCAATGGCGTCGACTTCGACAGGGTTCTCCGGATGCAAGTAGTCCACTGCAAGTCTCTTGAGCTTAGCCGCGTCCGCAAGGATCTGGGCCCGCTCATCCGCAACCTCTTCATCGTCGTACTCCACAGCAGAGGGACGGCTGAAGAAGTTGCGGCCCATGGCACATGGATCAGATGTCACAACCGGCTTCTCGGGGTGCAGGTAGTCAACTGCAAGCTTCTTGAGCTGAGCCGCATCCGCAAGGATCTGGGCCCGCTCGTCCGCATCCTCTTCATCGTCGTACTCTACTGCAGAGGAACGGCTGAAGTAGTTGCGGCCCATGGCGCAAGGGTCAGAGGTCACAACCGGCTTCTCTGGGTGCAAGTAGTCGACCGCAAGCTTCTTCAAGGCTTGAGCATCAGCCAAGATTCTGGCACGTTCCTCAGCCTCTTCGAAGTCCTCTTGTTCAGGTGCCGAAGGACGATCAAAGTAATTGCGGCACGATGCAAGTGCATCCTTCTCAACAGGGCGCTCGGGTTGCAGATAGTCTTGAGCAAGCCTCTTAAGTTCCGCCATGTCTTCGAGGATCTCGTCGCGATCGTCCATGGTTTCTTCATCCTCGTATTCCTCAGCTGATGGACGAGTGAAGTAGTTTCGTCCTGTAGCGCAAGGATCCGAGGTAACTACGGGCAACTCCGGATGGAGGTAGTCCACAGCAAGCTTCTTCAAAGCCTGAGCATCGGCAAGGATCTGGGCCCGTTCGGCGGCACCATCCTCGCCGTCGTATTCCTCAGCTGATGGACGAGTGAAGTAGTTTCGTCCGGTAGCGCAAGGATCCGAGGTAACAACGGGCATCTCCGGATGGAGGTAGTCCACTGCAAGCTTCTTGAGAGCCAATGCGTCAGCTAGGATCTGGGCCCGTTCAGCAGCGTCATCTTCGTCGTCGTACTCCAGGGCTGATGGACGGGTGAAGTAGTTGCGTCCCGTAGCACAAGGATCCGAGGTAACAACGGGCTTCTCCGGATGAAGGTAGTCTACTGCAAGCTTCTTGAGAGCCAACGCATCCGCAAGAACCATGGCTCGTTCCTCCTCTTCCTCGTTGGTAGGAGCCGACGGGCGAGTGAAGTAGTTACGTCCGAAACAAGCAGTGTCGACTTCTACTGGACCAGGTTCCATGTAGTCAACAGCAAGCTTCTTCAAAGCCCGGGCTTCAGCAAGGATCATCGCTGCTTCCTCATCTTCCTCATGAGAAGTAGCTTCCGGGGCCGAAGGACGAGAGAAGTAGCACCTTGCTTTGGCAGTAGAGTCCACCACGACTGGTTTCTCGGGGCAAAGGAAAAACTCAGCCACTTTGCGAAGATTGCGAACATCCTCAAGGATCTGGAGGCGCTCGTTCCATTCCTCGTCTATCGTGTGAAAGATACCATACGCCAATTTAGATGGATTTCGTCAAAATGTGAAGAGACACCAGCAACACCTAACAGGAGATCTTACCTTCTTCGTCATCAGAATCAACGGACTCGTCGTCGGATTCGTCAGAATCGGTGTCGGAAGATACCGATGCATCTTCCTCATCGATGGAGATCATATCGGGTTCTACAAGAACATTATCGCTAGTCGATTGTTTCCGTCCACTCTCACTACAAGGAGGAGCTTCCTGCTTCTGAGGATGCTCCTTGATCTCCGTAGTAGTGAGAGTGGACTGTTCGGATCCCATGGTGGTTTGTTAGTTTGGTCAACGCTTTAGGTTACTCCTGACAGAAGTATTTGTTGGATTGTGGGATTCCAAAGTAGCGAAACTCCATCGAAAAGCACAACAGCTGAGCGATGAAAAAGGATGTGTATTTGCTTGACATGGATTAGATGCCGACCCACGAACACGGGGATCTGACTTCACGACAGTACACACGTTTCAAGGAGAGCGAAAGACACGATTTACCATGGATTTGTCCTCCGATTGGATCCAAAACTTGCCCCTAATTAATGCGCGTTGGTAAAATATTCTTAGTGTCATAAACTGCTCCAATGGTATCTTTTCAGGTGGAAACTCAGCGTTTACGCGCTAAATTCCCTTCAGAACCGTCAGATTTTTGGGTACGTCACATACGACTCGTCGGGGAGTTCTTCCCGCAAAGTGCGTATGGAATCTTGGTTGTTCGGCGAAGGAGTGTCGAAAAGATACAAATCAGTTTCTTCATAGATCCCAGTACATTATTTACGCAATGTTGTCTTCGGCCTTTGTTTCACATGATTATGTTTGGGTTTCGCGATTCCTTTGTCAACTGTTGTCATCCCAGCTGATAGATTTGTGTCAACTGAGTTCGGCAGCGACAAAATACTGTTAAATCGTTGACAATTGAGGAACACAAGCCAGATTTATGGGTTTCGACCGTTGCGACCAATTACATAATGAAATGGTTTAACTGCGGTTATCAGAAGAGCGAATGAGGCAGAATTTGATGCCTTCTCATTTTTGTTCTGATTTCCGAACTTCGGGGGTATCTTTCAAAGCCGAACCCCGACGTTCGGAAAGTATCTTTCGGCTTCTCTATCGAAATCGGTGGAACGCACGATTGCAACCCGATCCCTGAAGAGGCTTCGGGATGATGTCGGTATCAACCACTTCGTTCGTGTCAATCCGCCGTAGAAATAGTACCAGCTCCTATTGGTCAAAAGATACGCTTTTCGCGATCTTGCTGGTGTCAACGTACTTCCGCCACTTGTTGGAGCTTTGAGCGAGAACGAAGCGAGAAAGAACAATTGCATCGAACGAGAAACCCGATCGAAAGATCTCTTTTGACACAACAAACCATTCTGGTTCTTGTGGATCGGAATCATAAACTGAAATCTTTGGGATCAGCAACAGTTGAACCGAAGGCGAAAAAACAACAAGCACCTTTCTCGTTCCGACGACAAACAAACACTAACAACATGGCCAAAGCAAAAGGAGGAAAGAAGGAAGAAGAAGTCACACTCAACAAGTGAGTCCATCATTGATGCTGCAGAAATGCAGCGGCTTTATTGAAAGCAGCGTTCTGTCCGCGTTGCTTGTTTGCTGCTTCGACCGATTTCTAACCTGCTGTCTTTGCCTTCTGCCGCTTTACAGGAAGGACGCCAAGAAGGTCTCCAAACTCGAAGCACAAATCCCTTACCACGAAGGACGAGGAAACAAGGAAGAAGTTGAAAAGATAAAAGAGCAGATCGACGCCATTTGGGTCAAGGCTCGTGAGGCCGCTCTCGCCTAATTGAATTCTTGGGACAAATGTCACGGCGGTTTT
The DNA here is from genome assembly GCA_951394045.1 of Nitzschia sp. DOCU1. Lineage (NCBI taxonomy): Eukaryota > Bacillariophyta > Bacillariophyceae > Bacillariales > Bacillariaceae > Nitzschia > Nitzschia sp. DOCU1. Next base: position 1,181,595 of record OX595991.1, read on the forward strand.
GTGGCGTATGACTATAGAAGCTTGCTTATAGATTTGATTTTCCCCAGCTATTATTCACGGGCGTGCATAGACATTTAGTTGAAATTGCATTGGTTGCCGACCGAATTACCTCCGGCGGCCGCCGAATTAATGTCGTTTGAGTTGTGGCAGAGGGTGAATGGGGATGGTATCTTTCATCGTTGGCTTCGTATCGGCGAGTGGGCGATGCATGTACTTGGCATTCTCTTTCATGTACCACGTCAAAGGTCGCAGAAATAGAACCAAATGGGCTCAACCCTTGCTGAACGTGATGATGAGGTAAACACCAACTTGTCGAGGGTTAGTAATGGTCGTCGGTGGTAGTTAGCAGCTAACCTAGAGGTAGTTGCGAGGAAGGATTGTCCAGCGATCGCAATTTTAAGGTCATTTTAGTCAAACCGTGCGGAATCATCCGGGAACCAAATGAATCACGTACCAGAATCTGCCGCCATGCATCGCGATCGGCCGCCAACAAGATCTTTTACTCCGATGGGAGTGCTGAGAAGATGATATCTTTGGGCTTTCGGGTAGATGTTCAGTCCAGATCGTGGATCTCTTGTCAATTAAAAATCGGACGCCAGCGGGGTTGACGTATTTCCTTTGCCACTCTGCGCCACTCTGCAAATGAATTGTCCAGACATCATACAAACAAGAGGCAGGCGAAGATCGGGTGATCCCATCCTCCTAACGCAACGACCGTTAGATCTGATGATTCGCGCTGTGTTGTTTTTGGTGCTTTTAGGCGTCGTACGGGGAGGCACACCTGCACCCGAGCAATTTTTTAAGGAACAAATTGTGGATCATCTGAGCCAGGATGGACAATATGGTGGCAAGTTGTGGACCCAGCGTTACTACACGTGGGACAAGGAGTTCCAGGGACCAGGATTTCCTATCTTTGTCATTCTTGGCGGCGAGGGCAGTATCGAGCCTACCACCGGTTTGTTCTATCCATTTGTTACGCATCACTTGGCAAAGATCTTTGGCGCCTATGTCATTGAACCAGAGCATCGATTTTACGGAAAATCTCAGCCAGTGTCATTGTTGGATAGCACCCAGTCTGGTCAAGATCCTCGAGTGGAGCTTTTCACTTCCGAACAAGCGCTCCATGACGCGATACATCTGGTGAATTCCGTTAAGGAGACTCTTGGATGCTCCAAAGACAAATTCAGCAAGCAATATTGTCCCGTTTTGACCATTGGTGGTAGTTACCCTGGATGGCTTTCCGCCATGGCCCGCGTGGTATTTCCTCAGTACGTCGATATGGCCTATGCCGCAAGTGCTCCGATGGGATTCTATTCACAACAAGTTAATCAATACGATTACTACAATCTTATAACACGCGTGGCCGATGAAATGGTCGGAGGATGCGCCAATGCTGTGCGATTCACCTTGTTGCAAGTGGAGACGGCAATATTGCTAGGGGGCTATGACGAGAGTGAGTTGGGAATTTGCCCTGGCTCGACGCCTTCCTACCTGCATCCAGAGGGATACCACAACGACCTTCGTATGCTGGCAGATGAGTTCATGATGGTGGTCGAGTATACCTTTGCCAATGCCAACATGGCAAATTATCCACCTTCCAACACAACCATGCTGCATACTGCCTGCCAGACATTTCTTTCGCAGCACGACAATGTTTTCGACAAAGTGAAGGAATTCCTCTCGTCGCACCTACCACCAAGTAATCAAGACTGTTGGGACTTTTCTGCCCAGCTACCAAGCGGCCGGAATGCAACCATCACCAGCGGAGACTGGTCCGGAGTAGGAACTGGCTCCGACGGTGAAAGCTGGTAAGTTTTGCGCAAGAAAGCGATTCTGTGTTATATGTTCTGATAGTCACGTCCTGCATCTCATGCTCGCAACTCACTATTCCCACCAGGGACTTTCAAACATGCACGTTGCTTGTCGAAGCGATCGGGATGTCCGAGGAATCAATGTTTCCTCCGCGAGATTGGAGCCTTAGATGGCTTAACGACCACTGTTACAGACGCTTCGGTGTGACACCTAAGCCTTTCGACCTTGTTCAACGATGGAAGTTTGACAAATTGGTTGAGAACAATGTCACAAGAATATTATTCACCAATGGGTTAAAAGACGGCTGGTCCGTTGGTGGGGTTCAGAAGAATTTGTCGGAAAGTCTCATCGCAATCAATTTCCCGAATGGAGCACATCATTCGGACTTGTCTGGTAAGGGTCCTACTGATGAAGACTCAGATGACATCAAAAAAGGGTTTCTTGCAATTATCGAGATCATTGGAAGTTGGTTGGCGGATCTTCGGGCGTTGGATAATTGAATGAAGCCAAATTGTAACATAGTGTGCCAGTAGAAACTTTTTGATCGGTTTGTATGCTTCATGCTAATAGAAACTGCAGTGGACATTTTGAGGAGATGAAGTCGTATCTTCTTCAATTTCATGTGCTTAGCCATATAACCAAAATAGCCTCTATCCGAAACTACCGACAACAGTGGCGATCATTTTTATGGATTCAACCACAACGACTCTCAATTGCTGCAAGTTGGATCCGATTGGATCTGACCTTTTCGCATTAGGCAAGGAATTGTCAGAGACTGATAATCCCGGTGTTACGCCGGGCTCAAAGTTTTGGAGGGAAAAGAAATACAGCCAGCATACTTACCAGAATGACCAGTCTCATTGGTTGATTGTTGCCATTTCTCAGTTTGGAAAAAAGGATCAAGGAAAATCTTCCGCAGCGATCGACCGACCATGAACGAAGCCGTGCTAACCATGATCAAACATGGGAACATCTTTGTCCGAAATGATTTCTGCCATAGATCCTTGCAATAAAATGATATTCTAGTGGCCAAACAATAAAAGTCGCAAGCAAGATAGTCGGAGGACTTTGTTTTCTGAATCAATTTCAAGAATCCGCGTACAAATCAGGGCAATCCATCGGCACAGCCATAATTTTCAGCGAAGGACAAGCTCTCCCTGACGAAATCCAAATGAGCGTAGGAAAAAATGACAAAGCAACACCATTCTCACGACGAGATGCCCAATTTTGTGGACGAAACGACCAAAATTGTTTCGTCGGACACAAGAAGGCTGGATAACAAGAAGATTTTTCCATTGTCGTAGCATCCTTGATGACTTTCAACAAAAGCGAAATTGCATCGTCATGCATGGAATCTTTTTCGGCGGCAAATCCTGTCGAAAACGTTTGGGTCGACGTCGGTAGGAGGTGTTGGCCAATGACCAACGTTGGATCTTTGCGCCAGCTGCTTTTTCTTTGTCCCAAAAGTGGACAGCTCATCTTTTGCGCGGGCGTGGTGCCGATTTTATGGCCAACGACGACTAATATTTATTTAGCCATTCTTTAATACAGAGTGATTCAGGGCATAAAATAGTCTCAAGCAACACGCACGTACGTAAGTCATGTCGAAAAGGATGCGAAGACTTACGTTTGTACGATTTTGATGCCGACCACGTCGGGGCGGCCTAGAGCAATTGTACTATGGTGTACGCACGCGGCGTATCTCGACGAAGGATCTTTTCGTTTCCCCGACCAGTTGGGTTCGTAGACTGTCGAAATCCAATCTCTCTCACAACTCGTCAAGTCTTGTAATCGGAAAGTAATCATGAAGTTCTCTGCTGTTGCCCTTGTCGCCTCTGTCGGCTCTGCTGCCGCCTTCTCTGGATCCTCGTAAGTGTCCTGGAGTTCTTCATGGAAGCTTTGGATCGACGACGGCATTGGTCTCACTGTGTTTGTAATTTCAGCTTCTCTGGAACCTCCTTGAAGGCCGCCGCCTCCAATGATGCTTCCATGACCATGGCCACCGGCATGGGTGTTAACGGATTCGGACGTATCGGACGTCTTGTCACCCGTATCATGATGGAAGACAAAACCATTGCTTTGAAGGGAATCAACGCTGGATCTGCCACCCCCGACTACATGGCCTACCAATACAAGTACGATACCATCCACGGAAAGGCCAAGCAAACCGTTGAGGTTGACGGAGACTTCCTTGTCCTTGACGGAAAGAAGATCCAGACCAGCCGATGCCGTGACCCCAAGGAAGTCGGCTGGGGAGCCCTCGGTGCTGACTACGTCTGCGAGTCCACCGGTGTTTTCTTGACCAAGGAAAAGGCCCAATCCATCATCGATGGTGGTGCCAAGAAGGTCATCTACTCCGCCCCTGCCAAGGATGACTCCCAAACCATTGTCATGGGTGTCAACCAAGGTGAATACGATGGATCTGAGAACTTCATCTCTTGCGCCTCGTGCACCACCAACGGACTTGCCCCCATGGTCAAGGCCGTCCACGACGAGTTCGAGATCGAAATGGCCCTCATGACCACCGTTCACGCCATGACCGCCACCCAAGCCGTTGTCGACTCCTCCTCCCGAAAGGACTGGCGTGGAGGACGTGCCGCCTCTGGAAACATCATTCCTTCTTCCACTGGTGCTGCCAAGGCCGTGACCAAGGTCATTCCTTCCTTGAAGGGAAAGCTTACCGGTATGGCTTTCCGTGTGCCTACCATCGATGTCTCCGTTGTTGACTTGACCGCCAAGTTGGTCAAGGAAACCACCTATGAGGAAATCTGCGCCCACATCAAGAAGATGTCCGAAGGTGAAATGAAGGGATTCCTTGGATACTCCGATGAACCCCTTGTCTCCACCGACTTCGAGGGTGACCTCCGATCGTCCATCTTCGACGCCGATGCCGGTATCATGCTCAACCCCCAATTCGTCAAGCTTGTTGCCTGGTACGATAACGAATATGGATACTCTGGCCGTGTTGTTGACTTGATGAAGCACGTCGCCATGGTTGATGCCAAGGTCAAGGCCTAAATTGACTTTCGACTGTAGACTTACGCTATTCGCGAGCGAGCGAACGAATGAACTATATTTCTAGTAGATCCCTGACCTTCCTGTAAACTCCCATTACGACTTTCATTCTCAGCCTGAGTAGAATCTAGTCTAATGCACAGTTTATGGTGCAATTAAAAAATTAGTTGCAAGTCTCAAGTTGATTTCGTCTATCAACTACTGCAGGCCCGCGAGAAATGTTCTCCAGAATGTGCTGCATACGTCGTTTCTAAGAACCTTTATTTTTCACAGCCCGAGGTCCTTTTTCAATCTGTCGAATTCTTCATCTACCTTCAGCTCTCGTAGCCGTCTCTTATCTTTTTCTTGCTTGTTTTCGTACGACCCAGACGTACGCCGATGGGGTGGAACATTCGAATTTGCAGAATTGGCGGTGCTGCGTATCGAAGTGGAAGTGGGGCTCCCCGGAGAAGTCGTGGAGGCAGTCGATTGCCTGGTGTCGCTACTACCTGGAGATCCAGCAGAAGATGACCGTGATGAAGCCCGGGTAGGCTCCGGTTGTGGGTGTGCTGTTTGCCGAGAGCCACTACTCGATGAAGCGCTACTCGTAGACGGACTACGCTGTGATCTTTGACGGCCTGATCCCCGACGCCCGTAGGTCGATGAGCCAAAACTCTCATTCATCCAAGCATCTTCATCACCCTTCGGTGCTTGCTGCGACCTGGAAGAAAAGTCTGACGAGGCAGAACTGCTCGACGATGAAGTTGAAGAGGTTGGGTCAGCCGTCGACGACGAATAGGACGACGCTGCGGACCCTGAGGACCCCGCTTCGCTTTTGATATCGTCCCAAGTAGAACGGCTGCTTCTACTACTTCCATAAGGATCTCTGCCACCACTAGTCAGCAATTCTTTGTATCGAGTTTGCAAAGACAAAAGGCGTTTCTGTGCCTTTTTCACGTATCCCTGCACGACCTCCTTGCGAGCTTCAAGTTCGGCTAGGGATTCTTCCAATTCAATCTTGTCCATGTACCGGCTCGTCACTTTGGCTTTGGCAGTCGTGGTGAGAATTTCATCGTTGATATCACTCAACTTCGATTTCAACTGCTGAACTACCAATTCAGTGTCATCCAATTCGTTTCGAACATCATCTAAAGAACCCGTTTGCAACAGAATCCGAAGTTCCGAGTCGTCGCTACTAGCACCGTATCCGTCGACATTGCCTTCCAGAAAATCAATAAAATCTCGGAAGATATTGGCACCTCCACCCAGACCGGCAGCTCCAGCAGCAGCACCCACAAATAGATCGGACAAGATTTTTTCAAAAGAATCGCCATTGGTGTCGTAGTCTTCTTCTTTGTATTTGGGCATGAAATCTGTCCAGTCAACTTCGCCATTCGTCGTACCACCTGAAGAGGTCGAGGAGTACGCCCCACTTCGACGATGGGGAGGTGTCCACCCCGATCCTCCAGATGTCGTGCTAGACGAAGAAGAAGTAGGGCCATATGTGGCATCGTTTTGACGCTTGCCACTCAACACTTCGTACGCCCAGTTGATTTTGGCAAAACGATCACTGGCTATCTTCTTTTCCTCTGGAGTACTGTCCTTGGTGGTGGCTACATCAGGGTGGTATTGTAGTGCCATTCGTTTGTAGGCTCGTTTGATGACTTTCTTGTCGGACGTCGGCTCGTCGAGTCCGAGCACTTGAAATGGATCATTGGAATCCAAATTAAGACGCAGCGGCCATGGTGATCGTCGGCGTTGTCGAAAATGCCACTGACGGCATTGAAAGCAGACGAAGCCCGGTGAAATTCTCGAAACCGGGTAAAAAGGTGGACGAGAAGCTCGATAACCTGACGGCGACACTAAGGCATGGGCATCTTGAAGAAGAAACCATGCCGCGATGGCGAGGATTGCTTGTCCACCCATGTTCCGCGCGAGAATCATGCCGACGAATTCAGCTCACCCGCCTCGACTTGTTTCTTCGGTTTCTTGTCAACTGAGACTACTTCCAACTATTAGGGTGATTGAGCTTGTTTTGGGTCACTTTTATAACGTATCGTGGGGTCCCGAAGTACTGAATGACTTCGTGATGGTCGATGACACGAACGATGGTTGTGTGTTTTGGCACTGAGTCTCGACTTTCGTCGTGGCGTATTCGTTGGGCGAGAGAGAGAGATTTTGGTTCGTGCTTTTTGGCGGGAAATCAAAAAGTGATGACGTGTCGAATTAGAGGTGTCAAATCCAATGAATCAAAACGCTCGAAATTTTTTCCAACACCGCGATCGTGTCCTTGCTCGAGGGATCATGGTGATTTGGATTTCGGAGACTGTCGAAGCATACACTCGACATCACCGCTGTTGTCACCACCTAGGGTCACAGTATTTGCAGCACACCATTTTGATCAACTTCAGATCTTAATCGTGGAAGCGGATCATCTAAGTGAAGAAGAAGTTGGTCGTTTCCCGACAATTCAGTGCGAGACAACATGGCAAAAATGACCTCGGGAAAATTTTGCGCTACCCGACAATGGGCGACAATACTTCTGTATGGATACTTTGTCTTCGTTGGTCTGGTGCAAGCTAACCGCCACGTCTCGCGTCTTTTCCGGTCACACATACTGCAAGTCGAGCCAATGTTGTCGTTGCGGGGTGGTTCGTCCCCATTTCAACCCCGAGTCGCTCCAAGAATGCAAGGCCGTCCCGGTAAAAAATCGGAAGATGGGCCAGAATCCTTGAATTTGATGAATCAAAAGAAATACAGTGACGAGGAAATGGTGGAAGATGATGCGGCGACGAGAGAAATGATTGATGCGTTCTTGACTCGAGATTCTAGGAATTCTTTCATTGGTATGTATTGGGCTGCGTTTGTGTATCGGACGACGGATGCTTTGGTCGTTTGAACTCACCAAAAGTTTCATGAATGACTCAATGATGGTTTTCTTCAGCACGTGTCTATTCTATCTTGGGAGTGCAGCTGATCGTGACGGCTATTTCTTGTTTCCTGTTTGGTCTCAATCCGCTCCTTTCGAGAATTTCGATGCTGAGTCGGCACGGTCATCCTACGCCCATGGCTTACATCCCCATGGTCGGAATTCTGGCCAGCACGGTGGCATGGTTTCGCGTTTGCTCTAGCCCCGATGCCAGGCGAAAGTCGCCCAATAAGTGGTGGTGGTTAAGCATTTTTACTGTGGGAGAAGCAATTTCAGTGGGATTCCTGAGCAGCTTCTACAAATTTCGATCCGTCGTCACAGCAATGGGGGCCACAGCAGCTGCCACTTTCGCGGTGTCCCTCTACGCGATCAGCCAGAAGAATCCAAATCGGGATTTGAGCCAAATTGGCACTAGTCTATCTTCGTAAGTACGACATTGATCTTTGTCATTGATCTTTGTCGAGTTCTCGCGACGTTCTTCCCCCGTCACTTATCTGCCTTATTTGATGGCTTCTGGCACCAACAGATGGGCTGTTATTCTACTATCTTATCTATTGGTTGGTCTTTGTCAAGAACTAGGAATTTTGCCCAAAGGTTTCATTCCCTATTCGGACATGATCTATTCAGCGTTTGCCGCATGCCTGTTTTCAGCGTTCTTGGCACATCATACAAAGCTCATCGTGGCAGGCAAACACTCCAAATATCGCATGAATGAGAAGGATTACGTACTTGGTGCGATGGCGTTGTACTCCGACGTGGTAAATATCTTTTTGAATATCTTGCAGCTGATTGGAGAGGACCGAGATTCACGATGAAATTGCTAAGTTTGGAGAGTCGCACTAATGGTCACTCTGTCCAGAAATGTGGCTGAGAGAACGCGGAACACAGAAACAGCGATCTCTTTCGTCTTTCATCCCGACTTTGATCCGATTTTCAGGCGACTTTTGCCAGTTTCGTTGAGAAGTCGCGAAGCAAGTAATGTGGTGGTCCTCGTTTCACAAACCAACTTGGTTCAAATCGATTTGCCGCCGGATTTACTCTACTCATCAAGAACTAGCTGTAATCGCCACAAGATACCACGATTCCATAAATGCAAAATTGAAGAATAGTTTGATCTTGACTGATAGTTCCCCACTTCAATTGTCAGTGGATCTCCGGTTTCAGGATGTCATAAACTGGAATGGCGGTCACTTTTTGGTGCCATCTCCCAAGAACAAGCACCTCGATCGGAAGGGCGAAGCTGGCGTCCTTAGTACTGAGCTCACAGCATTTCCCACGGATAGTCTGTGAAAGGAGGTAAAGCTCGACCGTTGGACGTTATATGCGTTAAGATCGTTCTCGCCCGCCAGAAATGTTCTGGTATGCGGTCGGTCAATGCTCACGATGACTGACTTGACTCATCTCCGCAACCGTCACACATACAAGAAAAAACCACTGTCTCCATCAAAAATAGCGCGACAATCGCAAGCAAAATGATCTACCATCGCCGATCATCGTCAAGTCCATGTTATCATAACCAAGTCCAGCAAGCAAAGACCGCCTTTCAGACGAAAAGTCGAAGCCAGCCTTGGGCAATACGAAAGGCCTTTGAATATTACATTGGTTTCCGCTAAGATCCATCATCCATATAGTGAGAACCAACGCCTAGCATCACGGAGCGATATATGTCTTGGGTTCAATTTCTGTAATATTCAGGAGTCTAAAACCCTAGAAAGATGCGCCGAAGGGGGAGAAAATCTTCACCGCTGTTGCCGCTCTTCATGACAGGTATTGTTTTCACCGCGATTATTTCTTTACTTCTGCATGATGTCATCCTGGAGGGTGGGAATGGTTCGATGCAAGGTTTCGTTCGACGAGCGCTCGAAGACGACGGAAAGAAAACGCAAGTGAATCCCGAGCCAGCTCCTATGACCACCGCAAGTGCCTGTCTTTATACCATGGACGACAATCACTACTTAATAGGTAAGTCTTGCATCAGTTTTTCGGTTTTTCGCCGACTTTCTGCTCCCATGGGAATGCTGACGATTTTACATTTTGTGGACAGAATGGCTTGCGTATCATTATCACGTCATGAATCTTCGGAATTTAATCATCACTGTCGATCCAGGTAGCCTCACGAGTCCCCAACACGTTTTGGATCGTTGGCGGGACCGTATGAATATTGAACTCTGGACCGATGAGCACTTTCTCCCAATGGATTTCGAGAGAGAAGTCATGAGAAAAGCAGATGGAGGAAAGGATTTGAAACTTCAGTATCATCGTGTTCGTCAGGCGGAGTTTAATCTTGCATGTTTAAGAGAGCACAAACAGAATGGTCGAGGCTGGACAATGATGATTGACGTGGATGAGTACATGACATACAACACCGACTTGCGGAGTTTTGAACCAGGCGAACGTTATATCAAATGGGATCTCCCTCCTGTAGAAGAGCCGGGAAGCATTGCCACCCTACTGGATCAGCTGATATTGCCAAATCCAGACTATTCGAAGCTTGAAACGGCCTGTGTTCCCCTTTACCGTCGGCAATTTTCGGCCAAGGAAAGTACAGACAGCGAAATCAACGCACTTGCTCCGTATGGATTCGACGGCCGCAATTTCCAAACTCTGCGATGGAGGAGATTCGGGTACAGCACCTTGAACTACAAGACACGGGTGGGTGACACATGCCATAGCCACCGGGAAATACCGAACAAAGTCATTGTTGATCTTGGGCGCTTACGAATGCAAGACTTGCATCATCCCGACAACCAAGGAAATCCTCATGTGCCACTAGAAATTTGTCCAGAAAACGTTTACCTGCATCAATCGCAAACTCCTCTGATTGTCAATCATTATATGGGGACGATCGATCAGTGGCTGTACCGAGTGGGCGACAAACGAGGTAAGAATGTTTCCAAACAGGTCGAGACTGAGGCGCTGTTTTTCTGAACCGTTCCTTCATGCTCTCTTCTGTAGGCCGAGGCTATCGTCTTGCCAGGTACGAAGATCTGAATTTGAGGATTGGAAAAGACTTGACCAACCAGGTGCGACCATGGCTACGCGGTTTCGTCGCGACAGTCGGCGAGGCCGAAGCCCATCGACTTCTGGAAGGGGTCGGTGTTCTGGAACCTCTACCAGCGCAAACGAATTCCAAGCTGGTTGAAGCAGCAGCAGCAGCAGCAGCCGGCAACTACAATAAAGAAGACTCGACGTACAAGGTCGGTGACGTCGTTCAAGCCAACTATCATGGGGACGGGGTGTGGTCTTGGGCAGAAGTTTCTGCGGTATATTCCGATGAATATTACAACGTCTTTTATCTAGAAGACTGCGGGGAGGAAATTGCTACATTCGGGGCCTTATTAAGGCGAGAGGGTGAAGTTTCCGACACGAGAGACTATGAAATCGACCTTCACAGCCTTGCCAGTGCAGGCGACTCAAAATAGGCGCTAAAGCATTAAGGGAAGGAGGTTGGCATGTCCACCATCAGAATCACCAATTGTACTGCCATTTACTGCTAGTGTCGCCTAGTCGTTCTCGTATTTGAGACGCACTCTCACTTGCGTCCACTTTTGTCAAACTGTCCGAATGCATCTTGCCTTGATCTTTAATGGATTGTAGAATCGAATTAATATTCGTTTCGAGGACCATCCCGCCCATGACAATTTCATCCAGCACATAGTGCACTCTATCAGAATGGAAAATTAGATCCAGCTCACATACATTCTCAAAACATTTGTCAAGTGCTTCCACAAATACTTGAATCAAATCTAGAATTCCTAGATCGGATTCTTGCGAGTCCACCGCAAAGACAAAGTAGAGTGTCGCGTAATGCCGGTAGATCAGCTTGATGTGTTCGCCCCATTCTGGTACAATCCCCTCAAGATAATTGCAGAAACTGTCCGGCCGCTGTGCCACTTGAGTAAATATCCGACGGATGACAGTTTGCTGCAAGGCTTCGCTCTCGACCGATTGGTAAAATTTGACGAGCCGCGGCTTGCCGTGGTTATTTACGATAAGAATGCCTTTGATCATGGTGATGTGTTGATAGGTGCGGTTCAACGAGTGTTTGCAACTGTCGAATGCAAGTTGTAGATTTAACTTTTTGTGGTGACTAGTCCTTTCTCAATTCCTGGATGTTCCTCGTCGAATGCATTCCTAATACAGAGTCTATCCTTTGCATCGATGAGCTCTTGTGGATGGCAGGTATGCCGAGTTGTGTCGGCGGCTTCACTTGTTTTCTTCGTCGTGCGGGAACCGTTTAGAGTTAAGTTTATGAGTATGGAGAGTACGTACCCAAACAATTAGTTTCTTGAGTTGATTCGTTCGACCGCTCCACCCACAAACAAGAAAGATACCGATCGCAGTAGTCGTCTGGACATTGCATCGATGATATTCAATGATGATGATAGCTTGATAAACGAAGTCTCCAGAGACTATTAGCCATACTACGGTCGTCTTACAACAGAGTACTTCAGTAAATAACTTCTGTTGCTATAACCAGGGAAAAGACATTACCACCCTGACCTCTAACTCGTGGGCTGGTATTTTCACTCAACTACACTGTTGCTGGAGGGGGGGGCGCAGCTCCAGTAGCAGCATAGGAAAGAGTAAGTTGCAAACCTCGATTGATAGCAGGTTTAGAGGTGTTTGCCCAACTTTGGCAAACAGCCCGAGCAGCTCAAGGAGCCATCATTTGGAAAAGATCCAGAACCAACGATTTCTTTGCCAATGATGGCGCCGGCAGCGGCAGTCCTGGAGGGAGTCGCAACTACCTCCTTGGGGGAGAATGTACTACGCTTCGCCCAGATGTCGTACCATTCTTCGGTCCGCAATTACAACTTTCGCAGTTGTGATAGGAGCATCGTCCTTCATCTCCCCGCCAGGAAGATCATTTCGTCATTGTCGAATAGGCAATCGGCATCCGTCACATTCGCCTTGACTGACGTGGCCACCATTTCATTAAAATTCCGGCAAGAATTCGGAACTTTCCCAAAGTCCGGCATTACGCAAACCATCCAAATTAGTCGTGTGAGTCAAATGACGTAATCAAGAGAAAGAGCCGGCTCTCGTTTTGTGTATTTGCCGGAGAGAAAGATCAAAGATACCCATGACATATGACAGGATATCCTTATCTCATGTCGCTATCCAGAAATTAAACCACGTTCCAAAAGATTTTCGGCACAGCTTAACGTGAGGGCTCGCCATCATTCCCATGCTTCCCGCCGCGCCGCCGGCATGAATCGGATAGTTGTTAGGATGACGGCATCCACAACTTTTTCGCCCTTCCCAAACCAACAAAGCTCATAAATTTTCAGTCGTCGACCATTGTCATCAATAACACTGAACGCTACAAACAACCATGAAATTTCTTAGTGCTGCTACCCTGATGGCCATTGCCGTCCAAACTTCGGCCTTCGCCCCTACCGCACCTCAGCGCCAAAACACCGCCTTGAACATGGTCGTTGTGCTTGGAAAGAATACGGGAAGGGCGGCTTTGGACCCAGCTGTCATCGAAAAATACAACTCGCTGCCTTTCCCGGCCGAAAAGGTTTTGGCCGAGTATGTTTGGGTTGATGCCGATGGAAACACTCGTTCCAAGACCCGAACTCTCCCTGCTTCCAAGGTGAGCTTCTGATCGCAATGACCATGAACGACGGCTTTTCGTCGAAATCGCTTTTTTCTGACAGGATGCTTTTGTCGATCTTTTTTTTATTTTTTAGGCTGGCAGTGTCGCCACTCTCCCCAAGTGGAACTTTGATGGAAGCTCCACTGGACAAGCCCCTGGTGATGACTCTGAGGTTATTCTCCGACCTTGCCGCATCTTCAGGGATCCCTTCCGACCTCGCAACGACGGCCTTTACAACATTTTGGTCATGTGCGACACCTGGACTCCTGCTGGAGAACCTCTTCCAACTAACCAGCGTTATGTCGGTAAGCAATGATCATTTTTCGAGCACCGGAAAATCGAAACTTTGCTTGTCTCACCACGCTATTCTCTCGTTTTTTGTCATTTTTCAGCCGAAAAGGCATTTGAAGGAAAGGATGACGAAGAAATCTGGTTCGGACTGGAACAAGAATTCACTCTTTTCAACTTGGACGAGAAAACTCCACTTGGATGGCCTGTAGGTGGCATGCCCAGCCGCCCGCAGGGTCCCTACTACTGCTCCGTCGGACCACACAATTCCTTCGGACGTGACATTACCGATTCCCACTACAGGGCCTGCCTTTACGCCGGCATTGAAATTTCCGGAACCAACGGAGAGGTCATGCCTGGACAACAAGAATACCAGGTTGGACCCTGTGTTGGAATCGATGCTGGTGACCAATTGATGATGTCCCGATACATTTTGCAAAGAGTATGCGAAGACTTCCAAGTCTACTGCACTCTTCACCCCAAGCCCATTGTTGACGGAGACTGGAACGGAGCGGGTATGCACACCAACGTTTCCACAAAGAAGATGAGAGAAGAAGGTGGTTTGGAGGAAATCAAGAAGGCCATCTACAAGTTGGGAGCAAAGCATGCTGAGCACATTGCCGTCTATGGGGAAGGAAATGAGCTTCGATTGACTGGAAAGCACGAGACAGCTTCTATTGACAAATTCTCTTATGGTGTTGCGAACCGTGGTGCTTCTATCCGTATTGGACGTGATACTCTGGCTGAAGGCAAGGGATACTTCGAGGACCGCCGACCTTCTTCCAACGCCGACCCTTATGTCGTGACTGGCAAGATCATGAGCACCATCATGGGACCCGAGGCTCCTGAAATCGCCCCTCTCAACAAGCAAGAAGCCTAAATATTCCGCTTTCAAATAGCTCGAACGACAGAAAAAATGTTGTAATGTTAATAGTCGATACTTCCATTTGCTAAATATGCATGCAACTCGTAGCTCTTGGCAAAGTATTGCACTTTGTGCGTTGGAAACGAATATCCCCATTGGTGTGGAGCTCTCAAGTTATATCTGGCGAACTCTTGCGTTGCTTCACTCGGCACTTGCTTAAGACAATAATTGCGCGAGGTATAAAAGTGAAATTCCCTTGAATTGGTAGCATTGACAGACGCAGTCCATTGGGGCGTTTTGATGAAACCTCTGTTGAAAATTCAAAAAGGATTCAATTCTAGGGAAAGAAAGGCCGCCACCGCATTGGCATTAATACCTTCAAGCTCCGAGACAATTCCTCGGCTTTCACCTTGTCCACGTCTGGTCTGTCCACGCCGGTGGTCTCGACATCAAGCCCGGCATTGACAGCATGTTCGATAAAATCGCACACTCGCTTGTGCCCATTCGGTACTGCTGGAACCATAAGATCTTCGTACTGCTGCGGATTGGCTGTCATTAACGCGACACTGACCGATGAAATACCACTGGCCTTTAACTTGTCAACGACCGATTTTGGGGATTCGACTAGTCCATTTGTGGTTAACCGAATCAAACTTGGTGTGGATTTTTCCAAAGAAGACGAGGCGGATAACTCGTTAGCCAACTTTAGCATATCGTCCAACCGCAAGGTAGGCTCCCCCTCTCCAGCCAGAACTATGGACTCAAAGAAGCTCGGTTGGCGCTCGCAGACCTCGTGAATCTGAGAAAGAAGATCGTAAATGCAAGGGAGCCGTCCCTGCTGACCAGAGATCTCGGGTAGCGATGCAATAATTTCCAAGGCTGGGGGCAGCCTCTGTTTGTTTTCCTGTGTGTCCAGGTAGAGACACCAGGGTGCCCATTGTTTTGTCCCATGCTCCTCATCGCGAACACGACACAATGCCGCCACGACGTCTGCCTCCAAAAGGAAATTTGGTCCCCTCGTCTCTGGGAGGGTCCTTGCATTGGAGCGGCTTGTAAGGGGCACATAAAGATTCTTGCCAATAGAATATGTAAAACAGGATGCCAAAGACTTTGTTACTCTCATTGTTTGTAATGGTTGTTGTGTTGACAATTGTGATGGCAATGGTTCGTCAGGAGGGAACAATGACATGAAACAGGGGCTTTCCCCCATTGCCAATTTTACTCGTTACGCCTCCGACTTGCCAGATCGCAATAGGCAGTCCAGTCTTGCGTGCGTGCTCTCGGATAGTATTAGATCCCCAATTGCAGTACTCTGCCAAATTCGAAGAACGTAGACCAAGATCACATTAGGTTGAAGAATTGCGCTTGGTGCTGATGATGCGAAGGAAAAGCGTCAAAGTGAGAAACGGCTGCGGAGGGGTTGCGGCCCTAAATTTGGCCTTACGGGTAATCTATTCGATGCTTGACTATGCAGATTCGTGCAATGCCACGTTGTTTCGTCTATTGCCTTTCTCCCTCCGACACCTTTTTTTTCATTCCAATTTCTCACTTCTTCCGCACGCGGGGCATCCCAACTTCAATACTTTAGATATTGTATATTCGTGGTACGACATCTTTCAGATGTCGTTGCCTCGCTACCAGTTCTACTGGACTGTACTTTACCTCAATGGTACCGGGTCGCCCTCGAACGATCATCCTGCAGGGAACGAAGGAAAGCTCGTCCTTCCCGCGGGCGAGTGCACCACGGACTGTACGATAGCGCGAGGGAAATTGACCTGTCGATGATAGTGGCGATGTGGTGTGGCCTCTCACTGTTTGCCTTGTTGTTCCATAGGAAGAACAGCATTAACCCACTAGCTGCTAGAGCCAGAAAGAGGAGTTAATTCATCACAGTCGCTATCAACGGGGTTGTTGCTAAAGACCAAGCATGCCGGAAGAAACAAAGTCACCTCGAGGTAGCTTCCTCCGGTCTTCATCAAAGCGAGCAGATCAAGCCTATGTAGCACAAGAACAGCCGCTACGTAGCAACATGAAAAAGGATGGCAAACAGGCAGCAAATGAGAAATCGAAACGAGTTGACTTCTCTACCTTGGAGGTCTTTGAATTTTTAATTCAGATCGGCGACAATCCGTCCTGCGAAGGGGCACCGTTGTGCATGAGCGATGAATGCCAAAAGCAACAGAGTTTCGAGGTAGATGAGTTCGAAGCTACGCGAAAGGTTCGTCGTAACAGAAAGCAGCTGGTGTTGAGTGCTACCAAACGATCAAGATTGTAAGTGGTATGGGGTGCATCGCTTGTATTTCGCGTTGATTGTTAAGACCATACTCACCACCACCCTGCCCTTTTGGTTCATCGTTTTGCGTAGACTCATGGCGTTGGGTTATACCATGGAGGACATTGCGACAGCGGCGATAGAAACTCAGAAAGCTCGGCAGGAGCGAGAGGAATCGTTGGGAAATCAAAAGTGGGACAAATTTCAGTTTGTGTTTGAGGCTGCAAGCCGCAAATTGAAGAAAATGGTTGGCAACAAAAAGCCGCAACCGACTCTATCCTCTGTGGCTTCCAGATCCGCTTAGATACCCCTATTACTGCATCCTGCCGCCGAATTTTCTCTCGGCGTCCGATACTCTCGATTTGTGATCGTTAATAAACGATTGAGAGTAGGATTCACCCCTAGACCACAACTACCACCCATGCATTTCGGCATAACTGCCACTTGTCCATTTCGACTGGCAAAAGATCTTTCGTGCCGTGCATATTAGCTAAACATAAAAAATAAAGACAATCTATAGTCCAATTGCAATATACAAAAATAAAAGGTTGGAATCCCTGAGAGAAATAGGTTTCTGTAATCTATTCTAAGGCTATGATGATAGCTCCAAACAGGACTAAGCTTCTTCTTCCTGCGATCCCTCATCCTCAGAACCCTGTCGCGATGAAGTGGCCACCATTTCCGTCTCTGCGACCACCGAGGAGGATTCGACTTCAGAATTTACTATTGGTTGACCCGATTCTACGTCCTCCTCAGACCCCGACGATTGAATGCTTAGTGGCAGCCATCCCCGAATGTGCCTCATTTGCTCCCAAAAATGCGATACTCGGGTCGTCCGGGGCGGTGCGCGTTCTTCGGGAGTCTCCTCTTCCCCTTTTCCCACATTCTGACTATCGATGTGGTCCAGGATATCAAACTTACAAAGCGGGCAGCTCGAATGTCGTTGTGTCAGCCAAGGCACCACACAATCGTCATGAAATTTATGATCACAAGGCAGGACTCTGACTTTCTCCCCGTTCTCAAACTCATCCAGACAGATCGCACAAGAGCAAGCATTTCCTTCCTCTTCATCACCATTTCCAGCTTCTGCTGGGTCAATGATAATTTCTTCTTCCTTCAATTCTCGAACTTGTTCCTCGCTCAACAATCGATTGACATTCCGAACCACAGTGCCAACTTCGGTTCCCCCTGCAAACAAGACGATTCGTCCCTGCGCATCTCGTCGTGCCGTAATACAACCCAGTTGTGCACAAATGAGAATACAACCAAAGAACAGCAAAAAGGCCAAAAAGCCCGTCAACGCGGCAATCAAATACGCGGTCATGTCCATTTCCGCGGTAGGAATGGCGTACGTGGGGGCCACGGCATCCATATCGACTAGAATCCCATGATAGGCATCCGTCTCATTTTTTCTAGCGTTCAACAATTCAATGAGATCTAAAAGCAATCAAGAGGGAGGCAAAAAGGGGTTTAGGATCCAGATGTACATGACTCGACTTCATTGCCAGACACAGGAGCGTCAAGTAGAACGCGCACAACAAGAAGAATGACTCACCTAGTCCCGCCGTTCGCGTGACAAACATTAATGTCATATTCGTCTCCTGTTGACTACTCATGGGCACTAATTCGTTTTTCGTTTCCTTGTCATATACAATCACAAACCGGACCGGTGGAGACCAAAATTTCTGTGCGGTTTGAGCCTTTTCCCAAAACGTACATTTTCCTCGTTCCACTAAGAGTGCCACCGGCAATCCATCGTTGGGTGTGACAACAGCTTCTAAATCTGGTGGAGTAGTAGTAAAATCATCCAAACACAACAAGGGATAGTCGTCAATACGTTGCAAATAGGCACGGACCGGGTAATCCAAAGGAAATGTCCCACCAAACAAAGCGGGGAGACTGGGAAAGGTGCGATTGTATTCCGGTAAAGACACCGTGGCAGAGGCGATGGGGACCAGCGCCAAAAGCCACGCAAGAGACAGAGTGGAGGATGGCATGATTGTTGTGGTGTGGATTATGATTGCTCTGCCTGACAGTTGTGACAATGTCTTGATGATTCAATGCTTCTGGGAAAGACTTGAATGGTACGTTCCGAATCTCGAATTGACGCTGGCTCAAGTCGAAAAAGTAACAACCGAAAAGACTATCAGTTAGTCGCAGCACGTCTTCAATATGACTTGAAAGAGAGCAGGATTGTTAGCTCGCTGCTCTTGACAACATCACTGAATCCTTGGCACGAGGATAATGGATTTGAGTGCCGTGGAATATATCATGGTCGTGTGAATACGCCATAAAACTCCGCGTTGACCCTCGTAGACTTGGTACGGTATGGTGGCGTTTCGGCGCACCCGCCCGCCCTTTTGGTACGATCCAACATGTGTTGGCACGACACGGCCGGCCGGCCCGTTCATGCTTCTTGCGACCAAGACGACTTATCCGAGTACTTGTGGAAGAGGGACAGACCCCTCTCCAATCGTGTGCCACCCCTTTTTCCGCCTTGGGTTCGAAAACTCCTTCCGACCGTGTCGACGACAACCGAAGGTCGGAGATGGTGATAGAGAATCCCTCCCTTCCCTTTTTTGGATGGCATTGTATCGACAGATTGCTCATTGACTTTCTCTACATTATCGTTTTATTGACACTGCTGCGAAAGACCACTAGTTCTAGTTGCAATTCTTATCATCATGTTGACTTCCACAACGGCACCTGGCAAAACCTTTTTGACGCGCGCCGAACTCGCCGAACATTACAAGAGCGATTGGCACAAGTACAATTTGAAACGACGCGAGGCAGGATTGCCGCTTTTGGAGGAACCAGATTTTCAAGCTCGATGGGAAGCAGCCTTGGCGTTGCGCAAAGAAAAAGAATCCAAAGCCAAGACGGGAACGGATCATTTGAAACACAAGCGGGCGGCTGCTACCAAAAAGAATGTCGCTGTCGCTGCTGCGGCCACAAACAACAACGAAGAGAATCCCATGGACGAAGATGCTGCTAGTACGGCGGCAACGTCACAAAAGAAATTACCGCAAAAGTTGGTGGAAAGTCAAGAGAATCCAACTATTGATCCTAAGCAATCGTTGTTTGACAATCAAATGTCAGAGACATTGGAAGCAAATGTGGACTACATGTCTGTAAAGTATGGATTTTTCATTCCTGATCGAGGTACGAGGACCCAGGCGACATTGTGAAAGGCTACTTCAACAATCACGCGCTCACGTTTTCTCTTTTGCTCTTTGTAGAATGTTTGGTGGATTTGGAAGGTCTCTTGGGATATTGTCACGAAAAGATCAAACTCGGACACTTTTGTTTGTATTGCGAAAAAGTCTTTCCTACGTGGCAAGGATGTCAAAATCACATGATTAGTAAGCAACATACCAAATTGCGATATGAAAAAGGATTCTGGGATGAATTGGATCCCTTTTATGATTTCAAGGCCGACAATGAAGAAGCCGTAGAGCCTGCTTCGGCGAAAGAAACGAAAACAGACACGGAAATGCATGTTGTGGTCACTGACGATGCTGGAGACGACGGCGAAGAAGGTGGATGGGAGGACATGTCTGAGGATGGAGACGATGAAGATGAAGTCATGGAGGGATATGAACGAGAAATTGCGCGGTTTGGTTTGGATGTCACACCCTTGGGCGAACTAGTGTTCCCCGACGGTAGAATCATTGGACACCGGGCTCTCCGGCGATATTACAAGCAAAATCATCGTCCTGCAAGAACCAGCACAGCCATTGTCGCTGCCAAAAAGGCTGCTGGAGAACGCCTGTACGATGGACAAGTGATCAATATTGCCGCCGGCTCCAATATTATGTCTCGTGAGGCTGCCAAGGTTGGATCGGGCAAGGGCATTTTGGTTCCTCTCAGTAAGGATGGCGGAGTACAAGGATTTTCGGCATTGTCACTTTATCGATATCGAGCTGCCGTACGCAAACAGCGACGGGAGGATGTTGTGGGTCTTCGATTGCGTCACCGAACGACCCTGAATATGAATCGTATGGACAAAAAGGCCAACCGACTCAATAATGGAGTGAGTGTGGCTCATGCTGCTCGTTAGAGACGAGGTTATCTAAGCTAGATATAGAAAGCTATTCCGACCAAAATAGATCCTTCCAGAAAATATTCTTCCTGTAGTTCTTTTGCTACCGTAGTTTCCAATACTATCTAGATGGTTCTTCAGCACGTTCCGCTACATCCAATCGTACAGAGGTGGCTCAGAACCTTCCCTTTTATCGTCACACAGATCTTTCCACGTGGCATTTGTCTCGCCGGGCCAGAACAGACGGCATTCTCCGGCATCGGATTTTAGGATATCTTTGCTTGGCGACGATGGGCCATTGGTGTCCCACTGCCTTAGCACACAAATACTGTTAGATACTCTTACTCTCAACACCCCAAGATGACAGTCCTTGGACGACGACTTTTCAAAGTACTTATTGTGCTTTTAGTATTTTTGGTGGGATGTTCTTGCGAAGAAGAAATCAAATGGACGCCCAATGAAGACGCTGCCAATGCCCCGCTTCCTCTGTCGATGCGACAACGCCAACAACTCCTCCAACTCGATCAAGCCATTCGTTCCTCTCCTGATCCCAATGGGACACTCCAACAAGTTGCCCAACAAAATAATATGTCTCCCCAAGATTTAATCAACATGCTGGAAAAGAATGCTCGTGATTTACAACAAGATCCGTCCTTGCTGCAACCCAAAACGGTAGTGAGTGTCATTTCCAAAGTGTTGGGCTCTTTAGGAGTCGCCATGGCACACAATGCCAAGAAGAATCCACGTTACTTTGCCTTGATGGTATCCATGGCATTGCTTGTGATTTATGCTCGCATCATGATTCCACGTACCGGAATGCACATTACACAAGGCACGGCACTCTTTGCGCCCTCGACTGCTTATCTACAAAAGCTAGCAGATTCTCCGATCCTCGAACGAAAACCGCTAAGTGTACAAAACAAGAAAACCAAGTGGGATGATTTGAAACTCGACCAAGATGGGACTGAAATTCACAAGTTACCCCGATCGTCCGAGCTTAGTCAAGCCGTATCGGCACGATTTACTCTTACACCCGAGGCATTACTGGCGGAGGGAGACAATGAAGAGCTGGAGCAAGAAACCAGGGATGAAATTTTGGAATTGTTGTTTCAACATGCAGGCAGAGTTTTGACGGAGCGACAGTGGACGGAATTTGCTCCCGGAAGCAAGCCATTGAAGGCGGCAGTCTCGGCCAAGAAACACGGATTGATAGTGGTACCCGGCCTGGGTGTCTTGGGACGCTACGGTTTGGTTCGATGGCAAATGACACAACAACTCGAGACTGACAAGGAGGTTAGTGTAACATTGACATCGCTCAAGGGTGACTTCTTTGACGGCCAAATTCATTTGGAAGTTCGCAAACATCGTTCCAAAGTCATATTGATGGCACACTTGGCAGTACCCAAGCGGGGTCGTAAACTCTCCAAGGGCATCGCCACCAAACTTGTCAATGATTTGGTCGAATCGATGGGGGCATCCGCGTCGCATCGAACGCGCCAAAACTTGGCACGACGATCGATTGGCAAGCGATTCCAATCGGCGAGTCATGCCCGAGCGAAGGAACGACGAAAGACGCGATTTGATCGCGAAAAAGAAATTGAAGAAATGGCGGAAGATCGGCGTCGAAAATGGCAGAGACAAAATCCAGATGCCGGACGATATCGTCCGAGTGGCGATCGACAACGGAGTCCAAATAATTGCTAGAGTGTGTTAGAGAAGATAATGATAATAATACGGTAATAGAAAAAAGACACACAGTGGCTAGAGAATAAATGCATTTGTTTCGAACTACGGATTCGCCTCTCGATACACTTTCATGGCTTCACGGTAGGTTTCCCATTTTTCTTGTTCGGCCTTCTTTAACTTGTCCCGAAGTGCCTTGAGACAACACAGTCCAAATAGCATGTAAATGATACCCAATGCCAACATCATCCACGACGAAACTTGCATGAAAAGTGAAAACCAGCTAATGTAGAATTGTTCTTTGGAATGAGCAATCATATCTGCCACGCGTTCAGAGTATGCCTCTTCCAGAGCTGATAGTCCTATAAAGGAGTACAAAAACCCACGACTAAGCTAAAATACAAAGGCATCATGAGAGTTTCGGTCTACCGACCCTACACGTGTCCCACAACCGGCACTTACATAGGTTTGTAAAAAGGAAGCATCTCGTAAAAATCCAATCGGAACATCCCACTCGATGAGCACAAATAGGACACAAAAGAGTGAAATATACACCTTGAGACAAATATTGGCAATGCCCAATTCATCCAATGGATACATAATCAGAGGAAGAGCTTGCGATCCCATCAAGGCCAAGCACGTCATGACACCCAAACTTTCCACAAACGAAAAGGCGGCCATGCAAAAATTTCGACGAGGAAATTCAGGTTTGCCAGATTCGGTAATGACAATCTTGCCGACTACTTTGGTGGGCTTTTTCTTTTTGTTGGGTTCCGCTTTTTTGCTGGGCGTCGACGACTGCTTGGAGGAGGAGGCGCTCGTGGTTGTAATGACAGTTCGTTCAGCCTTTTCATCCTCGTCACTATCCTCTTCTTCCTTGTCTTTATTTTGGAGGGCACCATAAATGGCAAGTTTGGATCCTTGTTCCACGTCGTCGTCTCGTCCTTTGGGATCCTCCAAAGTTACATTTCCCGTCCCAAATAAGAGTGGTTCCACTTCTGCCTTGTGGCTATCGTCGTTTTCAGCGTCCATCCAACTAGGTCTTGGCAGCTCGTCCATTATTATCAAGGAGTGAGTGAGGGACTAAGAGAAGGCGGAGTGTTGGTCAGCAGAGAAGCCAGAGAAGTCCTAGAGTGGGACGTGATGCCCTTGCGAAGCGTTTTTGGTGTCGTAGTGTTATTTGATGGCAGCAGCAGCATTGCCAAAGATCTCTCGTCATCGGCGTCATGGTGGGTGGGTGTCGTGGTGAATCTTGACGCGCGTGCCCTACTTCTCGCATCAATCAAAAGTGGGGCAAGCGCGCCGAACGAAGAGCGTGCCAATCGTCGACTTCAAAAGGCATCGAAGGCAGTCTTTCAGTCTTGGTGCAGACGAGAATCTGAACTACGCGTGAGAGACAATCAACTATCCAGTATTATGAGGGCTACGAGGCAGGAGGGCTCCATGCCGGTGAACTAATGAGGGATGACATGCGTATGTGTGCATACGTCAGTGGAGGTGCGAAGAGAGCAACGACGTCATCACACTCTCCCCCACCATGAGGAGTGTCAAACAAGTAGTTAGACGGGTTTGATGCGCCGAATGTTGACGCGTTCCAAGAGGTTGGGACCGCGACGAAGAGTTACAGTGCCGTTAACGTGTACCCGAACAATATCATGAGGTCCCGTGAACAACGGTTTCAATTTGTCGCCGGGCTTACGAGGACGTTCAAGATAGACTTGTTGGCCAATGCGAAAATCTCGAGGACGTCGTTTGTGGTTGGCACGCAACAATCGTTGATCAATCTTGGCCTGTCGTGCTTGAGTTAGAGTCTGTATGTCGGCAATCAACGGAATATCGAGGAGCATATCCCTGCCAAATGTTAAAGCGCCAGGCGAAAAGCCACCAAGCGAAAGATGAGCTGAACATCGACAAGCATGCATCGCTGTAGCGAGAGCACTTTCAATCAACGTTTCCACTTCGTCTTGATGTCGCGGAGGCTTGAGTTCCATATATGTGCGGAGAACTTGGCCAACGGTTTTGTGGACAGCTTCAATGATCCCATTTGCTTGTGGGTTATTCAACGTTGTGGGTTTGCGTTTGATGCCCATATTCTTGAGCAAGGTCTGGAATTCCTCGCAAATGAACTCGGGTCCATTGTCATGAATACATTCCAACGGACGAGGATATCGAGACAAGTATCCATTTTCAAATGCACGTGTCACAGTATTGCCCTTCTTGTTATGACACCGATAGATTTCAAGAAGGTTGAGAACGGGTTCAATGCAGGTCAACGCTTCAATCTTGATGTTTGTTTTGTTAACCTTGAGCTGCCAAGGGCCGATCATGTCGACATGGACTTGCTGCCAGGGCAAAACATGAGAGATTTCACGGATTGGAAGTTCGCCGTAATTCAACCTGGAATACTTCATGCGCTTGCAAATATCACAGTTAGCAATCAACTCCTTGGCTTTCTTGCCAATGTCGGGATGAGAAAAGTGACGTCGCACCGTTTTTTCGAGTTTTGTTGCCGCTTCGGCATGGCCTAGCAGACCGTGATAATATTTCAAAAGTGGCACGACCATTTGTCGTGGTAAGGCTATCAGCCCACTGGAATCTCCAGTATCGGTTTCACCGATGCAGATGATCTCTGCGCCGCCCATCGGACGTTTGGAATACATGTCAGAATTGTTTCGTAAAAGGTCTTGCAGTGCTGTGTCCTGCGTTTGATAATGGGAAATTGTTTCAAAGTCGAAAGGATATCGTTCCTCATTGTCAAAACGCGGATAGAACAGCAAACAATCGGTAAGTAAACAATGTGGCTCAGCACAGGGACCAAAATAATACTCATCGCTGTGGTCTTCATCATATTCTTCATAATAAAGAATCGGATCAATGGGAGCAGAGCTTTGAGTGGAAGATTCATCGTCACTCGTTCGGGGCACTCGGCTGAGAGCATCCGCAACGACATTTGTTTCTCCTTTCTTGTAGTAGAACTTGGCTCCAAAATCTTCAAGCAAAAGACGCCACCGAAGCACACGTTGGGTTGTGTATTGCGTCATCGAATATGTAAGATTCTTGTGGTCCGTATGAATGTGCAGCTCAGCCCCATAGAGCATTGTGCGAAACGTCTTCAAAGTCTCCACAATACTCAACAATTCTTTCTCTATCGTTGTATAATTCATTTGTGCCGGCGTCAGTTTTCTTGAATAATACGCGACGGGACAACCTGCTTGGAGGATAACAGCACCAAGCTGGTAGTCTGACGAATCGGTTTCAATCACAAACGGCTTGTTGTGATCAGGATACTTCAGCAGCACATCCATTGCAGCAAGGGCCTTCATTTCCTGAAAAGCTTTGTCGCAAGCAGCCGTCCATTGAAAGGTTGATTTCCCTGTTAGGTTAGTCAACGGCGCCAACACATGGGAACGTTTTGGCCACATGTCGCGATAGAAATTAACGAGTCCCAGGAACGATCGCAATTCCTTGACCGTCTTTGGTTTTTGCATGCGTAAAATAGAGTCTACCTTTTTCTTCCATGGCTTCACCCCAGTAGGAGTTAGCCAGTACCCGAGAAAGTCCGTCTCTTTGACTGCCCATTCACATTTCTTCGGGTTGATCGTAAAATTCTTGGCTTGGAGAGTCGACAAGACACGTTCCAATAGGTCAAGGTGTTCTTCCCAAGAATTGCTGAAACATGCAATATCATCGATATACACCTCAATGTCCTTGATGTCCGCCAAGACGCGTTCCATGATATCTTGGGCCGCATCGGGACTAATCGAAAGCCCCATTGGCAGTCGATTATACTTGTACAAACCAAAGGGAGTTGCGATAGTACACAGATCCTTGGCTTCGTCATCGAGTTCGAAAGTGTAATACTGCATCGAGATGTCAAGTTTCGTGAGAAACTTGTAGCCCGTGCGCCGAGAAAGGATATCCGCAATACGAGGGATTGGATAGACTTTGCGCCGAATCGCCTTGTTCAAAGCGCGAAAGTCCGAAATCCAACGAACGCTTCCATCTTTCTTTGGTATAATGAAAGATCGGCAATCCACTCTGATCGCCTTGTCTTCGAGAGCACACCTTCTCGTTCTAGTCGATCGAGTTCTTTCTTGAAAACCTCCAACTGCGTCCGCAGTACCGGATATGTGCGCGCACAATGCGGTTTCACAGTCGGGTCCAAATCCAAATGAATCTTTTCATCGGGATAAACTTTTAGAGCACCATCAAACAATGTCTCAAATTTCTGTAAAACACGTTTCAAATCTCGTTTTTGCGAAGACGACAAGTGAGAACATGCATTAACAACTTCACCAACATCAACTTTCCCATAGTTACTTTCACGAATGGTTTTCGAATGATATCCCGAATCGTCAACTTTACCAATGGTATCAGAGCGAAAAGCATCGTCATTACATTGGAGCTGAGGCGGTAAGGGAACCATAACCATCGAGGTTAACTTTTCATCCCACTCAATCGTCTTGTTCTTGAAGTCAAGAATAATTCCCAACTTAGTAAGCACGTTTCTGCCGATGATAGCATCGTATCGACACGGTGCATCAAAGACTTGAAAGGTCACACGCTCGATCGTACGATGAGGATCGAGTTCTTGTAGTACAATGTCAGACAGTTTCACTGCCTCATTTGCCTTGAGTTTGCCGGCTAAGGTAGTACCCGTTGTGGGTGGAATCTTGAAAGGCGATACCCCTTTGCCTTTCAGAGACATCCTTCGAACCCATGATGTAGTTGAGCCGGAATCCAAAAGGACTTTGAACACATAACTTTTTTTATTTTCTTGAAATGATATATTTGTGGATGGAACATAATCGAGCGCTTCTTGACCCCCAGGATCCTTTTCCCCCATGAAAGAATCCGCTTGTTCTAACAGTCACCATTGACCATCGTCGTAATAATTCTCATCATCGTGGCCTTGAAAGTACGCTTCGTGATCCACTTCTTCTTGGTAATCTTCTTCAGCACCCTCGTCTTCGTTGACGAGATAGTTGTCTTGGGTATTCGATTCCGCTGCCGGTTCATTATGCGAATAATGCACCTCGTGACCTGGGTCAGCAAAGTAAGCTGAGGAATCGTCGACATAATGTGTCGCTTGTTGAACGCGAACGGGCTGGAATCTACCGCGCCCTGCAAATCCGCGTCCTTGGTAAGCTTGAAAACGCCCTGGAGATGCGCTTGAGCCAGTACTAACTCTTGATGGTGGAGTGTTCAAGCGTCGGTATTGGGCTTGAGGAGTATAATTTCCTTGTTGTCTTGGTGCCGCTGGAGGGACCGGAGCATAATAACCCCGACCCTGATGACCTTGGTCACCGTAATATCCACCTCGTCCTTGATGATAATAATTACCCCCACGATAACCACGACCACCAGTGTAGCCGCGTCCTTGATAACCATGTGGAATGCGACCACGTCCACTTCGTCCTCCACCACGAGCCATGTTTCGTTCGCGAATCCTGTTATGGAGTTGCTCTTGTTCAGCAAAGTAGTTGGTAATATCCTCGTAAGAAGAAGTCACCACTGACAGATTACTCCTTCCAAAGTTGTCCTTCCATTCTTGGAGCATCGCCGTGTGCAACAGGTACTTGAGTTCGAGTTCCGAATATGGTTCCGTGTCGTTTGCACCTGGGAACCATTTCATCAATCGATTCAGGAACCGGTACCTTGCAGCCAACTCTTGGACAGTGAGCCGGTAAGGTTTTGGCGAAGTATCCATATAGAGTTTTTGCTTGGGAATGTCGGATTCCCGTAAGAACTTCTTGATAAACTCAGCAATAGCGAGCTTAAAGGTATCGTTTGTCTCAGTTGCTTGCGTAGCTCGAGCAACATCCCATTGATCACGGATGGTGCCCCTGAGACATTCGCGAAACTTTTCAAACTTCTTTGGGCCAGTCGACAAGTTGAGTCGCCCTGCGCCTGCGACATCATGAAATTCTTCGATTGTACGGAGAATCAACTCGACATTTAGTTCGTCTGCCTGAGGAACTTGCATCTTGCGTTTTTCCTGCACCGGGGCGTTATTCGTTCCGATGTTGACTGTCGCAACGATTGACGCTTGACGCAATTCGTTCAATTTCAACTCCGTTATCAACGGAATCACAGGAGCACGACTGGCAGCAGCAGTCGCCGAAAGACTCATGGTGATAGGATGGGAAAACTCGTAACCTATAGCAAAGAGAGAGAGGAAGGTAAAAGCCGACAGATGAAACAAATTTCACTTGCCGGTCTCGTAGAAGATAGTACTGATTGTACGCGAATCGCTTTCTGAATTCAGAGTGAACTACGCGTGAGAGACAATCAACTATCCAGTATTATGAGGGCTACGAGGCAGGAGGGCTCCATGCCGGTGAACTAATGAGGGATGACATGCGTATGTGTGCATACGTCAGTGGAGGTGCGAAGAGAGCAACGACGTCATCACAATCCAGTGTCAAGAAGCATCCTACCTACTACGAGTAATTGATGTGTACCTGGGGTATGAGACAGAGGTGCTGATGGTGGCAGACCAGGATGATGGCAGCACAGGTGACCGTACAGAAAATATTGCTCAGCAACAAATGAGAAACAACGAGGATGAAAGAGGGTCACTGTCAGCTCTGCGATGTGATATTCATGAGTTGAAGGTCGACCTGGCTGCCTTGAAAGCCCAGCAAGATCAGTCGAAGGCTGAATGGACAGCAAGCTTCAACAGAGTGTTCCGCCAGCTGAATAGAATTGAAGGCCGGCCAGGCCGGCGTGTTAGAGTGGCAGATGATGATGGTCAGCCCCTTCACGAAGACCACTTACAACCAGGGAAAAATGCAAGGCTCAGTCGATGCCCCAAAACATTGCATCAACTGTGGGACGAGTGGATGAATGGCCTTAGTGGAAACAAGGCAGCAAGATCTTTCACAGCTCGAGAAAGAGGGCGAGTGAAACATGTCTTCAGTAAAAGAAAGATATTCTGGGACAAAGTGAGTGAGTTGGTTCGGAGTGGTGAGATGGCATCGGTTGCAATTGATAAAATTTATGATGCTTACGGTGGGACAGGTGAAAGTGTCAGTACTATTCTGCGTGCAATGCAAAAGGAGAGAGCTGCCATTGCAAGACATCCCTTAGTGCATGTGTAAAAATAACATCGAATTTAAAACCAATGACAACAATAGCCACCAGTAGTAAATTTATTACTATTACTACTATTATTAAAGCAGCGAAAATTGTTTGACTTTGGGCCGACGTGACGACTCGTCGAAGTTGACTCGAATGAATGTAATGCGCACTCCCTTAGGTCGTGTGAAAGATGCGAATCCCTCAGACATACGATTGCTGTTTGTATGGTAGATAATATATGTTAGAGAGAGTTGAGTGTACGAACCTAGTGTCCTGTTTTCATAGACATATTTGATGGTACCTGGTGAGACAATATGAAATCCATAATCTCCATCTCACTTCCTGGTAGCCTCCACTGCTAATAGAGAGTGTCCTTGCGAGTCGTTCCGCGTTCGTCACGTCGCTCTTTGTTTGAACCCGTCGTCTGGTACCTCTTACCTAGCAAGCAAGCAGCAGACGAAAGCATAAACTAGATTTGGAGATCGACGACCTAAATATGTTACCTCAGCAAGACGTCCGATTCATCTTGATCTAGCTAATGTCTGCTTTTGGATCGCAAGAAAGTTGGCAGAGAGAAGTACTCTACTACTAATTCGTTTAACTGTTTGTCGAAATGTTGGCAAATAGACGGGTTGTAGATGATCTGGCACGACGTAGGCAGTCGTGTGCGTGATATTTCTCATTGAACTGTGTGTCAATGTGTTGGCAAATAAGTGTGGGAGTTTTGAACGCGACATGCAAGTTGTTTCTGGTTTTGCATTGATTGATAATGATGGATGGCAGCCGCCAATGATATGAATTGGTGTTAGTTTGGATTCCTCATAAAGGCAGAGTTGGCAATATCGTCCGTGGTCCATCGCTCTTGCATAGCGACACGAAGGACCCCATCAAACACTTCCAACACTTGAGGACTCAATTCCAAGACCCGCGCTGCGATTCTCAACAAGGCGATTTGCTCGGCTTGTCCCTCCAAGTCCATGAGCACTTCGACAGTCCGTTCATTGACGGGTGTCTGTGAAATGCCTCGGGCCAAGATACAGTACCGAAAGCCAAGATCACCTGGGTGGGGTTCTCGACACAAAATTTCTCCTGTTAGCAAATTGAAGAGAATGACCACGGACGACCACAAATCGCACGCGCAGGCGTCAAAGGGTAGATTATAACAGACTTCCGGAGGAAGATAGGCAGGTTTGCCAAAGCCACCGAGGGGTGTCATGAAAGAGTTGGGGGGTTCAAAACGAAAAGACATGGCAAGATCTGTAAAGACGACGCGTCCTCGGTAGATCATGCAATTGTCAGGGGACAAGTCACGGTGACAGACACCGTGTTGTCGTAAATAAATGATATTCTCGAGGATTTGATGAAAGACGAGTCGAGCTTGCTCTTCTGGGAACCCTTGCTTCCAGGGGATCCACTCCACCAGCGATTCGCATTCACAATAGGGCATGACGATATAAAGGTATTTTTCGTCTTCGAGAGCTTCGATACAGCCGAGGACATGAATGCTGTCCCCAATG
Organism: Nitzschia sp. DOCU1; assembly: GCA_951394045.1. NCBI lineage: Eukaryota > Bacillariophyta > Bacillariophyceae > Bacillariales > Bacillariaceae > Nitzschia > Nitzschia sp. DOCU1. Next base: position 1,212,685 of record OX595991.1, read on the forward strand.
GTCTGCATCCGATAAATTTCTCTATAGGGATTCTCGCGCTTGCCTTGAGCGAGCGACTCCTGGACGACTTGTTTGTTGAGACGTTTAATGGCAACGTGTTCTACACAGTCGGGTGGTGGCTTTTGATAGACTCCTTCTGCGAGGCGTGGTAGGACAATTCCAAACGCCACACACCCCCAGCCAGGAGCATGATGGTCCAAGTCTTTCTTGGATTGAGACTTGATGATCTGATAAGCTTGCCTCGGGTTCTCTTGTTTGACAACGTCCACTATTCCCTCTTGAGGTTCAGGGCTGTCATGGGGGACCAGCCACACATGCTTATTGGCAAAACATGGGTCAATCGTGGGAAGCTCCGTCTCTAGGATCGGGTCTTGAGGGATCGGTATTCTATATGCCGTGTCTTGTGGTTCGGGTTGTTGTTGTTGTTGTAAAGAGGACATGCTGATTATGATGACAGTGGCGGTGGAAGAAGAGGACACAATCTGCGATTTAGTGCAGTTGTCATCGCCGCCTCTCTCCGATGTTTGATTCTTACAACAAATGGAGCGTAAACTCCTCCCAAGAATCGGTGGACGCCGCCCTGTGAGTACGAAGGAACAGGTGCTTGTTCCTTCCGAGGATTACTCAAGAAAAATCAGGAACAAAAATGAAACGTGCTCCACTTTGAACATATGCAATGGAACATGCAGCTAGGACTGAAACAATGCACGTGAAATGAAAGCGGCTGATGATGGCCACCGCGATAGTAGTGGTGCGGGGCACCCGGAGGTGATTTTCCCACGAACCGATGGAAAAGTGGTCGATGGAGTCGTTGAGCGTCCGTCACGCACGTTACGACGTCATTTTTGACGGATGGCATGGCAGACCGCGCGGGTTTCGATGGATGGGTCATTTTCGTATGACACAGTAGTTTTTCTACGTAACGCTATTTATTTAGACGAGCTTTGGATGCGTTTGGGCGACATTCGAGGAAACCATAAATAATCGAGCCAATGAAATATGTCGTTCTTGCAACCCTTTTGGCATCTCCAAGAACTTCCATCCAAGGCGCAAATACACATATTGTTGGAAACGAGGGAGGAGGACCAGCCAAAAATCGAACTTCCCCGACGAGAGAGAAGACGACGAAGTCTTCGTTTCGATCATTCGAGTGTTGCTTGCTCTGGCAAAAGTTGTTGGAGAAGTCATTTTCGAAAAGAAGAATGCAATCTGGGCGTCATCATTCTTCACGATGAGTCCTTTTCAGCAAGATCCTTCCTCTCTATCCACCGAACAAGGAAATGGAAGCAATGCCGAGGCGAAACAGCACTCGCAAGAGCAGCAGCAGCAGCAAAATGCCGAGGTGATGAATCATCATCTTTTACAGCAACGTCACGAGCAGCTGACACAAGGCCCACTACCGTTGCAGTCAACAATGATGCAACAACAGATTTTGCTGGCAGTCGCACAACAAAATGCTGCCATGGCATTGCAACCAGCGGTGTTGGCCCTCCAACAAGCCGCCGCCGCTAATGGCGTGGCGTTGACTCACAATCTCATCCCCGAGCACCTTCAGGCAACCGCACTGGCCGCATCGCTCAATGGAACTCCGGGTCATCCATCCGCTCTGATTTTACCACAACATCAGTCCATACCATTGACGGTACAAGATCGACCGCTGGTACCTCCCGTCTACAATGGAGTCAATGTCAATTACCCTGGCGTACGAATCGTCAATGCAGTGCCTCCCATGTATGTGGTAGAAAACTTTTTGAGTCCCTTGGAGTGCGATTTTCTCATCCAGGCGGCCAATGATTCTTGGAGTCCTGCGCCCGTAGTCGGTAAAGGCGCCGGAGAGATTTCCGCCAGTCGGACCAGTTCCACTTGCTATCTGGCGCGAGAAGATTTGCCGGATTACATGAGAAAGATTTCATTGTTGACGGGGAAACCAGTGGAACATTGTGAATTGCCACAAGTGGGGCGGTATTTACATACACAACAGTATTTGCAGGTGAGAGCTTTTTGAATTATGGCATGACATGAGTGCTGCTACTATGGCTACTGTTGGTGGGGTGGGTGTGCTGACCCTGTAGTGAATTTCGTTTTGTCAATTTTTTGTATAGCATTTTGATGCCTTTGACTTGAGTACTGAAGACGGTCGACGTTTTGCGGCAAATGGAGGCCAGCGGACAGTCACCATATTGGTGTATCTCAATGACGTTCCGCACGGAGGAGCCACTTGCTTTCCAGCATTGAATCTGCAAGTGCAACCACGACGAGGCATGGCATTAGTCTTTTTCCCAGCCACTGTGGATGGATTGTTGGATCGCAATGCCTTGCATGCGGCGTTACCGGCAGTCGAACCCTACACCAAATACGTTTCGCAAGTGTGGATTCGACAGGGAACCTACTGTGGACAACCCTCCAAGCGATTGTCGCAAACCTTGGGCATTCCCTTTAATCAAAACGTGATTCCACCACAACCGCAACCCAATCAACAAATGCGATATGTGTAACATGGTCGCTCGACCACACACGAGACATCTTTTTTGACGTTCACAAAAGAAAAAGCTCCGGCCGAATCACTGGTTTAGTCTTGGAGTATTGTAGGAAGATAGGTAAACTATAATGTTTGCGAATATTTAGACACATTCTATTGTATCCATCAAAAGGAGATTTCGACTCCCCCAATGTGTTGCATGGCTGGGTCTTCTCGCGTAAAGGATTCAGAAACCTGCCAGCCCCCATCGTCTCCATTTCCCCAGACGCCACCAGCGTTGTTGTTTCCGCCTCTGTTACCACCTCTTCCTCCACCACGACCGCGTCCTCCCCGACCACCACGCCTCGACCAATTTCCTCGTCTACTTCCACCTGCACTTTTCTTCTTGCTACTACTAGCCCGCTTGGAAGTATTGGTGCTCCTACTGCGCTTGCGACCAGTAGATGCTGACTTTCTGGACGTGGACCTGCGACCACCACGTGCTGGTCGGGCCGTTCGTCCTTCTGCGCTGTACTGTTCAATAGTAGAATCGTTATCCTCGTCGTCGTCTTCATCGCCACGCCGGTGATCAACAATGGCAAACCCACCGGCTCCAGCTCCAGATCCCCCCAGGATGTCATTGCGTTGTCGCTTTAGCATTTCTCGTTGTTGTGCCAAGGCTGTTGTCCCAAATGCTAATTGACTTTGTTGCAGATTTGTCCGGCGAGGCGGCGCCACGGAGGCGGCATTGAATGGGTTGCTGGCTGTGGGGTCTCGAAGCCGCGGTCGTTCCGGGTTTCGCCTCCAAGGTCGAACCAATCCGCTCTGGCCAACAATTTCTTGTTCCCGGTGCTGTTGTGGAACTGCTGGCGGTAAAACAATAATAGGTTCCTCTTCTTCTAAATCGATGGCCGTGGCTGTAGTATTGCCCACCATGGAAGCTATTCGTCGTGCTGGCCGGATAGATGCGGGACGTAGTCGGGCCGCATGGTCCTCCGTAACGCGACGTGCCACTTTTTGGCTTGGGCGATAGGTTTCATCCAAGTCGCCATCGTCGGAATAGTCTACAATGTCATCAGTAGTAAGAGATCGTTGAGCTACTACAGCAGATGCGACACCAGTTCGATTCTTGGGAAAGGCCCGAGACATAATGTTGAATTTGGGGCTTTTGGGCCCAATGTGCAATCCCGAATGAATCATCGGTGGTGTTGTCGTCGTTGATGCAAATGGACCAGCATTGTAGGCATGTCGCTGCTGTCGTCGCGTGTGTCGTATCGGTTGAACTCCATCATCGTCCGAATCACTGTCGACATAAATCACGCCTTCATCGTCGCCTCCCTTGCTGCTGCTGAATCCAAAGGCTTCGTCAAAGAGCTCATTGTCCGTCCTTGCTGCAAGAGGGATTGCTGCTGCAGACTGTCCTCCTCGTTGCCTTTGGATTGGATTCTTGACAGCAGACCGTGGCTTTTGTGCTTCAGCAGGGGCGTAGCGCTGCGGTGGTGATGCACCAAATGCCGCCTCGAAGAGATCTGGAGAATCTACGATTTGAACTTGCTGGACGATGTTTCTTTGATCCCCGTACTCTTCGGGAAAGTCAGAGCGACGTCCTTCGTTTTCCGACTGCATCTGGTGTTGGGCATTTGTTGGATGCCGTGCCACAGACTCCCCGGAATGGAACGTTCCTGTTGCGTCGTGCGGCTGATTCGACTGGCTTTGTGTAGGATTGGAACCAGTCTTTGCGGCGGCGCCACCACGAGGCCGTACCAAATAGGGATTTCGTTCGGCGGCACCACCGCCGCCGCCACCACCACCACGAGCGATATTGGAAGAAGCAACAATTGATCGGTTGTTGGAAGTTTGCTGCTGATGCTGATGATCTTGTTGATGATGAGAGGGAGGTACTACCGACGAAACACTCGGTGGCTGATGGGTCAAGTCAGGCTCCAGCACCTCGACTGGTGGCTCGTACTCCCTTCTCCTGACGGCTGCTGGTGAAGATGGCCAGTTCTTATTATTGGGGCTGGCAACAACCACACCATGATCCTGCTGATGGTCATGGCTCTCCATATGGTGGTCTCCTTCTTCTTCTTCTTCTTCTTCCGCATCGTCGTCATCGTCATCCGAAGAAGACGAATCGGATTGAGATGGCAATCGAAAGTGAACAGACTCATTCGCAACCACTACTTGACTCGGTAGGTGTTGTTGTTGCTGTTGAGTGTTTGAGGAGCCCCGATGTCGTGCAAGACGCAAACGACGAGCCAATTCTTCGGTATCGGCCGAATCATTGTCACTTTCCACACCACCTATTGGATGGTTGCAAAAGGCATCCTCATCAGTATCTTTGCTGGATACACTACAGGCATCTTGATGTCTGATAGATTCCGCTGCTAGTGGTTCATGATGATGCAAAGCCTCGTCGTCCACCTTGGCATTATCCACTTTCTTGCCTTCTGATGCTGGTGTTCGACGAGCATTGGCTTGTTTTATGCGTCGAGTGAGTTCGGCAGTATCTGCGGAGGAAGAGTCATCGTCGTCATTGTCGTCGGGCAAGAGGTGGTTGTGTTCAATTTCAATTTCGTCTTCGGACGACGACGATGGATATGCCAAGGGATCCTTGAGTCGTGGTGGTTGCGGTGGTACAGCAACAATCTCTGTCGGCGCACTGGGACTTGCCACTGCCGGACGCCGCCGTTGGGCACTCTTCAAGCGCCGTGCTAGCTCCGCCGTATCTACAGAATCTTCATCGCCATTGTGGTTGTTCAAGAATTCCATCGTGGCAGTAGGCTCCGTGTTGCTAAATGCGGCTACAGCTCGTTCCTTTCGAGCAGGTGCCACCAAAGGAGAACTTGCAGCATCGTCCTCTCGATGCAACGATAATGAATCATCCTCCTCTAATCTTGTCGTGGCAGTAGGAGGCGACTGGAGAGCCCCGCTTCCAGTCGTCGAATCAACCGGGTTCATTTTCTTTCGATTGTAACGTTGAAGACGCTGAGTAAGTTCCACCGTATCCACCGAGTCGTCATCATTGTCGCCATGTGACTGCTCCAAATCATCCTCTTCCCGGCCTCGAAACGTCGTTTCATCGTGGCTGACATCCTGCTGTTTTCTTCTTCTAGTAGACTGGCTGCTGGAGACGTTTTCTGCGCTTGGACTGTTGTGCATGGTAGATCTACCGGTAGTTTCCTTCTTCTTTCGGTACGAGAGTCCTTTCGTCACGGAGACTGACGAGTCGTCGTCATCCTTGGTTTTGTAGTACTTTGAAGAAGATACTCGTCCTTCCAAGGAGACTCGTGTCAAGGGACTGGTAGACGCTAAAGGACGACGATGTTGATGTTTGTGGAGTGTGGGAGAGTTGAGAGTGGCTGTTTCCAAAAATGCATCGTCCTCACTGTCCGTTTCGTTCAACAAGCGTCGAATGGCGTCCGAGGGCAATGTAGTTGTGGTGTGTCGCGGTCGTTTCAAAACACTGTCATCGTCATCACTGCTGCTATCATCAGCAATACGACGACGATGAGCAGTAGTGGAGGATGCACGATTGGTGGTTGGAGGGTGCTGGCGGCTGCGCTTGTTTGGATTCGATGGTACGGCGACGACTCGAGACAACTGAAAGGGCATGATTGTCACTATGGATCCTCCAATGATTGTTATCGGTTGTGTTTGGAATGGAAGAAGATGTGGGGGAAAGTATGATGATGTGAAGCACCATGTGACACAACAGGGCGAGAGATGGAATCCCATGGGCGGCGCACCACGAGATAAAAAGCACGTGAAACGCCGCACATAAACTTCGCGCCAAAATTTGAAACAGGGAAAATGGACTAATTTGACCAAAAGTTTGTAGCTATAGTACGAGCCGAGCCATGTTCTCTCCTGTCCAAGGTTTCCTACAACACCATTTCAGTATAGTATGATATCTACTTTTTTGCATAGTATTACTTTGTGTATCAAAGTCACCCCATCTTTGTCTTCTTGTTGCCGCCGCAAATGTGTGTTGTTAGATTTGCCACTTTTCCAATTGCGCCAAAATCTCCTTGGACTCGGCCACGTAATCCACAGGATCCATACGGACGACACTGGTCTTGATGCGCTGTTCATCATTGACCATTTCACTCTTGACACGACACTTCAAAATCCAGTCGGTATGAGTCGCCTTGGCAAAGGTACCATCATACAAGTCTTGATTCTCGTATTGATCAAACACCGTGTCAGCCGTAGTTCCATTGAACAATGTCAAGGCTTGATCGTCAAACAACGAGACCCAAGTAGAACCAGTATCATCCGCCACGACACCCGAAAAGATCCACTTGCGATTGCAATTGGGATACACGCCTCCACAACGTGCGCATTGCCAATTGCCGTCCGTCGTTTGATCGACCTTACATCGATTGCGGCAGGGCTCCTTGTCATTGGGGCAGGCAGTGTACCATGCACCGCCTTCCTTGTCCTTTTTGAAAAAGGTAAAGTGGCCTTTAAAGGTCAAGTAATCGCCCTTTTCAGGATTAATGTGACCCAAGTTCTGGCTCTTGATAGCCGAAACCGACTTGCGATCACCAAAGGCGTCCATGCGGCCGCCCGCTCCGCCCTGACTCGACAAGGACTTGGTGACCGGAGGTCCCCGACTTCCTTGAGACTTCCACCAGTCTTGTAGAGCTTCCGTCTCGGGAACATGAGGTTCCACAAAGACACCTTGAGGACCACTCAACGAGACACCACCATAATCACTGACCTTGGCCCTTCGAAAGGCTGCCACTTTGTGCACACCAATATCCCGCGACGCATTCATGGCCTGCTCGCCCCACAAGGTCATGCGGACTTGGACGCCTGTATCATCAATCAGGGTCAAATCGCTCTTTTGCAGTTCTCGTCCCGTCTTTTTGGAAGTCAAAGACTGGACATCCGAAATTTCTTGCACAATTCCAATGACATCCACCATTTTATTGGGTTCCACTTGTTCAAGATTGGAAATTTTGGTAAATTCAAAGGCCTGTTGTTGAATATCCCCCGCATCATCCGCCAATTTGACTTCAGCATGCGTATCCAAGGTCATTTCATAATTGGATTTGCACGAGTTCCACTTTTGGTTGGCTACCTTGATTTTTCCGCCCGAAATTGTGTAGACCTGTCCGACTTGAAAAAAGTTGTAAAACTTGTCACAAGCATCCTTGAACATGGTGACACGAATGTCAATGCCGGACTTGTCGAGCAAATCAATCGAAAAGAGAGAGCCTTCGCCCTTGGGATTGGACCAAGTACGAATGTCCGATTTGGAGACTACCCGAGCCTTGATGGTCCAACGATTCTGGTACAAGTTCAAGTTGGAAATGAGTGTAATGGGAGTACCACCCGGACTGGAAGCTTGAGGGACAATCGGGGCATTGGGGGTGTTGTTGCCTCCTCCATACTTTCTCTTGTTTTCAGGACTATAAGGATTGCGACTCGCCGAGTACGGATTCGACTTGGTGGAGGGGCTGGACGGGGCAGCGGCAGGTGACGTATTGGTACGGTTGTACATGGGAGCCACGGGTGCGGGTGCTGGTGCAGCCGTAGCATCGTGTGACTTGTGATAATCCTTGGGTTCTCCCAAACGTCGATCGGTACGTCCCAAGACGGTCATATCCAAGATAATGATAATGCTACGGTCTTGAATTTTATTGTTCATAAAATCTTGAATTTGAACAATCGAGTGGCTTTGAAGTTCACCACTTTCCACTAAATCCTTGAGTTGAGTTGCCAACATGCCTTGCACGTAGTGTTCTCCATCACTCAGTACGACGCGGTACCGATCACCGCCACCACCACCACTGGCTTGACCGACATTGCGGAGATTGACCACTTGAACAATCGGATGAAAGGTGGTATCCTGATTGGAACCTTTCAAGGTGGCCAGTCGAGCAATGCTGTGTTTCGTCAAGGAATCTTCGTTGTAGGACATTATTATTATTATGCTTTGAATAATAACTGTGTAAACAAATGACACAAGTGAGGACGAGGACTCAACTATAACGATCCATCCATATCGGCTTCTCATGGTAGTCCGACGAGGGCTCACCTTTTTACTCTTGTCGTACAAGCTTGCTTCCCTATCCTTTGTCGACTACAAAGAAGAGTCGGTAGAGTAGATAGATAGTAGTTGTGAGTAGACGAGCGAAACGGATCACTCTAATTCAACACCGGCAGTAGTTGTCTTTGTTGTGTTTCAAAAGTGCTGCCACTGCCCCAAAGCGCGGGAGAGACGGGCTATGCAGGCGTCCTTGGGCGGGCTCGAGCAATGCCGTAGAATATGTACCAAAGTCTACGTGATTAGGATGGGGTTCGTAACATTCATCGCGCTTTGGGTGCAAAACCTCCCGCCGACCTTCAAAATGGCGCGGAGAAAACAAATCGATTGAGTCAAACATGTATCTTCACGTTCTTCGTTCACTTTTTGGATGCTTCGCTCTCTCGGATGTCGTGGCATGCTTCTCTTGCCATGTTCGGCAATAGCATCTTGACCACGGTCATCATATGTTGGCAGCTCTGTTACGACTCCAACAATAAAGTACCTGCTGTTGTTAGAATCCCAGCTTTTGTTTTACGAACCATGCCACAAACGTTACGACAGACTATTCGATGGTTTCTCCAACGCTTGGATACCCATCCCCTCACCACGACGGCTGCCACGGTCGGTGGCTTCACAATCGCAGGTCTTGTCAGTTGGAATGTCTTGGAATGGTTACAATCTCCAACAACAACCCCAGATAAACAACAACCCATGAGTATGGAAGAAGCTCGATTACGGGCCATGATTGAAAATGCTCAAACAAGCACGTGGCAAGAAAATTTGGATCATGCCGCCACGGCACAAGAACATTTCATGTTGCCCGGACGACCTCATTCCAAACCTAATTTCATGGCGGAAATTGATAAACGAAGTCTTGAAATTCTAAAGGCACAACATGACGAATTGGAAAAAGAAAGCAGCAACACCAAGCATCATCATCTGCGAAAAGATACTGCGACACGAATATGGAATAATTGAACAATGATTTAGTAGTGTCAATATACCCCATGTCGACATTTATTACATATGCGCACAATACATCATGTTTTTGTTTCTACAATTCCCCTTCTCCCATGTTTGGTCTTGATTTCATCTCCACCATTGTGACTTGAGTAATGGCCACAGTCTTGCCTTCCCGGCCTGCCCGTTGAAGGTTCGATACCGTCTGTCGGCCTTGAGCTATTCTTCCAAAACACGCCAAGCTACCATGTTTGCTCGCATCATTGGTCATGATGATTTTGAGTCCACCATTGGCACCGACAAAGCCGACCGAGTACGGAGCACAGGATCCTTCGGATACAGACTCGACCAAACTGAGAGCCAATGTGGCATATCCTAGCTGGGCCACGGCTTCTTCGTCACTGTCCAAATGAATGATACTTACTGTGGGCAAGAATTCAGCTCCTATATATACACCACTGTCGACCAAGGTCAAAAAGCTAAAGACGGCATGTGGGACTGTGTCGAGTGCAGATACTTCGACCACAAAAGATTCCGTCTCACTACCATCCATGGCCATGTCAAACTGTACATAATAGGGACCTTGTCCGTGTCTGATATATATATGAGAATGAAGGGGGGAAAGAGATTCGTGAGTCGTACTATTGCCAAAAGTCGTCCACAGAACCAACAAAAAATTCCTTGGATGGTTTTCCAGCGCAACAAACGTCCAAAAACACCTACTTTTCTTTGCAAATCGCACTGTGTAATTTCTTAATGTACGTCATGGTTTTTTCCTGTTGTGCTTGACACGCCGCCGAATTACCTCCTGTATCCTTGGCTTGTGTTTCTAATTCTTGCACTTTGGTCTTGGCCGTCGTTAATTCTCCTTGTACTTTTTGCAATTTGGTTTGTGCTTCTTGCAACTGCTCCAATGTCGTTTGATGCTTGTCTAATAGGACTTGATGTTTTCCTGTCAAATCGGCTTGTCCTTGTAATTGTTCGCGCAATTCCAACAATTCCGAATCCGCACCTTTGGCATCAATTAAGCGGAGATTGAGTTCTTGTTTGGTTTGATTGCAACGACGTTCGGCTTCATCCATCATATCGGAACATCGATGATTGTAAATGGAATAAAACAATAAATAGCCTACAATGGCGCCAATGCCCAAGAATAAACTGCACGTCAAAAAGGTATTGAGGAGGGAAGTAGTGGTGGTGGTGGTAGTAGCAGTAGAATCCTCTTTCTTCTTTGCTTGGGGCGACGCCCATTCTGTCGTCGCCGGCTTGGAGGATTCTTTGGCCATGTTACAACAACAATAACAAGCCTTGGGAGGAAAATGTCAAGTCAAGCGGGAAGCTGGATGTGTAGTGGGGGGCAAGGCATGGGCAACAATGGTGGTGCGCTCTCTTTACTTCTCTCAGTGACGATCATCGTCGTCGCGTCTCTGCCGTTCATCATCGTCATTCGCCCGCCAAAACAGTTTTCCACGCCGTCTCGTTTCTTGCGCGCCCGCCTGACTCATTGATCATGACGCCGTCCGGGGGGGGGAAAATGGCGCCACCGTCTGTCCGCTTTCCGATTTTGACTGGCACGACCGAATAGTTGCCATCCGATCTCTCGAGAAAACCACCATGGCAGCAAAAAAAGAATCATCATCGGCCGCCAACACCTGCAACAAAATATATTGTCCATTCATCTACAGTCAGTAGCACGTATCAGCACCTCATAATAGCACGATGATTCGATAATGGAGAAGGAAACGCTACCATTATCCGTAGGAGTCTGCTCGAAGAAGGGTGAAGAACAGCTACCAATCGCAGCGTCCGTCTCGGCCTTTCGATCCAAACCCATTGCCAACTTTCGTCGCGAGTTGAAAGCGGCTCTTCTCGACATTGTGATTGTATCCTCGGCAACAAAGACTCGAAATGATAACGATGACGAAGGTTCGACTCGGAATTCTTTCAAAGTCGTATTACCATGGAAGGAGCTCTGCCAGTATCACGACGACATGGAACTATCCAACGGGTTGTCGTTGACGGCGGCGAACGAAATCACCAGTCCAAATGATAATGACACGTCCAAACGAACGACACCCTTGCAAGAAGTGGTGGCCCATCTTTTGGATCCAACAATCCTTCCTCGTGCCTATGCTAGTCGAGTGGTTCAAATTCTTCTAGAAGGAATCTTGGAATCACCCCGACGAGCCCTTGCCATGCCAAACAATCATAACGCTTCAACAACGACAACAACAACAGCCACACGTTGGACTGCCTCACAGCGGTTCCTGCTCGAGTCGATAGTGTTGTTGTGGAATATCTGCCCAACATTGAATCATTCGTCTGATTCGGCATTATTACGTTTGCTACGAGACGATGATCATGCCACTCCCAACCAGTGGAATCGACTCTTGTCAGTGGCATCTCATGTAGCAAGCGATTGTGCTGATGCTCATGCGACCATGTTGGCGTTTGTATGGACCATTTTGGCACGAGTAGACCAAATGGAAATGAAACTGCACCCTACAACAGCAACTGCAACAATAGAGTCTTGTTGCCGTTGTTCTTCGACGACGACAAATGGCATTGCGTCCAGACCCGGCAGAAAAAAGGGCATTCGAATCGCCAGCTTGCAAGATCTTCATGAGAGAGACCTTAGTTCCATGACGACGAACTATCGACCTCAGTACCTTCCACGGGTTTCCATACCAGCAGAAGGTGGGCTATCTTTGAAAAAGGTACTATCGGCCAAGGGGCATAGTGGCACGGCAACCAATGCTTGTAGTATTTGCTCCAACAAATCGTCGTCGAAAGCAACGCGCCCAGTAGCAGCATTATTATCCCAGGAGTGGAGGACTGTACGATCCCGGGCCTACCGAAAGTTCCAAATGCTCTTTCAGCGTCCACCCGTTTGGCAAAGAACACGGCGACGGCACTCCGTCACCAGATTGGACTTGTCCGCTCTACTGCAAATGGCCCACGACCACTACCAGTCTCCTTGCCTACGCCTCTGTCTGTTATTGCCAACCACCAACACCCAAAATGCATCATCAGCCTCCACCATTGTTCACTGTCATCGCCTTTTGCAAATGACGTTTCAAAAATATATATCCACCAACGACTCGATATGGCTTCGGTTGTACACGGAAATCATGGTGGATTGGTCCTGTTTGGATGACCGAGTGGCGTGTTGGAAGGCCATTCAACCACTAATAGATCATGTAATGGCCGGAATTACCACCCACGGGGAAGAGGATAACTCCGTAGATGATGAAGAGGATGATAGTGGCTCGTGCGAGCAAGACGCTCTACAGTTACCGAGCCTCCATGTGTTTCAGAGCCTTGCCAAAATTCTATCTCGTCGAAGTCGGTTGTTGGAATTAGAGGAAGATGAAATTCGGCATCGATTCCATGCATTTGTCAAAGCATTGGAAATCTATTGTGGCGAGGTGGACCTGTGGTTTGATGATGCCAATCAAAAGCAAGTTCTGGAACACAATGATGAGTTTTGCACGCTGCAGCGGCTTGGTATCTTGGGCTTGATGAGCAGCAGAAGCAGCAGTGACATGACTTGTGATGGAGATGAAAAGTCGGTGGATGAAGATGAGGTGTTGGAATTCAAAGACGAGTCCTTGCAAGATTGGCCATTCTCGGCACCATTCAGCCTCAGAGCTGCTTACAAGCGGGTTGGAAAGGACGGGCGAACAAAGTTTGAGGACTGGGATAAACTTCTTACCTCATTGGATTTCGACCGACAACTCGCCAAGCAGCATTCTGCTGTGGATCGCTCAAGGATGGTCGGACCACCGTTGACGAACTACATTGACAATCCTGACTTGCTTCAGCAAATTTTTCACTACTGTGATTACCGTGAAGTTGGAAAATGTCGACGAGTATGTGCGGCGTGGAAGACCATGATTGACTCGTCAAATTCTCTTTGGGAGGAAGTCTATCGATCGCGCTTTGCAGTACATCCTGACGACCCGAGGGCTCGGCTAAAAGCACCTGGTTCCAAGCAGGAAGACTGGAAACGCCTTTTCATTCACAAGCTGATGGTCGAGCAAAGCCTCCTGCACCGATACAACCAGACAACTGGTTGGAAGCATCGCACCTGCACCTACATTGGTTGTTACCATGTCTTGAGGAGCCAGAAAATGGAAGCTATGCACTTTGCGTCACATGTAAGACAGGCCGAATGTAAGGCGCCATCTCCCAAACAACCAAAGAAGAATAAGACAGGCAAACGGCGTACAACCAGTGATCGGGCTATGCGTGAGAGCCAAGTCGACGGGAAGCGGACAAAAAGGTGCAACCAACACAATGCTCACACATAAGCATGCCCTGGTCGTCTCGTCTACTCGACACTGATTTTACTACGATGATCCTTATTTTGCTACAGTAGTAGCTACATAAGTAGTAGGAACTAAGACCGGTTGTGGCGATGCGTTGCAGCCTTTCAGCTACGAAGTGTTTGCAGCGCTGACGTTGGTGTGGCTGCTGACTTCCACGGGTAGCTTTCAACATTTCGACGGCTGAAATCTTTCTCGTCTAAGATGAGTCCATTGGTCTTTCCTCCTTACTTCATAGTAGAACTACAACACAGAGCAGCTATGTCGGTACGACTATTTTGAAAGTCCTGGTCAGGATATTAGGAGAACGACTGACTCAATCGACAGTGAAGCATTCACATTAGTCGGACTTTTCGCTACGTCAGGTGATGGCTGGAAATTTCATCACCCACCATCAGCAAAAGCAAAAAAGAAAAGCAGAATCCATTTTCGAAAAGAACTTCTTGTGTTTGCTTCATACATAGCCCACATCTTCCATGTGATGACATGACGACCAACGTTCACCTACCTCTTTCGATCCTGCTGGATCATGTTGCAAAATTCATTGGAGACAGACTGACATGGAATGCACTTTTTTCGGCCAACAAGGAGCTCTATGACTTGAGCCGAAATTCTATTTCCGTGTCGCCCCCTTGGCCACATGTCCGCTTACGAGTGGCCGATGGTCGGGCATGGTCCGTGGCTTTTGGAAAAGATTTCATTGCTTGTGGGACAGAGCGTGGACGAATCCAGATTTGGAGTACTCGGGATGGGAAAGGCCTATTGCTGCGCGACCACCACAAGCGAAGGGTACATTCGACCATCATCCATGAAAATCTATTGATAACAGGTTCCGAAGATGGTTCGGTGCTGATCTGGAAGACCCACGAGTGGGCGCATGGAAAGTCTCTGCAAGTACATAAAGGGAGCGTGAGTTGCATCTGTACTTGGACCGATACCCCGAACAAGATTCGAATCGCGGCAGCTTGCGGTGATCGAAAGATACGGGTTTACTCGGTGTCAACATATACGCTTGAGTTTGCCCAGGATCCACACCTACCGATACTAGACATACTGAATAGGGGCCCCGTTCATGCAATTTGTAAGGTTGGAGACTACCTTGTAACCGGGGGCTTGGATGAGCAACTCCTCGCTTTGGATTTGGATGACCACCACCAGGGTTCCTCGTCTAACACCGAGTTGACATCCAGGGCCGTCCAGCTCCTGAATCTGGGTGACATTCGAAGCTTTGATGTGAAAAATGACACATTGGCCGTAGCATGTGGGAAGATTATCGTTCTCTTCAACAAAGGCTTGCGTAAAACGAAAGTGCTCAAGGGCCACCACAGCAACATTCGATCACTGGCATTCTCGCCGGATGGAGAATTGCTAGCCTCAGCATGCAGTGATGGGAGTATTCGCCTGTGGAAAATATCAAATGAGTTTTGCATAGAGAAATGGGAAGCGCATGATGGCTTCATCGTCTGCGCTATCGCCTTTCAGGGCTCCAAGCTGGTATCAGTGGGCTCTGATGGAACGATAGCAATCTGGGGCGTCCCGCGTTCATGACAGAGGATTCATGCAAGGCGCTGGAAAAATTGTAAACTTCAGTGTGACTAATGATAAATTACTACTATTGTCGTCCTCGGTATCATCTACCAATCTTCTGGATGATCGGATGACCACGTCGCCTTTCTTCTGTTGAATCTCTCCGCCGGAGATATCGAGGCTGTTGACGCGGCTATCATTCGTTAGGCAATGATTCAGATTTCGATCTCGTGTCACCCCACGACGAAGACCGCACCAATACCGTGCTCTCCCCATTACGAACTAAACAATATCTGCGATATACGTGGCCGCGGACCGCGCCGCTTCGCGATTTGCTCCAAGTATACGTATTCGAATTGATTGCCAACAGGAAGCCACAGAAAAATAGGGATATACCAAGTGCAATGTTCGAAAGTACTTGTCAAAAGCGTTCAGGAAGTACCAACTTTGCGCACACAGCCAAGGTAAAAGAGAGCGTCAAGCCAAGCAACATGCCCACAGTCCAGTTTGCCGAGTTGAGGGCAACATGACCGGCGGAGCTACAGGACTCCTCGCCGCGGTGTTTGCACTTCTTTAAGATTGCACGGGCCTTAAGAGTAATGTAGATGAAAAATAGAACGTCCACGAAGAAGAGATGATAGGACAATTCGTAAAAGAAAAGGTTACTCAAATTTTCCACTTGAATACGAGGCAGTATGGCGTGGTGAACGGAAGGTTCCCCTTCTCGTCCATCTGAAACAACTTGGGTTGTGATGAATTCGACGTAGCCGTGGCGTATGCTAGCGATATAGGCAGCTTCCACCACGCTGCCGAATAGAAATCCAGCAAGCAGAAACTTGACCTTGATTCCACCAAGAGCGATTTTAACTACCTTGGAGAAAAGTGGCTCTTCTCCGCCTTGAGGAGGCGCCAGTTGACTTCTTGATTTGCTTACAAGGAGTGGCTCAGATATTGGGGCAGAGGCGTTGATGGTGCTTTCAGAGGTGAATACCATCATTGTTGGTGGGTATGCTTCTTGAAATTGGTTGGCGTCGTCGATTTGTGCTACACCGCTGTAGGTCGCTTGCTCTCGGGCAAACTCGAACCCAGTTATTATCTACCAGTAGCGAAAGGCCATGCGTTTTATTTGCAAAGTGCAGCGAAGTCTTTGTGTGCTGAGCTACGTCAAAGTATCATAGCTTGCGCTGGCGAGTGACATTTTTTATTTGCATATAGTTTGATGTGGCGAACCAATAACGGGAAAGAGCGAAATGTTCGCGGCACCACAATGGCGGTACTTCGGAATTATTAACAGAAGGGATTAGATATCCCAACGGAACTTATTCCCCGAAATGCCATCTAAAACTCAATTGAAAAGCAACGCGGAACGCACTTTGGGGCCCCGACATGCGCGCAATTTGCGTTTTGGGAGTGCTCCACTAACATATGCCTGGCGGAGATCGCGCCCGGCAGCCTAACTTTTGGAATCCGGAATCTTTGCTACAGCAAGCGTCGCTTCCAATGACAAAATCTCCCGCCAACGCGCTTGGAAGCAACATTTTCAAAACGACAATGAAACAACATAAAAGTCCAACAACCTCCCTACATTGTATTTCCGCAAGACTCTCGACTCGTGATATTATTAGTATTATCATCCTTTTCATCGTTTGTGTTTCGCGTCTCTCGGGGACTCGTCGCGCTGCCAGCGAGTAGGAGAAGTTTGCAGCTCTTGCAAAATGACCAGCAAGAATAATCTGCCCACGGCACCACCGCCCGAGGCGTTTCGCGCTAGTGCATCGGACTCTCTTGAACAACAACAGCAAAGCACATCACTCCCGAGCCCCACCAAACGTTCCCGAAGTGAAATGCCATCTTATTTGCACGGAGAGCCTTCCATGGTGGACGATTCCACACGAGAACAACAGCCTACAATTTCTGCAGCAGTACCCCCACCCCCACCAGCCCTCGTTCGACGAAACCATTCCATAGACACTGCTACTACTCAGCAACGAAAGCCGATGAGACGCCGATCCTCTTTGTTTGATAGTTTACCTGCCAAAAGTCGAGGGGCGTCCACCTTATCCTTTCAGGCAGTCATACCTGAAACGAGACAATCCCCGCCATTATCCATGACACGCTTCTCTGGAAATTCCACATTGCTGGCCGAAGATTTGACCAGTCGCAACATGCCACCGGTGGCCACTGCGGAGGATGAGGACGATGATGTGTCCATGTCTTCTTCGTTTTCACCCCAAAAGAAGCGTCCACGAGGATCCCTGTTTGGAGCCGTCATGGAAAAACTTGGAGGCAGCAGTAGCAGCAAAGCACAACAAATGCCGCCGCCTGGAACACCCCAAAAAGAGGAATCAACATCCAAATTACCGGGCTTTTTGAGTCCTTCAGGTAAATCCATTATGAATATTGTCAACAAATTTGTAATGCACAGTCCCTTTCGATTTCAATCGCCACCCAAGAAACGACGATTGTTATCACGTGAGGAGGAGGATGCATCCAATCAGTCGTCGTATTCTTTCAACAAGCCACCACAACAATCCAAATTTGTATCGACGCCGTCTCCCAACCATAAAAGGACTGCGATGAATGAAGATTCCATGTCGAGTTTACACGATGATGCCAATTGGAGGGAGGCTCCCCTACACAATGGACAAGCAGAAATTATGGATTGGACCATTCGACAAGCATGGCAATTGGAATGCCATCCACCCGAAAAAATCACGGCTATTGTAAATTCACGACAGGTCCGACGAGCACTCGAATACTGGCACTACCAGGACAGTGGTATTGTGAGTAATGACGATTTTGATCCATCATCTGGCCGTCGTCCTGACGAAACATTCGGAAAGAAAAAGGATTTCAACAAAAAGCAGTCACTATCTGAAAAAGTGCTACAAGGGGCAACTATGATAAAGGGGAAAGGCGTAGGTACTGCTCTTTCAGAGACGACGGCGTCCAAATTCGACCCGACTAAAAAGGTGGACAACAACAACATCAAGGATCCAGCCGAAGAATTGGCGGGACGATTGATCAAAAGTGTCAAGGCAAAAGCAACAACAACAGGGGGGAGCAAGAAAACGGGGTTGGGACAACATACAAATACTGATTATCATGACACTCAGACCTCAAGCGACCCAAGAATTCGAGCATGGCAACAAGCCTTTCGATCGCTGTACATGCAATGGTGTGGGCGTATTATTGAGGAAACGGCACAAGAAAACATTACTACGGCACTCCTTTTGGATTGCTACTTTTATGGCGTGGCGGAAGATCATGTGGTCCTCTTTCGTGTAGATGCCGCCAGTCACAAGCACGGCTACGTTCCCCGTGTTCTATTGTCGGCCAGCGAGGATTCGTTTCTTCAAGACCTGCGTGGTCTAGTAGGTATTGAGAACATTGCCGTCTTGAAGGATCCCATTCAAGAATGGCTCGCGACAAAACAACAGCAAGAAGACGAGGAGCTACGACAAAAGCAGGCTCTTCCCATGAGCCCTACCGTCAAGGCGGATCTTGAGGCCCTTCGCAAAGCCCAAGCCTACGGGGAAGTGGCAGGAGCTGATGTCTCGATCAAAATCAAAGCCAAAAAGAATGACCCAGCAAATACGCAAGATTCACCGAAAGAGCAACAGGGCATTACCGTTGTGGGTTATGACAATGTGGCGGCCTTTTTCGAAGTTTATTTCAATCGCTTGGGGCAAGTGATGAATTGTGACCATCAGTCTCGGCGCCGCCTCCCCCAGTTGTTTTGTCCGCGAGAACTCGGTCCCTTTATGCATGGGTCTCTGAAATCGCTTCAAGTTCGCCCCGTCAAGGTCGCAAACGAAAAGTCCAATGAGAAATCGTCATCACCTTCGATGGTTACTGGCACTGTGGAAATTCAGGCAACCGTCATTCTACCGAGCATCATTCGACGACTGGTGGCACTGTCGGCCAGCACACTGATTCAGTTACATTCAGTCACAAGTGCAGAGGGAACCAGTCCCGACACGTCGGCTCCCTTAGCTATTCGATCCCCATCGAGAGAGGTGGACGGTGTGCATCATCAGGCTGGAAGTCATTATTTCGTGCTGCACGCCTCCGATGATAACAAAGCGGGAGAGCATACCAGGATAGAGCAACCCCTCACCATCAAACAGGGTGGTGTAGAGCAAGCATCGCTACTATTTAATGGAATTCGCCAACAAAAGGCACCAAAGGAAGAAATGCCGCAATTGGATTCCCGGCTGGAGAATGATAAGAAGGAACTGCACGAGTTTCAAACGGGCAAATCTTTGCAACTTGTCGTCTGGGATATCTCCCGAAGCAATGTGGCGGCTTGCAAAGTTGGAAGTATCGTCTAGCTAATTCACGTTGCTTTAATTGAATACTCTACTCTTCTGCTACCGACTCATTGCTCGGCCTGTGCCTTTCCCCAGTTCTCATCAGGTTTAGGTAGCTTAAAGGAAGGGTCGTCCCTCCTCCAGTGCGCCCCAGCCATGGCGAGCAGCAGATCTGGCCGATCTTTCGGTGGGTAGGCTTGAGTGTATTCTTTCATTATTTGTTGGTAATTACCTTCATGAATGTCGGCAATGTATACAGTGGCCGCCATTCGCATTTGCTTCGAAATGCGATAGTCGACGGCTGATGTGGCGTGATAGCAGTCGTCACCTACCATGGAAGCAACATCATATTGATAACGTAGTCGTCCGACATCGTCATCACTCCTAGAACCATCTTGACGCAAATCCAGTTCGGGGCCGGTCTCATTGGCCAACAGTAGAGGAATGATCATGTTGAACACTTTGTCACCCGTTTCAGTGACATCGTAGTGCAAAAACCCTTTGTTGCAGTGAGAAACGCCGATAAAGGTTAGATGATAGACCGCGAGGCCCTCCATGCCAAGTGCCCCCCCCACTCGTTGAAGAATCTCGTCGAAACCAGCAGCGCTTAGCGCCT
This sequence comes from Nitzschia sp. DOCU1, assembly GCA_951394045.1. Taxonomy (NCBI): domain Eukaryota; phylum Bacillariophyta; class Bacillariophyceae; order Bacillariales; family Bacillariaceae; genus Nitzschia; species Nitzschia sp. DOCU1. The sequence continues at coordinate 1,232,927 of OX595991.1, forward strand.
TGAGATAGTCTTCATGTGCCTTTCCATCGGCCGGACTGATCCAGTGCATGTTGGATTTCCAGTGTGACTCGGGTCGATGAATGTACCAATTTAAGCCGTTGAAAACAACTTTGGCATCGTCGTCTGGCTGGAATGCGTTTCCTCGGTAGGTGAGATCCCGGAAAGCCTCCGTAATTCCCAAGCGGTTCGCATATTCCAAAAGTACTTCTCGGATCAGAGGCGAGAGTCCAATAAGATAAGCATTGGCCGATACAACTGTACCGTCAATTTTCCACGTGATTGGTTCCAGCTGTCCAGGTGCCAACGTTTCTTGCAAAAAGTCCCCCATTGGATTCGCATCCATCATCATCCACGAATCAGGGTACATATTCAACCGGACACCGATCTCGTGGCGAAACGAAGCAGGCAGGTGGTGGTCCATTGTGTATTCTCGGTCAGTAAGTTGAATGGCGTACGATGGAACACGGCTTACAGCCAGTGATTCCTTGGGTAGTTTGCAATGCTCAGGAACCAGCAAATTAGGCATATCGAACACTTCCACATCGTAAAACTTCCTGACGCTGGATGCATATCGGTTCAGCAGCGCGCACGGGCGAAGGCAGCCCATATTTTCCGCTGTCCAAAACATGTGAAGTTCTTCTTCGTCATCGTCATCATTCTCGATGTCGTCATCTTCCGGTTTAAAGTAACAGGCTGTCTCAATATTTGCAGGGTACGGGTTGGTTTCTTCCTCTTTATCAAGACGAAAATCATCGTCGAGATGAGCCGCCTGGAACTCCAGGGCACTCTGATATTCATTACTGCCTTCGGGCGCACTCCAGTTTCGTAAGTGAGCCTCCCAAGCTCGTTGCCACTCCAGCCCATAGTCCAGAAAAATTTCTTCGCCCGGCTCAATATCACGCAACGCAATGTAATCCACTGCCAGGTCTGGTCTGGACTGCTCCAGTATGTCGTAGGCCGTCGTTTCCAAAAGTTTGCGGTTCATGAGCTTTGTACTTGACCAGTCCAATATTGCGTTGGCTTGTTGTCCCCCATGATTATGATTGATGTAATTCACACCCGGTCCATATGGTAAGAGCAGGACGGTAGAGTTGGGATGACCCAACGCGTAGTTTAGCAGCAGATTGTGATGCACTACTTCGTCGGTATACACCAATCGCCCGAGTTTCTCAAATTGACCATTAATTTCCATTTGCGAACGATCGACCGCAACGACGGGGGATGTGGCAATGACACCCCCTTGTTTCACGAATCGCTTGGCGAACGCCCCCAGTCCAACATTGGGCAAGGTCGATCGTCGGACCAAAAGTGTATCAAGGCAAATACCTTCCGAACGCAACAGAGAAACTGGCTTTTGAATAAGCGGTTTGAGATATTCTGAAAATTCAAAGTCGGTGTTGATTGAGTTTTTGTTCATTTGAGATGGGCAGTCTGTGAACAACTCTCTCCCAGCCTTGAGATCGGTCGTGACTTCCCAGCCATCCAAACTGCGATAGCTAAAACTTCCGGTTGTGGCATCCTTGGATCGATGAACCCCTAGGCTATCATATTTGACAGCAGCGTTGGAAACCATGGATATTGTGGCCAAGTCTGCGGAACACTGAATCAGAGACGCAATGCCGGGCACCCACGCTTGGTTTTGAAAATAGTTTTGTAAATACAAATCTGGTTGAAAGTCGCCCGTAAATGCCAGATCATGCCACGGGGACCACTCATTTGTGTTGGCATCGAAAATGGGAATCACTATATCGCTGTAGTGCAATATTTCTCCTTCTATCAAGTCGACGCCCGTAAACAGACCCCATTCGCCTGCGATCAACGACGATTCCGCAAGCCACAGGCCGCACGAGGTAGAGTCGTCGGCACTGTCGTTGCCATCAATGATAAAAGACGTGCCCTGGGGACTGACGGCTGCCTCTGCCCCCTTTGCCTCCAAGGCAGTGGAAAGGGAAAGCAGAACGATCAAGAAGTGCGCCCTTCGACTTGTAGTACCATTCATGCTACTAACGACTGTTGAAGATGCAAGCAACACAAATGAAATATGGCATGAAGATGAGAGCAAGGATTGCGAGAAGGAAAGATGTTCTCGCCGATCTCGAACGTCACAGCGCGCCAAAAAGTTCGAATTTGTAACCAGTACATAGAACCGAGTGCACGTGCCAACCCGATCGAGGGCCGTTGGGTCGACAACGTTAGAATGGGATATCGAGCTGCTTCCAACGCTCTCTTAACCTCCCATTCTTAAGGAAGTCCAACGGGTCGATCGACATTGAGGTCTCGTCGACGGCGGCATGTTGATGGTCTATGATGCACGATCTTACTCTATCTCATCCCTGTTCCATTTTTCCTTTGCTTCATTACTCGGGGTCGATTTGTGTCACCATGCCCCCTCCCTCGCCCCCTCCTCCTCCTCCTCAGCAACAGCAACAAGATGATATTATGATTCGACGTCGCGAAAAACGGCGTCACTTGACGTCTCATTCGATGGATTTGCGCGATCCGTACTCGGTCATTGCCCTTGCCATTCGATTTGACGAAAGTATGGATGATGAATCTCTACTACAAGTTCCGCTGGAATCTGGACCCATTTATAATCCAAAAGCCTTTGCCAATGCTCTCTTGAATTTGCAAAAGGAAACCACAATACCCGCACCGCGGCTGCCAACGAATTCTCGAAGTAAAGTGTTACCACGACCACCCCGAGAGCCCAAACAAGCGATTACTCCAGTGATTTTGTCCGGTTTAGTAGCCGCGATTCAAGATCAAAATGATGATGACGACGATGAAGATAATAATATCAAGGGTCCATCCGCTATTGAACTAGTGGCATATTGTCGTTCGATGCGACGTGCTGCCTTGACGCGTCTACGCCTTCGCCGTCAGCGGCGGCGTGTGCAACGAAATGTGACTCCCTTTGTTCTTTTGGGCATTTTATTGACGTTGGTGGTGTGGAGTACGTCGAGTATTCGAATGGCACTGGACAAGTATGGATTTGTGGTGGGGTCTTGTCAATCTTCGAAAGCGTGTCGTTTGGCGGCCACACGAGTCTGGGAATACTGTGATCCTTCTCATCGGCTGGTGATTCCCAATTGTAAACTGGATTCCTGTCCCGTGGTGGATGGACAGCTCGAATATCCCCTATATGCCATGCACACTCTCTTTCGTGTTTCGTATATGCGCCTTTCAGAAATTGACTATCCGCGCAAACCCTCTCAACGAATCTGGCCTCTACGAAGACAGCAGTCATCGCCAAGGCAATCCGAAATTCGATGGCTGGGAGAGACTGTCATTAATCGCATTATCCGCGAAACGCTCTCGGAAGTGCTTCCATTGAATACCCCCGTCAATTTGCTGGACGCTGGATGTGGGATTGGTGGAACCTTGTATGCCATGTTGGATAGTCAAGTGCCTCCCACCAACACGTTTTCGTATCATGGCATTGCGTTGAGCGCACCGGAAATCATTCAAGCCCGCCAGTATCTAGCCCTGCACGAATTGGATGCACCCGAAGCAGCCACCAAGACCAACAGCGAAATTATGTTTGAACAGCGGGATTACGATGAACCGTTCCATCAAACCTACAACGTCATTGTGGCAGTGGAATCGCTGGCATTCAGCCCCAATATTTCGCATACTCTTCACAATATGGCGTCAGCCTTGCAAAGTAAGGGCGTACTTATTATCATGGAAGACATCATATCAACATGGGTGTCGGAGGATGACGCTGACGAGCTCCGAGAAACTCTTGGAACCCCGTCTCTAATGACTTACCCCCAATGGGAAGACATGATATTATCGGTCCCAGGACTACGAGTACACCAAAATCCGTTTGATTTGACCATTGAGTTTGATATGAGTGCGTGGCTTCGAGAAGAGCCCGGCGAGGGATTCTTGAATGCTTGGAGTGATTGGCGGTATCGTATCGCTCAACATTTGGTGAGGTCTTGGACAGCTTGGTTTGGGAGTGGTGGCAAGGGGTCGGACAAAGATTCGCCTTTGCCGATCATGCAGCTGGTACAAAATCTTGCCGAGAAGACACGATCTGCTGTGGCTCGACAACAAGCCTACCGACGCGCTGACTTGAGCTATTTCTTTATTGTCGTTAGCAAAAAGTAGCTAAAACATTTCGTTACATGCTACCTGAACATCTTGATGTAAATCCATCTCTATGTGTGTTCTCTAATGCCATACATATCAAAATGCAGGAACGGCAACAAGACGAGAGCTTCCCCTCTATCGTCTCTGTAGTGGAATACAAAATAAAGGTGCCGGTGGCGAACGAGCGTCGTCCGCCACCAATTTGGTACCGGCCTGCCCCGAGGCTCCTCACGTTAGCCTAAACTTCGCTGGAGTCCTCTCGATTCCGTGCTTTCTTCGCCGGTGACTGAAGATGTATTTCATCGTCGGTCAGACTTGATCGCTGCATTTTGGGAGTCAATTTGGTGCCACCCTGCTCGTCCTTCACGTCTAGGTTCTCATGCGTCTGCTTCGAGCGCCGATACTGGCTCTTGGAAACAGGTGCTGATGCAGCCTCGGCTTCTTTCTCGTCCTCAGACCCAAAGACAAGCTGCGGCAAATCGCGCTGGAGTACATGGCATATGCCGAGATCCATACCCTCTTTTCGCTCCTCCCATGAATTCATGTTTTGCAAAAAGTCTGAGATGTAGTATCTCAAGTCAACACTCTCGACCTCAGGAGCGAAACGAAGCGCAATGAAGAAATGGCTCTCCTGTTTGCAAGATTCATCCGATATGCTCTTCTTCTGTTGTGGTTGGGTGCAGCGATTGCTAACCAGTTTTCCACAATGAGTGTACTTTTGTCGAAAGAACTTTGCAAAAGGCCATGCCGTACATTTCGGCGTTTCGAGGGCGGCAATGAGTAATCGTAGTCGAGATTCGCAGAATCTTTGCCAGGGAAGAAATTCACTCGAATTCTTGGCAGAAATCGACACCTGGAGAAAGTTGCTATGTCGGAAAAAGAAGTCTGTGTCGTTGAAAATATCTCTCCATTGATCCTCTCCTCGCTCAAGAATCCTAGCCGCACGGATCATCTCCTGCTGCATGCGACGAAGCTGTGAAACGCCAACGTTGTACGCCGAGTTCACTGATCGTGATGGAGGAGATCAGGACAGTCAGAAAGCTAAAATATTGAACACTTCATCGGAATACAATTCATCTTGAAACTTACTGGATGGGTAGGCAGGTGTCAAGATCGGCATGAGTTGTTTCGCATCTCGAGGGTTTTTGTCTGGGTCCCACACAGGCATTGACACCTGGATTCCTTCCGGGGGATCTCTTTGGACCGGACAAAGCGATACCGGAGTAGGCCATTTCCTGCAAAAGAGGAGACATTTAAGTCCAATCGATTGCATCAGGTCAAACATTGTCAACAGCCGCAATACATCAAAACTTACCATAAAGCAAAGGTTCGAAAGAAGATACGAAGCAAGGTAGTTGGTTTGTGTTCCGGGTGTCGCTTACAAACCCACGCGACCAAAAGGCACCAATTTATTCCCCCGAGGAACCCGAGCACGTTCGAGTAAACCCCATGTATGATGGCCCACTCCTTGACAGCAGCAAGAGTGATGCGAAACGATTCAATGTTTGGCTCTACCATCTCCAAAATGAGCTGAGTTACTCGCACTCCATTAAGACTACGCACCCCAGCTTCATCCTGCCAATATCGAAGAAACCCAAGTACGATGAGACAAAGCAAATTGCAAATAGGACAGACACCACAACGGACACCTACCACTCCGACAAGATCCGCGTCGTCGATCATGTACTCTTTACGACTTGTCTCGATAGCAGATGCTTCGCCTTCTACACGGGAAACAGCTGGAGGTGGGCTCTTTTGCTGAAATTCCAGTAGCTTAGTTGCGTCAGAAGCTCTTCCAAAGAGCATGTCGACCTGGATTTGATTCAGTCGAAACTTGATGACAGGCTAGTAGTGTGTGGCAGACAATGATGAGAAGACAGGACATCAAGAAACCGACCTGGTAGAACTTGTGCGATCACTTACCGTGTAGGCGGATGGTATCGCATGAACATCTTGGATTCTTGCGTCCTGCCGAAGAGTCGCCACCAGACTGGTGAAAAAGTCGGCCCGAGAACAACTGGGCGGCGCCATGGCAAGAACATCCAAGTCCGAATCTGGACGATGCACTCCGAGACGATAGCTTCCAAACGTAATCAGAGACACCCGGGGTTGCTTCCACTTGCTACTTTCAGATTTTTCCTGGACGACAGAAGCCCACTCGCAAAGAATGGATTCCAGGGTTTCAATTGCCTCTTGGCGTCGTCGCTCGTCGTCGTGTCGGCCGACAGGCAAACAGGCGCGTTCCTGAAGCATCTCTTCCAGCAATTGAGACTCTTGAAGAGCCATGACCGGGTCATGAGGTGGATCACGGCGGCGATCGCGACCATGTCCTTTTCGTTGGTGCCGCGGCGACCCTCGCTGGTGAAACTTTGCCGACATGATGGCTACCAGGATCTCAATGCGATCTCAATGCGCTTGAGACTTTTGAGTGATCCAAAGTATGAGGTGCTACTCAGACGATGAAATCGAGGCGCTTGACACCCGGTGGAGCTATTGCCAGTCGGCAGAGACGATCTTTAGGGACTGTGCGATGATGGCAAAACCTTCTCATCTCTCGCTTCTCACAAAGATGATATGCGGGAATGGCAAAAATCAGCGCTCGATGATGATCATCAGATGGAGCAAGCGCAAGACGTTCAAAGGCGCGTCGAGCTTGGATTGGCTGGCGCGCCAACATCCGAAAAAAAATCGAAGAAAATGACTAGAGCGACTACAACCAAACACAAACCGTCTGGCCATTTACCGTTACTTACGCCCAAAGGAAGAAACAAAGGCCCAAATCCTAATTCTCTGTTGTGAGAAATGGAAGATTTAGCCAATCAAAATGAATGATGCAACGCTGGTAGCGTACGTCACCAGCTTTTCCACACATGAATGTTCTTCCCCGGTCATTTTCCTTCATATGTAGAAAATTTGCGTTATTCCATTACTTATGAGAAGGCATACCTGGTAAGAACTTCCAGTGAGGTTTGCTTTTTCCCGCGACGCTTTCTTGACACTTTCGGTCATCGTAGGAGAGAGGCGATCTGCATTTTGAGATGCGAAAGCACCGCCTTCAACTTCCTACCCCCTACCTATCCTTGACGACACAACAACATTCCGACACAAAAAGAGCCATCGATTGCTTTTGTAGTAATAATCCTTGAAAACTCTTTTCACCATGGATACTCGCCGCCCCCGAAAGTCCAAGGACAAGAAGGACAAGAAGAAGAAAAAGAGTGGAGTCCGCACTAAATTCTTGATCGAGTCTCTTCGTCAAGATTATTATTCGCTTCGTGACGAGAATGACCGCCTGCGGGAGATTGTGCAAACAAATCTTCCCCGCCATGCGGCCGATGCCATCCTGGCGGATTGCTTCGATCTCACTTCCCCCTCTGCTCGCGTCACATCTATTGATGAGCTCGCCAGCAAGATGCCTGGCATGAATATCGCCGAGGAGGACGATGAAGATGATGACTACTAAACACAATTGGCGGCACTCTGCCGACGCGTGCTTGTTTGTGAATTATTCAAGATATTATCTACAAGATTGCCATGGGCGATGACTCTCAGCCTGCCGAAGAAGTTGAGTTGCCATCCCTATTGGATGGGTTGTTGGGTGGGTTTCGTTTGGCGTGATGCGATCATCGAGTCTCAAGAATGACTTGCATAATATAATTTTTACATAAAATATGATTCTTTGGTCAACTCTATTCTACATCATCTTTCACCACCCGTTACTTTAGGTGCAACTTCCTCTGAGAACTGAAGGTGTGGGGTTGCTAACAGTTTCTCTTCCTCAGCTTGTTTCCAGACGATTCCGATGGATACTCATCGTGCTTCCGCGGGGTGTCAGGTGGTGGGCTGTAGATCTCCCTCCATGATGCGATAATGAAGCCAACGTGGGCCTCGCGGAAAAAGAAGATATGGATGACATGGCACTCCTCGTGGAACCCCCGACAAACGGACGGACATAGTAATAACAAAGCGGACAGAGGACAGATCATTCATTCGTCTGTTTCGTTCCTCCGTCCTCCCCACTGCTTGAATAATCTTCGGATCGAACGCGTCGAATGGTACTGGCTGCCTCGCGCGCAGGGCCACCCCGTTTGAAAAAGTTCATCGTTTTTTGCCGCCGCAGATTTTATGCCTCTTGTCTCATCGTCTCTCATACCCCGTCCATTTGATCGTTTCTCTTTTCAAACTTACTCTTTCTGCTACTGATTGGCATCATTTTTGGCTCACAATAACCTTGCTAGGTAATAGAGGGAAGTCTAGCCTACAAAATGCCGCCTCACTCCAAGTCGACGAGGCGGAAACGCAAACGCTTTTTTCGCTTCCGGCCTGCCGTCATTTTAGGCTTTCTGATGGCCTTATCGGCGGCGTTGGCCATTTACAATGTGCGCATGTCTCATACCCTGATGGAACTCGAACAACAAATAAAAGATTGTGTGCAATACAGTAATAATCAATCCTCAGCGGAAGCTCAGCGTGTTTGGGTCTCGTTTGGACAAGAGTATGACAAGCAGGTGTCCATCCCTGATGAAGCCCAAAATCGAGTGGATGAAAGGACGAGGGCCACGGCGGAAATCCCCAAAGATCTACTCCCCTTGATTGACTGGAACAAGACATTGCCAAACACGAATATTGACATTGGTGTTCCCGTGTCGGGTCAAGATTCGAAACTAATCGAGTTTTTTGGTTTCCTCGGCAAATCTATTGGACAGTTTTATAGGCTCAGAGAAATGTCTCCGACGACTGTTACAGTACGCGTCTTGGTCACTCGATACTCTCAAGACGATTCCTCGATTGGCTTCCGGCAGCGCTTGGCAGAAGAAGCTGCCCTTTCTATTGAACACGTGGTATTTGTACACTCTGCAGAACCCAGATTCCATCGCGCCCCTGCGATCAACGTCCTCCACAATGCTACAAAACACAACGAACGGTCAGTTCTGGCAATCGTCGACGTGGATATGGATGTTGGACCCCGCTTTCTCTACAACTCTCTGGATATCGTCGGAAAGAGTCGCTTCTATTTCCCAATTGTCTTCTCCGAGTACCGGCCGAGCAACACCATGTTAGTCGAGAAATTCTTGGGGCGGCAACACAAATATTCCAAGCATCGTGGTATGTGGCGAGTCTTTGGGTATGGGATGTATGCCATTTCGGGTGCCGATGTGTCCACGCACTTGCTAGATGAGTCCTTCCAGGGATGGGGTGGAGAGGACGAGGAATATTTCCGACGGATCCGGGATACTCCCAACATTACCCTGGTTCGCGACAAGGAATACGACCTTGTTCACCGATGGCACGCAAAGTACTGTGATCTGGGTGCATTTGTTGAGCCAGATAAACTACGAATATGGTACGAAACTGTTTCTTTTGGCAAGAACAAACTCGAGGGGCTGATTGATCATCTAACTTTTATTTCTTCTCTTGTACTTTTGTAAAGTGTCAAATCCCGTTATTTTATGGAAGGCTCCAACTTTGGCCAGTTCTTAGTGCGCCTGGAATCATCCAACAACTTCATATTCCGACAAATACTTGCCTCATCTTGGTACTTGAGCTACATGGTTGCATTGGTGGTGGAATCCAAGGCCTATGAAGGATTGGTAGCCAAGCCAACACTTAAACGGGACGCATACCGGGAAGTCGTCCAAGCATTGTCCGCACGCGGATCCGACTCGGGTCGAGGTCTCAGTCTCGGAAAGAGGTTTGTGTCTGTGGAGTCTACTAGCAAGGTGGAAGGAATCCTGATTGGTGTTACAGCATCTCGAGCTACGTTCTCCACTCGAGTTAGGGAAATGGTTCAGACATGGGCGAAGGATTTACCGAAAGGTGTCTTTGTGCGGTATTACGTGGGTGATCTTGTCGACGATGATTCGGTCTCATATGCCAGTGGATCGGCCAAAGATGTAGCCAGTTTGGCTCAGCAAGCCGGCATTGTAGACAATAGTACCATTGTGGTGATGGCTAGAATCAAAGACGACGAGTATCCTTTGGTTCAAAAGGCAGCGGGAGTTCTGAATCACATGCACAAGGATGCGCTGAGGTTGAAGCAGGAGAATGAGGACATCCAGTGGTTCTTTGATGTCGATGATGATACTTATGTCAACGTGGTTGCTCTTCAAAATTTTCTGGCCGATCGCAACGGTCATGAACACAACTACTTGGGCAAGCGAGGGACTGGGGCCACGAAAGATCGAGAAATGCTCCGCAAAGGCGGATTGGGAAAACCCTACTGCTTGGGAGGCACTGGTATTCTCATGGCCAAGAGAACCTTTCAGGTTCTGGTAGACAATGTGCAGGAATGTATTGTTGACGCCAACACGACACAGGATATTGTTTACGACGATGTCGTCTTTGGAATGTGCCTGCAACAACATGTTGGCATCGGGTGCTGGGAAGACAGTTCATATAACAGTGGCTCCTTTTCCCACAACTTTCATGCCTCCGACAACTTTCCACTATTTTGGAATCTACAAAAGACAATCACAATGCATCCGCACAAGACACCCGGGATGATGACGCGGACTCATGCCCGATTCGTCCGCCATGTATACAATGCTACGGGGTGGTCAACTTTCTTGAATTGGCTGCTGGGACGAAGCTGACGCTCATCAAGCTAATTGGCTTTTACTGTACAAACAAACAAACGTAATACTAGTTTTGAAGGCTATCCCCATACTCCCCTAGTAGGGTCAGCAATGGACTCACCCGGGCGGCCGGAGCGGGGTTCCCCGAAAATCGCGTGGGAAAACCAAAGGCGGCGACAATGGCTTGCGGTCTCGACATCCGTGTGGTTCGGAATGGTTAGCGCGCGCAGAGTCGCCGAGTCGTCATCATCAGGGAAATCTCGAAAATCAACGGAAACACACACCATCATAATGGCTCCAACCGTTTTACCTTCAAAATGGGCATAGGAGGTTGACCTGATCGTTCCATCGTATGCGATAGCCAAAAGCAACGGCGACAAGTTGCTTGGGTTTCTTTGCATTCTTCGTCTTGCCTTCTGTGGATTCTCGATAGGCGATGCGGTCGTCGCCATGGTCGTACAGCAGCAAGAGGCAGGGGCTTGTCCTACCAGTGATGGTTGCTTGTATGATATTTATCATTTCATTGTACAGCATTTATGGAAGCGTCGCAATATCGAAGAATTTGCGTCAACCAAATTTAGATTTCTTGTGCCAAATGCCACTTCGGAATGACACTTTGACGCCGGTTATATCCAATCAGGAAGCAACGACGGAATCCTCGGGGCAGGAACCGACGCTGGAACCAACGAGGCCAATCGAGACGAGCGAATTGACGATCCAGACTGCGCCGACTACAAATGGCACTGACTTGCCGTACGAAGAACTTTCTGCGAGGCGACAATGGACGCTCAAGGCAGCAAGTAATTTTCACTTGGATGTGGGCGTCCCCATCAGCGGTCAGGACGAGAAACTTGTCAACTTTGCCAAACATTACGGCAGGGCCATTCAAGAATTTCACGATCAGGCGAAACCATTTCAACCTGTGGATTTTCGCCTACTAGTGACTCGTTATCCATCCGACGATGCGTCTTCAGACTTTCTACGAACATTGGCATCAGCAGCAAAGGTAGAGACTGAAAGCATCATATTTGTGACTGCCAACGAAACGGGTTTTCATAGAGCAAAAGCCATAAATCTTCTTCATGACCACACGCGCAATGGCGAAAAGATGGTGCTTGCCATTACGGATGTGGACATGTTAGTGGGGCCTCGATTCTTGTACAACTCTTTGCGCATAGTCAGCATTGACACGATGTACTTTCCCATTGTGTTTTCGGACTACCGCCCAAGCTCAGTGTTGTTGGTGGAGCAGTTTCTGGGCCCACAAACGAGGTATTCGGAGCACCACGGACTCTGGAGAGGTGAGTGGATGGCTGAAAATCAGTTTATTAACCGCACCAGATGGATCCTGCTCATGGACCCTCACGAATCATTTCTTTTCGCAGACTTTGGATACGGGATGTACGCGATTGCTGGTGAGGCCGCAGGATCCTGCCGAATGGACGAGACATTCAGTGGTTGGGGAGGAGAAGATTTGAATTTCTATAATAGGGCCAAGGAAAAATTTCAAATCACTCGGACCAAAGTAAGTGTTCGATTTTAGTTCCCGTTGCTTCGACCTTGCATCGAGGGTAAACTCAGTGTGCATTCTTACAGGAATATGACTTGATCCATGTCTGGCACCCGAAATACTGTGATCTAGGATCATTCGTCAACGAGAAAAATCTAAACGATTGGTACGTCGGATGTTTGTAACAATTGTAGTCCTCGCCGAGAGCAAGTGACATTCTCTTACACGAGTAACAGCTTTAGGTCGCGGGACTCGATGGAGGGGTCGTCATTTGCGAGGCTGCTTCTGAAAATCATCTCTACAGAGCCTGGGAATTTTGAAAAGCTATATCATTCAAGGTAGGATGATTATTCGCTAGGTTGACTCTGAAATCATCTGTGGGAGTTTGCTCAGCTTCTTTTATTATTTCCACAACAGTCAAAGGCTTGTAGTAGAATTCGCAACGATTCGAGCGGTAGCGGATCGAGAGTACGAACCAGGAAAATCACCCGAGGAAATGCCAGCTGTTATTCCGCTGCGTGTGAGAGGCCCGAAGGCGGAAGGGATCCTCATTGGAGTCACTGCATCTCGAGCGACATTCTCCACTCGAGTCGCCGAAATTGTGAATACGTGGGCTAGCAATTTACCAAAGGGTGTCTTTGTTCGCTTCTTCGTGGGAGATCCGGTTGGTGCTTCCGAATTGAAGAGTGGTTCTGAAGCAGATATCGCATATTTGGCGAAACAAGCTAATATTTCAGACAATAGCACAATCGCCGTCATGAAAGGAGTCCGAGACGACGAGTATCCTCTCGTGCAGAAGGCGGCCGCCGTTTTGAGGTACATGGATAAGGCTATTCTGAGTCTAAAGCGTCAGTCCCGGAAGAACAAAATCGATTGGGTGTTTGATGTTGATGATGACACCTATGTCAACGTCGAGGCACTGCAAGAGTTCCTGTTCAAAAAGAGCCATAGAAAACACACGTACATTGGTCAACGAGGTGAGGGTGCAGTAGAGGACCGCGAAATGTTGCGCAATGCTGGGCTGAAGAAACCGTACTGCATGGGAGGAGCTGGAATCATCATGGCAAAGGATACATTTCGAATGGTGGTCGACCACATCAAAGGATGTATCGACGAAGCCAGCAAGACCCAGACAATTTTATACGACGACGTACTGATTGGCATGTGCCTGCAGCGCCGACTTGGACTTGGATGTTGGGATGACCCGAGTTACAACCCCAATACATTCGCACACAACTTTCACGCCTCTGACAGTTTTCCAAGTGATGCAAATCTTTGGACGACCGTGTCGTTGCACCCTCACAAGACGCCAGGGATGATGAACAGGACCCATGAGCGGTTCAAGAATTTTGGAATATCGACTCACGTAGTGTACTAGCGGGTGCTCGTTTACTCTCGTACGCCAAAGGCGGATTCTAGAGTACACGTTATCGCGTGGGCATGTCCACCGTGAAGAACAAGCACACCTTTGAAAAGAGCTAAATGGTATGCACACTTCCACAACTACGGTAGCAAGCTATGACATAAGATCTTTAAACGGGAAAGTACTTCCACGTGTAGGTCAGAGCACACTATGAAGAAGGGAGCTCGAAGTCGTACGAGTCGGCGCATCCAGTTCTTCGTGGACACGTGCTTCCATGCAACATGACCGATGATGGTAGGATGATGAGGTTTGAACCAGTCTCATCATCAATCATCACGTTCCTTTACAAGCTGAGGCAAGTAGGAGGGGAGGAGAACGACCTGTGAATGAATATTGTGCCTCTTCGATCGCAAATATGGGTGGGCAACACGAGGCGACGAAGGCTTGTCGTGGCAGCTTTCGTCGTTTTTCTTCTTTGCGTGAATTCCCTCCTGGGCAGTCATGTCGACCAATTCAGTCAGCACAGGTAAGGCTGTCTTCCCTTCGTGGTATTGCATGATTTGAGAACAAGCATCTAAAACAAGCCTTCTGTCGCCCCAGTCTTGGGATGGATACAGTGTATTTAAATGCAAAAATCGGTAGCAAGGTAACTGGAATCCTAATTGGTGTCACTGCCTCTCGAGCAACCTTTCCTACCCGCGTTGCCGAAATCATGAAGACCTGGGCAAGCGACCTGCCAAAAGGGGTATTTGTGCGTTTTTTTGTCGGCGATCCCGTTTTTCCTACCGATATTACGAGCGGCTCGTTCGACGATATTGCCGGTCTAGCTCAACAAGCTGGTATTTCGGATGAAAGCACTATTGTTGTTATGGAGGGTGTCCAAGATGATGAATACCCCCTTGTGTACAAGGCAGCAGCTGTATTGGAGTACATGGATAGGGCACTTCGCGATTTGGAGCAGCAATCCCAAGAGAACCAGATCAATTGGGTGTTTGATGTCGATGATGACACTTATGTCCACATGAGTGCGCTACAAGAATTTCTAGTTGGACTCAACTCTACAGAGCACAATTACATCGGTCAACGGGGATGGGGCGAAAACCCAGATGAGCTCTATAAAGGCGGGCTCAGAAAGGCTTACTGCATGGGTGGAACGGGCATTCTCATGGCAAAAGGCACGTTTCGAGTCTTGATCGACCACTTGGATGATTGTATCCGAGAAGCCAAGAAGAAAATGAAGATTATCTATGATGATGTGTTGTTTGGGATATGTCTGCACAAACAGCTTAAAAAAGGATGTTGGGACGGTCCGTCATTCAATCGAGACACATTCGCGCACAACTATGATAATTCAGATTCTTTCCCCAGCGACACCGACCTTTGGAAGACAGTATCATTGCATCCTCACAAGACGCCAGGGATGATGACCAGGACTCACGAACGATTCAAGAAGTTTGGAACGCTCTTCACCACCCACTGAGTCGGTGATTTTACGATATCAAATGACAGAAGACATGCCAATTTAAAGAACCACTTCCTCTACTACCAGAGGGATCGTCGTGCTGTTTGGAAGCGACGGCGTCCCTCTATTACTCGGAGTATCGCAACGACCAATGTGACCACAGGTGGCTCAGGAATAGCTAGCTAGGGGATCATAATTGACGTCGCCACATCGAGGGGAACCTTCCCCGCTCGCGTTCCCGAAATCACGAGCACCTGATGGGGGAGAAATTTTCCAAATGGGGTGTTTGTTCGTTTTTTGTAGGCGATCCCATTGTTACATCCAAGCTCAGTAGCAGTTCAATGGCGAATGTAGCCATTTAGATCTGCATTAGAATTTGGGAAAACAATGCCCGTTCACTTCCTCTTCGTGAATGGTCTCAACACCAAGGGACGTTTGTTCTCGAATGTGTCGGATAAAAGTAGCCCCCAGCGAGAGAGACGTGCATAATTCGTTTGCACGAGATGCACGCAACCGGGCACATCCAGTCTTTGCCCAAAGACGCAAGGGATGGACTAATGGAGGCTTTTTGCCACACCGACCGCTCCTGTTGGCACTTCGTTCGGGTCAGGTTCTTTGTAGCCCATTAACCTCATTAACTCGGGGTCCACATTATCACGAATGTACTCCAAATCCAATGAACTTTTGTAGCTTGAATATCGCTTTGTTTCGCTACCATATTTGATCATTGCATCGACAAATCCCGTACGATCCTTGCCGTGGGCTGCCTCACCCTTCTTTGCCGAGTTCAAAACGTACACGAACTTTCCGTCATTTCGCATGCTTCCCCCTGCACACTCACAAACAGTTTTGGTGACCTCCTCAGGATGAAAGATAAGATCTTCAATGCGTACAAGAAGTCTCGGAAAAGAAACTTTCAAGTATTCCTGGTAATAATCATTCCAGAGATGAAGGATTGATGAGTGTTTCCTGGAAAACTCAGCGTATGACACGTGCGTCTTCAGGTTCGGCAAGGAGAAATCCGGACAATGTTCCTCTGTATGATGCCAATTCGCGGTATAATGGTGATGGCACATGGAGATCAACCATGTCACTAGTAGAGGAAGGAGCGACGAACGATGACGGGTAAGCAAATGTCTCCCACCATGCCACCGTGTTCCGATGCGAACAACCAACTTACATGGATCTCGGATAGTCACCGCCGGGAGAATAGCATCCGCCCCAATATCTGCATCGTGGTATGTTTTGTGATTCCGCCGGAACTCATCATCACCCGGTGGAGTGTGCTTGCCCCTACAATAGTCATTGAGCTGAGAATGGCGCTTGCCGGGAAATGCAAACGACGAACCTCGGCGCCTGTACTCACCATGGGACCTGCCATCTAATGCCTCTATTCTTCGCACCGTACTTGTTCATACGACTTTGCATATGGCAATTGGCAATTAGTAGCTCTGCCATGAGGTTTGTTCCCGAGTTGAATGTTCCTTCAAAATTACGGCATACTCTTATGAGTGACCCAGGCGTTCTTACTTGCCACTCTTGTCCAGCATGTTGATACTCACCTGCAGCCCCGACGAAGCCTTCCTTTTTCGTGTTTTCCTGAAATTCTTCACATCGATCTAGTCCATGAATGATTGGTTTAGGGCCGTACAGCCGTACAACCTCGCTCCACGTCGGCAATGCGTCTATCGTCTCTTTGTCTAATTCTTCTTCAATGCCCGCACGCCTCACAATATCCAAAACGGGCTCCTTGTCAGCGTCATCCACTGATTTTTCTAAGACAGGGTTTATAACGGTATGGGACACGAGACTGCTGGTATTCGATACAATGCCATCGTTGCGGTCCACCAGCCAAATCATATAAAATACATCGGCAAGCGAGAAGAGAAGACCCACCAGAAGGATGGTCCACATGACAGAGCCCCCCTTACTTCCGCGTCGTTCATCCCCCACGGCAGAATTCTGCTTGTCTAAGCGCTTTTTGCGCCTCGCTTTCGTTCGAGGTTGGCGGCCCGTCGTGCTCCCCCCATCAGTTGAAATGTCATCGGCCATGGGGACCCCAGACAGCGACCCAGATTGCGCCATTCTTTTTGTCTCGGCGTCTCTTCTTGCAAGGGGGTTAACAAATCGACCTCCAGTTGAGGGCGGCGAGACGGTAACGATAGCACAAGGTGAACTTTGTGTCGTTGGGGCTTGGAGGAGAGAAAAATGCCATCTCCTCTTTTGTCGTCATCATCATCGGTCATTGTTGCGGCTTGCGCGGCGGTGCGCTTTTCGATGACGATCGAAGCTACCGGTAGACGATGATGACTTTTACGTGCGACGACTCGCTCGACTTGATGCATTGTTGTGGTCGCACGAGTCGCGCGGTTAAAAATTGCGAGTTGTGCATGCTTGGCGGATGACTTCTCCATAGCTCGAGATGGTATTGCTATAGTACTAGCTATCATAATACACACAGTAACCGAACATCAACGACTGCAAGAGTGATCATGGAGGTGGCTGGAGTCCCAACCAAGTGGCCTCAAGGTCACAGAAACGTGACAAACAAGTGGACAAATATTTGGTCGCGATGAGACAAAGTCGAGTGGCAAATAGCTGATGATGTGGACGGGCAGCCGGCACGCAAGGTGAGACACACCGCCATTTGAAGAAAATTAACAACTAGTATTATGGCCATGCCAATGATTTGTCTCGCTCCGACTCGTCTCTTCACGCCCCACTGGTTGTTGCTCTACAATTGAGTATCTGCTTCCTTCTTGTAGTCCAAGACTCGGTCCACCAATCCGTACTCTTGCGCCTCATAAGCACTCAAAAAGTTATCCCGATCCAAATCCTTGATGATTTGATCCGTCGTCTGACCCGTGAACATGGAGTACATTTTGACCAAATTGTCTCGAATTCTCATAATCTGAGCGGCCTCCACCTTGATATCTTCTGCTTGCCCTTGCGCGCCTCCCATGGGCTGGTGGATCATGATTCGAGAGGAAGGAAGTGCCAATCGCTTACCCTTGCTACCGGCTGCCAAGATGAAACTAGCCATACTGGCAGCAAGACCGAGATTGATGGTGATAACTTCTGATTTGATGTGTTGCATGCAGTCGAAAATAGCCAAGCCTGAAATGACAGATCCACCAGGGCAGTTGATGTACAAATAGATTGGTTTGGAAGAGTCTTCCGAATCCAAGTACAGCATGACTCCAATCACTTGGTTGGCAAGTTCGTCGTCGATTTCAGATCCCAAAAAGATGATGCGCTCACGGTACAATCGATTGTAGATATCAACCCTGAAAAAAGCGAAATAAGAACATGTGCAAAGTCAGGGAATGCAATCGCCGGACGACTGAGCGACGCAATGAATCACGTACCAATCCGCCTGCTGAGATCCTGGAACTCGGTAGGCTACTTTGGGGACACCAATGGGCATCATTTTGATACTGGCGGCTCCGGAAGCCTTGTAGTTCTTGGAGGACCCGAAAACTTGTGAGGCGACAACGTGCTTAGGCAAGGGAGAGATCACTCCATGACTACGAGGCACAAAGGAAGGGGCTAGCACATGGAAGAATGGATCGAAGTGAGAGACAGGTGAAAGACGAGTAGAGGCCGAAATTCACCTTGGATGCCGTGCCGCACTTTGCCGACACAACCCATCATGACATGACTCAATGGACGAAAAAGACGATGTATCTCACCATAAGCAGCCGCCGACCCGAAGATTGCCAACAGAGAAACTAATGATTTCATCATGATGAATGATTCTAAGAACCAAAACAAAACTCAAAGGAAGTTGTATCTACAAAAGGCGAGAATGAAAGCCGAATGGAGCGACTACCGATGATGCCACATCTTCCATGGTCCGGCATGGTCGGTGGAGAGAAATCCAAAGCAGATGACGAGCAAGAATTGTTGGGAAGCCACCAGATGTTGCTTCCACGTAGCGATTGGCAGCAACGGTGACGTCACATGAATTTTAGAATTTTCCCCAAAAGATCCAATTTCGGGGTCGACCGTCTGCCCTCCATCCGCACTTACACTCCAGCCCACACGCGCCGCATTTTGCTTTGAACAGTTCTATGGTGCCTCTACTATTCTGCTAGACTTTATTATTTTGCTGACTATCATTCCACCGGCTTTTGACTTTTACCGAGGAGGTCGCGTCTACTATTCAATATCTAGTACTAGAATGGTCGCTTGAACATACCCAGGTGTGCATCAGCGACCGAAGAATCCAAAACCAACGAGATTGTCGGATCAAGAGTCGGTTGCGAAAACCATATAAAGGAAGGGGATTGTACCAACCAAGATAGTACTCGTTAGGAAGCAATGGGCCTGCTTTCTTTTTATTAGAGCGTCCAGCATAAGTCGTCAAAGTAAGTCTCGGCGGACCTATCAATGAGACCCCGACAAGACCGGTTGCAGCAAATTCAGAAGCTAGGACCTTGTTCGAATCGGTGCCATCAGACTAACCGTGCGACTGGCTTGCCTTTGACTTCTCCTTCTTTTTGCTGTAATTACGAGACACTCGACTTATCCAGGTAGAAAAGGTCACAGGCTGTTTTTGCTTCGTCGTCGTATCCGTCTTCACCAGCAGTTGGGCATTAGGTGGAGTCACCAAAAGAGCCTCGAGCTGAGGTCGTACAAACACAGTGGCTGCGACGCGATTCGGATTGTTGTATTTTTCTTGTACCACCCGGTGCTTGATGGACGGAAAGGCATTGCCCGTCATGTACGACAGGACCGACCCAACAAAAATGACAGCCACAGCATGACCATGACAGGGAACAGCGAGCCACGTCTTGCTTCGAGGACAATGATATTCCAAGCCCATGGCCAAGGGATTGCGTCCCGGGACGTCGTGAACAATCACCGAGATGAGAGATGGATCTGTGTGCATGGGAAGTAAGATTCTTGGAGGTTCGTCATCATTTTCGACGACAGAGGATGATGATTCGTCAGATGGAATCACATATTGCTTGACATGAAACTGACTCGAGCTCCGGGTAGGACCCAACGTTTGTTGAAACCACCCCTCAGAAATGTCAAGCTGTCGTTCGATCGCGGCCAAGACATGGTTGGCAATGGTATGCAAACTGATAGACAACTCCGCCATGCTCTCAACAAACTCTGGCAAGGATTTCATCTCTAAAGTGTCATTATCCGAAAACACAAAGCCTTCGCGATGGGCATTATATCGAGACAAACTGTTGTCGCCACCGGCGGTATGATAACCCGTCGCATGCGCGGAATCTGCGTCGACGGCAATCCAGTCGACCGAAGAAGGGTCGTCGTGTACGCGTTGCAAGGCACACCGAGCAATGCCGAATGCATGGGCATGAATTTCTTCCACAAATGGTGGTAGATCCACTGTAGCAACACCAATGGTTCGAAGATCCGAGGCGACGCGATTCCACACGTCAAACTCCTCCGACGAAAGAAAATATTCGCCGTTGGCGCAATCATGGTTTGTCTGTCGCAGCATCATGAGGTTGCCTGTTCCACTTTCTTCAAAGTTTGCTGCTCCTACTACCAGTGGACCACAGAATTGCCTAAGGTACCACGACAACAACATCACACCATTGTGGTTGTTGCACCTTCATGTTCTCGGCCATTCTAGAATATATGTTAGCTTTGGTGTTGAGGTCCTTCGATTGTCATCACGTCATCGCGATTTTTCAGACTCGACTCTCGCGAATTGTTTTTAATCGGCTGGGTCCAATTCTGGCGCGCTCTCCTAGCTACCAGTACGGCCTGGCCGCCGCCCCAAAGATCCGCGAACGCCGGCCGGCAAACGTCAAAACCGTTTTCGCAACCATCACACCACGATGCCGATAGCGAGTATTTAGCCATTGGCCACCAATACCGACATTCAAAAGCTCTCATTTTGCATTTGAGATCCTTACATAGCTAGCGGGAGTTGCAAAAGGAGACCTCAAGATTGCATATTGCTGTTGCTTTTACGAGGGGAAAGGACAACGAAATCATGGAGACTGAGAGTAAGGAGGAGACCTTGAGCCAGGCCGAGAAGAATCTTCAGAGCAATGTTCCCATTTACAAGTTCATCATTACGGGAGGTCCTTGCGGTGGGAAAACGACAGCTTTGGCCAGGCTGTTTTCCTTTCTCCGAGAGCGTGGTTACGAAGTCATTACCTGCCCAGAAGCTTTCACTATATTTGGATCCAACGGAATGGGCTTTGAATACTTTTCGACCGACGGAATGGATGTCGTCATTCAGAATAGCGTGTTGGATGTCCAGCTGAGTTTGGAAGAAAGTCTGGAACGAATCCTCAAGGCAAGGGGCAAGCCAGCTGTCTTGTTGTGCGATCGTGGACCGATGGATGGCTCTGCGTATCTCACTGAAGAGAAATGGAACAAGATACTCGAGTCGAGAGGGATCGATGTGACGGATCTTCGAGACCAACGATACAATGCGGTCTTTCACATGGTGACGGCAGCCGACGGTGCACCGGGATACTACACATTGGAGAACAATCAAGTACGAACAGAAACACCCGAGCAAGCGATTGAGGTGGACCGAAAAACGCAAAAAGCATGGGTCGGTCATCCGCACATGTATGTATTTGACAATTCCACGGACTTTGAAGGGAAATTACAACGCGTCGTCGATCGCATTTCTGGAATCGTGGGTCTTCCAACCAACCTATCTCGTCGTTCCGCCAAATTTCTGCTCAAAACACGGCCCAATCCGTACCTGTTCCCACGGGACGTTGCCTACCATATTTTCGAAGTCGAAAAGGTCTATCTTGTGAATCAAGACAATGAGGAACAATCCTACAGTTTTATTCGCAAACGCACGACGATCGATAAGAAACGCAATCGCAAAGGCTCGGTGTACCAGCTAACTACCGCACAGCTCAGTTCGACGGGTGAAGTCATTGAACAGAAGCGTATCATTTCCGCCCGCGAATATTCGGCTGCCTACAAGACGAGGGATACGTCGAGACATATTATTATTCAAGAGCGCATCAGTTTTCTCTACAAGCTCCAGAGTTTCACAGTTCATGTAAGTAAGCCGAGGCGTACTGACTGTATGGTTGCAATTCAAGAATGATGTCTACCTTTTTCGTCGCTGACACGTTGCTATTCTATTTCAGATCTACGAATCTCCCCAATTTGCCGCTGGGATTTTCATATTACATGCTCAAGTAGAAAGTACAGAAGCCGAGGCACCAGAGGTTGAGTTGCCGCCTTTTCTAGACGTGGAACGACGACTTGAGGGCCCAGAGGATGAACAGAAATATGGTGCCTACAGCCTATCGATTATTCAGGAAGGAAATTCATGAAATCTTATTGCGGTACGAGAAGGCTTCCATTACACGGGGGAATAAAACGGCGCGCCGTGCTATAGAGTCCAGGATCGAGACGTTGTGCAAACGATACAATTTGATCTATCTCTTTAGGACTGCCGATAGAACCTAGCTCTCTACTAGTAGTGAAGTAAGGCTCTGCTTGCTCCTGACTGTATCACGTGGTTGTTTTGTGGGGCCATCTCGGCAGAATTATGGTTCGGACCACTGAGTCTGTCACTGCGCACGACGGTAAGGTAGAGCGATCCAAGACCTAGCGGTATTTCATTCGTGGACGAGTCCTGGATCGGTCAACGGACAGAACACGCCGCGCTGAACCGCGGGTTTTTTCCTCGCCATCACATAACGAGAGACGACCATGACGGCGGCGGACACAAGCCAACGACGCAAAGGAACGGCTGAACACAAAACGAGATCATCAAGAGACAAACTCAAAGCAACACATCAAGCCCACACACAGCACTTGTCAAAGATGAAACTGGTCAAGTTCTTACAGAAACTGAATCGAGAGCAGGTCACAATTGAGCTCAAAAATGGGACAGTAATACAGGGCACGGTAGTAGGGGTGGACGCCACTATGAATTGCCATTTGAAAAAGGCCAAAGTCACAGTGTAAGTGCGAGGAAGAGTCTTATTGTTCGAGGGAAAAATGAGCGGGAAGATTGTTCTTTTTGCCTATTTTGCAAGTTGTCTTTCATGTGTTTCTAATCTGTTCGCTTCTCTGTGCCCCCACAGCCGCGGGAAAAATCCCGTCTCTTACTCAACGCTTTCCGTTAGGGGATCCACGATGCGATCTTGGCTGCTACCGGAGAGTCTTAACTTGGATGCCTTGTTAGTGGATGATGCACCAAAGAAGTCCGTTGTACCAAAACCATCATCAGCGCCGGGCGGGGGTAGGGGAAGAGGCCGAGGCCGGGGGCGTGGAAGACGATAAGTGTTGTGAATACTTTCGGAAAAGAACGGCAGTTTGGCAACGCGTTGAGCTTAACGGTAGCGTGATGGGCTTTAATCCTTTGAGAGGAACATCTCGCGTTTGGCCAAGGTCGCTCTCATTCTATTTTTTGGAGCACATTATTTGCTAGTCATCGATTTGCTTGTCATTTTGGCCCCAAACCAAAGCGGCCTCCCAACGTCATATAGGAACCAAAAGCCAATATAACTTGCACTTGTAGTTGAATTGCATCGCTTGTATAATGCTGCATCGCTTGTTTGAAATCGTCTTTTGTGGCAGCTGCTATCCATCATGTGGTCGAAGTATGTGTACCCGATGGAACAAGTCTGTTCAGGGAAACGATGCCCACCTTTGGAAAGATCTTTCCCTTTTCAACAACATTCCCAAGCCTCGAAAGCCGGCTATTCCAAGGGTTGTTTGTCTACCAGTGTGCAAACTCGACGATGTCTCGACCTTGTACGAAGGCTCCCTCCAACAGCTTCGAAGTGAAGAATACTTTGATCCAACCAACGAAGATGAGTTCCCCGACGATTTGGAACTACGAGTCGAAGACGATGACGACAGCACGGATTTGGAAGTAGACAGGCGATTCTTTGCCGAGCTCTACTCTACACCATTGAAGACTTTTCGGTCGCAACGCTCCATCTATGGGGACGGATCGAGCTACAGTACCCAACGTCACCATCATGCCCATTCTTCTTCTTGCAAATCGGAATCCACAGACGCTACCATGCAAAACAAGAATACGTTCACAACATACCTTACCAGCTCTCAAGCCATGATTTAACTTTTTTGTTGAAAGTCGGCGCACTAACAAAATGTAACTGTCAACATTCTAGAAACAAACAATCTGAAACTCTTTCCGTTCCTCTATGACCAGAAAGGATCTTGCTCCTTGGGAACTCCTTGCATCGTTCCAGCTGCAGATGATTGACCCTCCACACTATTTGGAATGAGAACATCCGATAGATCCATGTACTCGGCACCCTTATCTTTCCACTGCCCCTCCACATTGTAGAACAATCTAGATTTTTGAGTTTGGACGTGCACCATGACACTTCCATAATCCAGCACGATCCAACCACTTTCAGCTCCTCCTTCTGGTACCCCCGTCGAACCTGGCAACATATCATATTGTTCATGTACATCCTTTTTAATGGCCGCCGCAATGGCTTGATTTTGGGGTCTGGAATTTCCGCACACAATGACGACAAAACTGGTAATGGTCGAAATGGCAGATACCCGCATGGCCACAATATCTTCCGCTTTTCTCCCATCGGCAGCACGAACCACGCATCTCACCAAGTCCGCCAAGGCATCTCGTTCCGGAGGAACATTGGGTGGATCGTCTCCTACCATACTATCCATGGGTTGGTTGATAAAGTCGATCATATCCTTGGCGTTATTTTTATTCTCCATCAATGCCGTCGAACTCAATGACCGTTGTTGTCGTTGAATAAAGACGGTCATTCTGGAATGGATAGAGAAATAGTACAGAAGGAGGGAAGACATATGTGAGATGCATTGCCTGATGTCGATCCACACATCCAGCACCCACACGACCGGCTGCCTACCCGTTGTTGTGAGTCTTCCATGGGACCGCGGTCCAAGAATGTGTCGCAACCAGGAGGCTCAGAAACGCCAAGAATTGAGGTGCTCGAGACATTATCATCGTATATTTGACAGTTTGTAATGAGTGAGTCGCAATGGATGTTCTGTGCTGTGTTCCAGTCGTTTGGCTCTGCAAAAAAGGTGATGGCCACCGACGACGATGAGAAACGGAGAAGTGGTTTTGATGGCGTTGCGACTTTCCCCCTTTTCCGTTTTGGCACCCCTTTTGATTGCTTGGTGGAGGGAGATCTTCCTTCCAACATCTTCCGCGTGGCAGGTTATGGTCCCGCCAAGGAGTCACTGATGCCATCAGTCACGTTCATGACGCAAGCGAGCACCAAGGCGATGATGCGATCGTGTCGTTGTTGGAAGATCGTTGTCAACATTTCATCTTCTTTCGGTGTCGTTCTCATCGACTTTCGAAGAACGTCCACCGTCAACGCACCTTTCCCTGCTGATTCGATTGCTTGACAAGGACACAGTTGGAGCATTCCGACCCACAAACATAATTTCACAATTACTAGTAGTAGAGCATGCTAAGATCGTCTCCGCTGGGAAAATCCTTTTCAAGTCAAAGAAGAATTAACAACATGCGAACCATTTGGAAACGCCAACCGTTGCTTTGCATCACTGCGGCGGCAGCCTTTACATCAAGTTCACAAGCATGGGTGCCCCCCACAACGACGACCTTTACGCGTGGAATCACCAGTACACGTTCATCGCACCTGGTGCCGCCTTGTCATGAAAGTCTCCTGTCCTCGTCATCACCATCGGATCATACTCATTTCCATGGCCCCACTAGGCAACCACAACGACCACAGACAAGAATGTTTTCGTCGAAAAAAGAGGAAGGCTTTTTAGAAAAACTCGGCAATACCGTCAAGTCGTTTTTGCCCACGAAATTGTTTGGTTCTCAGGAAGAAAAGCAAGCGCTGGCTCGCAAGCAAGAGTACCGAGATCAGGTGAGCGGTGGACTCGATACCATGTTGAAAGATGCTCCCCTAGGTGTACGAATGCTGGGAAAGATGATGAGTCCCTTGGTGAGTAGCATGGCATCTAGTTTGGCGGAAACTGTAGCCGAACAACAGCGAACCATGGAACAAGTCATGGACGATGCGCGTGGATATTTAATGGGAGATCCGGCCGCGACGGCATTGTTGGGAGAGCCCATTTCGTTGGGCCCTCCCTTTTCACAAGCCTCTTCCACTTCGACGATTAACGGAAAAACGCAGTCTCGAGTCGAATTGGCCATGCCCGTGTCGGGATCTCGTGGTTCTGGAACGGTACAGGTGCTGGCGACACAGGATGGAATTTCGCAAATGTTGTTGGATGCAGGTGGACGACGCATCAATGTCAGCCTGTCACGACGAGGAGGAGGTGGAAATTCCTATTGGTCTTCGGCGGGATCCGGAAGAGTCAATGGCGATGACAATATCATTGAAGCAGAAGTCATTGACAAAAATACTAAGTAAAATGCCCACATCTATTGTTTCACAAATGGTAGTATGTATTATGTAATATGCAACGCAATAATGATACATCGCGACAGAAAAATGCACTTTACACCCCTGGCACTCAATAACAATGTGCCATGTCCTTTCATCGACCCAATTCACCAAATTTCCACCTTCCACAGCAATCAAGTTGTTGTTAAATCTCCAAGCGCTTGGAATAGTCCGTCAACCGCAAGCAAATGTCCTTATAGTAGGGCGACTGATTCAAACCCAATTTCGCGTATATATTCTTTGCCATGACAAAGTTCGCATGTGCTTCTCGACCCTGGTCGAGCCGATCACTTTGGATGCAACCCAAACTGTACGCCGTCACTGCTACTCCAGCGTGGTTTTGTCCAAAGATCTGCTCTCTGTATTGCAAGACCGCTTTGTAGTTTTGTGCCGCAATGTCAACCTCTCCCCGATTCAGTCGAACGCCGGCAATATGGTTCAACGAGTCGACAGCATCAATGTGATCCGGCCCGAGTAGTTTACATCGAATCTTTAGTCCATCCGAAAGGGCAGCTAGTGCCAAATCTAGATTAGCATGAGTCATACTGGCCGCCAGTCCAACTTTATCCAGAGCCCGGGCGACTGATAAATGCATATCACCACAAATTGCTTGAAATATCTTGAGGGCCGAGAGAAACGTCTTTCCTGCCGTCTGATATTGTTGTGCCATTAACTGGGCGTTCCCAAGTTCCATCAACGCCTCCGCCGTTCGAATGTGACGAGACCCCAGAGATACGGTTCGACGCATGACACACCGAGTCCAGTATTCCAAGTGCATCTTTTGGATTTGATTCGCTTGAGCTTCCTTTGACGGGGCTTTGGACTCGGCTTTTTCTTCACAAGGGAGATATAACCTGGCATATGACTTGGACGGCACACCTAAAGGACTATCCTCAACGTAGATTGATGTCGTCGACGACGAGCCACTGGAAACAGTCACCGTGTCACTTGTAGTTCTGCTTGTGGTTGAGAGTGTTTTTGGACGAGGAACCGTAGTTCTAATGATTTGAACTGAGCGCTTTTCTTGGGGCGCTGGGGCGGTCGACATTCCCATGCTTTTCGGATGGGAGACCATTATGCTATGGTCAGCACTCTTGCAAGCAGCTCAAGACACTCTACCGTGGAAAACGAGTCTTCCTCGAAAAGTTGTTGAAGCACGATGCCGTTCAGATAGATGCTGCTGCTCGTCGATTTTTCGGCAAGTGCCTCATCAAAGTTCGATGATGGAGGGAGATATTCGATGCTTCTGCCATGCGTTCAGGCACTCATAAATCTGGCGGGAGATCGGCGAATTCGGCAGAAAATCGATCAACCCACATGGTGCAACTTCGGGCACCTCGATAGATAACCGACCGTTACCGCCGAAAAAGGGTTCGTTTGATTCGTTGTATAACGGCTTTTCAACCCTGAAATAACGTAATATTCACTTGCAAACTTTCAAATCCCAGGTCTCCCAAGATCAAGGTTCTCGTTCCTTTGAGAATAGGAACCACCATGATCGGCTTTGGGTCTACCGGTAGTAGGGTTACTCGACTCTTGCGGATACAGTAGGCAGTGCCACAATGACGACGCTGACGAAAAGGATCAGCACCTCGCAGTACAGATCTTTTCCAGCAGCGACACGAGGTGGAGAGCGCATAGGTGCGACGGCTTTCTTCTACTACTATAGAACAGGTAGCTTGCCGATAGCCGCTTATTATAGCAATTGTCTATGAGCTCAGAGAGAGCACCCCCAGTAGGTATGCTAGTAGCCATACACTCCAGAGGCAAAGAAGAGCGCAGACGAACAAGCCTCTAGGTACCTGGTTCGTACGATAGTAGAGGAATGGATAGCAGGAGAGGAACCAAAGAAGTCGACATCGAGTCATTTAGGTCAAATGATTTAGACTAAAACGACTTCAGTGTATCGCATACCCCTGATTGACAATGACCGCCGCACTGTGATCATTGCCACAATCACCCTCACAGAAACACCATTCCTGTTGCTACCGAGCATTTGATTGATTTGCTTAAAGCCGAGCGCATTTACTACAGATGTCACCTCTCTCCAGTCTGCTCTTTGTTCTGTCCTTTTTGATTTATCAGGGACTGGGTCAGGATGTCATTCCTGTCATTGATAATTTGGCACGAGTCAAGGAACATCGCTTCGGTGCGAATGGTGACATGGTTGCCGGCGAAGAGGAAATGCGGAAAATTATTATTCAGTGGGACACGATTCCAGGAGCTCTCCAATACCAAGTTTGTCACAACTGCAAGATGACGGACGATGGTGTACTGGAGCCTGGCGAAATCCATCCAGTCGCACTCGACATGGTGAGGGCAGGCCGCCCCGTTTTTGTTCGGCCCAATACACCTCTTGGAAGAAATACCTTTCATGTACGAGCAAGCGTGGAAGAAGGAAAATGGGGCCCTTGGAGTGAGCAAAGAGTCTTCAATGTTGACGCCCCTGGGAATGCCGTGCACGACGAGTTGTAGCTTGCTGTGTTGGGTTCAGCCTTGCATTGGAAATATTCGAATGCGGCTTTATTACCCTGGATGCACTGTATGACGAGCACGTTATACTCTTTTCTCGATCATCCTTGTTAGGATGGTTGACATCGGTTGTAATTGGTACCTATTTCTATTAAGTAGTAATGCTACTTGTTCGATAATCTATACTCGATTAATCTAGTTTTCCTCGAGCATATCTGTCGTTCAGACTTAGATTTCCAAAGATAGGATCCGACACTTGGATTACAGCAACGATGATTGTTTTTGCTGTTGGCAACTGTAGTAGAACATAGGATCTTGGATCTCTTCGCTCGTAGAAGGGTGGACGTACGTCGGTTAGACGTCGTCTTTAATAGTCCGCTTAGTCAGTTAAAAGAAGAAAATCGTGCCGACGTCATTGTTCGGAAGAATGTTCTCGAACGAGAAGGAGGCGCGCCACGTTTTGACCGACGTACGAAACGCGACTCCGTAGCAAAGATACGAGTGTCTACATCGGCATCATTCAACTTGAGGCAATCAACGCAAATTCCGTCATATTTTTCCTCCTTTGACACTTTCAAAGGAAAAGGTTGTCGTGAAAGGTTGTCAGACACCATTGTGAACTCCTTTTGCATTGAACGAAAGAGACAGAAATGGCAGCATTTTTGTCTTTCCATCGCGTTGCCACTTTGTTGGGGGTTCTAGCTTTCCTTTTTATCGACGGATCGGATGCTTTCTCGACGCCAACGGATGTCAAGACTGTCAACATTGGAAAGGACATGGACTTGAGCATCCTTGTTCCTCCTGATGGAATCAATCGCCAATGGTCAACTGGCAACGAGGCAGGCAGCGTGATATCTACCAACAATGGTAGTGGTGACGTCGTTTGGCCGTCCAGTTTTGCCCTTGCGAGACTGATTGCCCACTGTCCCTTTCTCGTCAACGACAAAAACGTGTTGGAGCTTGGATGTGGCCTGGGCTTGCCATCACTCGCCGCTTTACTCCACGCAAGTCCTGCTCATGTTGCATTGAGTGATAAGGATAACACTGTTTTATCTTTGGCATACAAATCGAGTACCCAGTTGAACCGGGCAAGAGCAAGCGTTTCACGGACGACCATGGATTGGTCGGACAAGACGACGTGGCCAAACCTTGATTTTGACATTTTGATGGGATCCGATATCCTTTACGAAAAGGGCTCCATCTTATCTCTTGTGAATGTTCTCAAGTTCTACCTCGAGGACGACGAGGACCTTTTGAAGAGAGCGATTATTGTCGACCCCGTCTCACGAGAAAACCGAGACGCCTTCACCTATGCTGCATTCAAAGCTGGTCTGGAAGTGGAACACGAAGAGTTCCCAGGCATGAGTGATTTTGTTTTGCTGAGTATCTCTTGGGGTGGTTAATTAGTAGGATTTCCTATCGGGGATGCTGCGGGCTTTCAATCCAATTTTGATCACGGACGTTGCTCTACTAAAAGGGGATTCCCTGACCAACGTCTAGGCAAAAAAATCATTTATTTCTGGGCGGCGCTAGCTAGGATTTAGCTATTCTTTCTCCAGTAGGGTGCAACAGGCCACGTTGACAGGAAATCCTTCAAGTACCGCATGTCACTGTATGACGATAGGACGCCAGGTTGTTTTAACGTGGCCTCGTATTCCTCCTTCGAGTTCTGGCTAAATACTCTTGTGGAGATAAGACGACGTTGAGGTGCATCGACCGCGTAGGTTTCGTCAAAGAACTCGATAATCCGCTTCTTAAGGTCGTTGGCGTCCTTCCTAGGATTGCCATTCAGAGTTGTTGCAGAAGTTGTTGAATCCGACTTGAGCACCAATTCATCTGCCAAACGTTCGAGTCTATCAAACACCGGGGTCGTCATCCGCTCGTTGCATCCTTCAGAGCCAGAAATTTCATTCCATGCAGAAGAAACCTCTTGGGAGAGTTTCGTATTGCCCTCCCGGTACTGGGCAACAATGCCTTGGGCTTCTTCTGCAATTAATTGTGGATCCATTTCCTCCAACTCTTTCCTGAAGAGTTTCAACCATTCCTCGATCCGTTCCTCGAGAACGACCGGGCTGGCAACACTGCTCTGAACGACAATCGTCAGGCCCCAACCACCGCCAGCTACCTTGCGAGTATAGGCGCTGACAATGTACCCCAGCTGCTCCTTCGTCCGTAGCTGGTTGTAGGCGGAATTGTACGCCATGGAAGCAATCAGGTCGACAAGGGCAACTCCCTCGTAGCCAAGCATGGCCTCAGCACCAGCTTGCAGCGTTAGCTCAACTGCATTATTTTCCTCCGACGAACTGACAGCAAGCTCCTGGTATTTGACAGGGATCGATTGCCCTTCAACGCCCGGCCCAAATATCATGACGGCCTCTTCTTTCGTGGGCAATTTCATGGATCGGAATCTGGGAAGTTCGGAGTCATGAAGCGGTGTTGACGGTTCAATAAAATGACGTTCAAGCACATTCTTAACCTCCCTCGCACCCTTATCATCAATATTGCCCATGCAAAGCGCGTTGACCTTTAATCGACCAGTGAGGCAGGCTTCGGCGACGTCCGCACATTGTTCCATTGTCAAAGGATCTTTCTCAGCGTATTCTCCTTCCATTAAGTCAACGTAATCATCTAGATACCACACATTTTCTTCCATGAGCAACCTGGAATTGTAGTTGGCAACCTCGTACGGGACATCGAGGCGGTAATTCTTTGTTTCCCGAAGCAGACCATCCTTGGCACGTTCAAATTTATCAGAGAGAGCGGGATGGCGTTCTTTGCCCTCTCGCAGCTCTTGGATCAGCGTTAGCATACGAGTCGTCAATGTATCGAGCAAAAAAGGAATCTTTTCCGAGTAACCACTAACGGAAAGCTTGTACCCCGTGGGTGCACAGCTTATTCTAAAGGGATCATGTTGTGAGTGTCGCCATCGAATGTCATCCTCCGTCTTTGAACCATCCAACACTTACCGATAGTTACAGCCAGCCAAACTGGCATCATATACAAACGAATTGAGGTCGTCATTCAGAACCCGCTGATAGATTCTACTCAGTGTCATGGAACGAGGAGACTGATATGCGGACGGTGAAACAATTCCAACCTTCAGTATCGTTTTTGGAACACGCCAACTGACATCCATTTTGTGCCAAATACGCCAGTTCTTTCCTTCGTCGAGCAGCACCGGCGGGATTTTGCGGGCCTTTTCAAGTTCCGAATCCGTCAATTGACGCCCTTCGTCGTCGCAACGCAAAGAAAAGTCTGTCGGGATGTAATTGTTGAGCTCCGGAACGTGAAGTTGGCTGTCGATAGTTTCCGGATTTTCCCACCTCTTCAAGTCGGTAATGGGAATTTCTTTAATGCGATAATTAGCACCATACAACGGTTCCACGCTCCAATCGCCCGACTCGTCCTTTTGGAGCCCCGAGTCAATCACTGTGATGATGCAGTTGTCCGGGCGGAAACGCTCCAGAAATGCCTTGGCTACGATAGGGTCGTAATCGTCATAGGTACTGCCACTCGACAAGATTTCATGCGGTGTTGTCGTCTTGTCAAACAAAAGCTCGGCCGCTGATGAGCAAAAGTCCACGGGATCTCCGTTTTCTCGAAACTTAAAACTGTTCGCTGAGATCTGTCTCAGCTCATTGTGGTACTCAGAGATGAGTTCGGGCTGCTCAAGCGCTGTCTTTTTGATCAATGCGATCCACTGGAAGATCAAATCCAACACTTTGTCCTTCTCCCTCATTCCCTTTGGAGTGAGGGACACAGAGATTCCGAAAAGGCTAAAATCAGATGTATCGATGGACGCCCCAGATGTCAATGAATTTAGATATCCCATATCATTGAGAACCTGATGCAGAGATCCAGGCGACTCGTGACCGAGCAAATGGGACAAGACACGATGCGGCCGGCTCTTTTGGAGGACGGGATCATCAAGGGGTGGTGTTGCGAATTGTACTCTGAGACTTCTCGTCTCAAGTAATGGGATGAGTTCACGATACTTGCCAAGCTGCTCCGCTCCAAAGGCTGGGTTTTCTGGACCATAAATGGCATGTTCACGAGGAAACATCACTGCATTCGGATTCTTTCCTTCCCTTCGAGGGGGTTCATCCGAGTATTTTAGTTGCCCAAAGGTTCGTTCCACGGAATCCTGCAATGCATCCAAGGAGCTAGTCCCAACAACCGCAAGTCGCATATTCGAAGTGGTGTAATATTTCTCACGGAACCTTTTTAGTTCGTCGATCGGAGGCTCGCCCTTTGACATTAGTGTCTCGTAGTTGCCACTGTCGGTTATGATGAAATGGTGAGAACTCATGTGCCAGGCCTTCATCTTGCCATCCCACACTTAGTTATTACTTGTAACTTACCATCCAAAATTGGAAAAGGGATTCTTGGGATTCGATGTGGACTTGACAAATTGAAAATTACGCCAGGAATCATTAGTCTTGCCATTGCGATACTCGGAATCAATGGCTCGCAACTCTCGTTCGGCCATTTCCGGTTTGAACAAGGGCGAAATGAAGAATTGTGAAAATCGATCCAAGGCACCCTCCAATCCTTCACTGGTCGTATCTGGATCATTGTGTTGTGTCGTCACACTCAAGTAGTAGTTGGTGTCCTCCATGTCCCTGTGCGAAGCATGTCAAGCAAACACGAGTATATAAATGGGGGTAAGAACAACAGTTGACAACACAGGTCTCGGCATGCAAGAAAGAACCCAGTAACTACTCACGTGTAGGCATTGGCGAATCCACCGTTGCGAGATAAATATCCTTCATATTCATCCTCATCTGGATATTTTTCCGTTCCGAGAAACTATTATGACAGCATGACGAAAGATAGCAAGCAAACGAGTGCGTTAGCAAGTGAAGTCGTGCAAGTAGGAACCGTACACTCTCAACACTACAACAGGACATACCAGCATGTGTTCATAGAAATGTGCCAAACCAGGAATCGTATCATCAAAGTGACCTGCTTGAATATGCATGGACGCAGCTTCGACATTGGCAGACGAAGAATCTTCTCCTTCTTCGTCTTCATCGTCGCCTTCTTCTTCTTCTTCCTCTCCACCTATTCCATTGGCGTTGGTAGTGCTGACCAGAAGAGCTTGCAGATTGTTTTGTAGTTTAATCACTCGATAATCGCGCAAATCCCGATCTGGCTTGATGAAATCGTCCGCGTCTGCCAAAATGACAGTTCCTCGCTCATTTCGTTTTAGACTTGTTGTCTTTGTGGCTGTTGAAATTTCCCGAAGGACAGTAGCAGTAGTGTTGGCAGCTTCGGCCACCCCTTCGGCCATGTGGAGTCTTGCAAAGGAAGAAGGAACATGATTTCGTAAAGTAGCAGCAATCGCCTGTGGAGTTTTGGCATTGGGGTTCCAATAACTGGAGGATGATCCAAACGGATACGATACCGCCAATGGAGCTTTGGTAACAAACGACTGGACTGCCGATAAACGCAACACAAAAAAGCTCCACCACATCATAACGACAGCCGCCACTTTCATTCCGAACTATTCAAACCCAGGCGTCTCCTCTATAAGACACTACAAACCAAGAACAAGGTGCTTGTTACTGGAGTCGGAAAAAAGAAAAAGAATGAAACGGTACGATCACTTTGGGCAGCAGAAGGTGGGAAGATGGATCAAGGTCTGCCAGGACCAGCTGGTGTCTCGGTCGTATCGACGAATGCGCTGGAAGGGAAGAAAAGAAGAAATCGCGCCCTTTCTTGTCGTCTCTCTACGGGACAACGCGTCGTCACGTGGAGGGCATGAAAAGAGGGATCAGAAAATCCGAAAGGGGGAGCAAAAGAGAAGCACATTCGCTCATTTTTGAAATCGATGCAAACGTCCAATCAAAACCAAAAATAGATGGATAAACTCGGAATTGAACCGAGGACCTTGTGCATGCTAAGCACACGCGCTACCAACTGCGCCATTTACCCGACTGCTAATTTTCTAAACAACAACAATTATATTCATCTAAATTTAGAACGTACGTCATTCAATCCACAAAACATCATCAGAAAAAGGGAAGGAAATGGTTTCTCTTTCACTATCTCTTGTATCTAATAGCATACCGACCGTAGAACTTCTCTCCTTCCAACGAATAACATAGTTGACAATCCCACCAAGAGTCTATCCAAACGTACCATTGAGAAGGTTTCTTCTTCCGCACTGACATGACGAGAATGATGCGCGCCCGAATCCTTTTGATGTCAAGGTGTGGCAGAGTGGTAGCGATTCTTGTATTGTTCGCAACCGAAGCGGTACCATTTTGTTTCCATTCCGTGCCCATCATCCGAGGGATTTCGCCGAAAGAAGATTTCGTTGAGAAGTCCATGTTCTCAAGAATACACGACCCTTCAGTATCGTCGCATCGACAACCCCGTACGTCGGCCCTCCAAGTTCAACTATCCGACACTACTCCGTCGGCTTCCACACCCTCGACATCTCCGCTAGCCGACAATAGCGATCGACAAAAACCTGTGTCTTCCTTGTCGGCCCAGCTGGCTGCTATCACTCAAACATGCCAACTTATTGGTGCTTCGTTGATACTGGCAATCACCATAACTGCTTGGGAAGAAATTTCGACGACACATCCCATGAGATCCTATGTTTCCCCCGAGTCGTATTTTGGATCCACGGTGCGAGGCATGGGATTCGGGGCACAGGAGCGGCAAAAAATGACACTAGATATTGAGCCAGAATCGCTTCTTGAAATCCGCTCCTACAATGAAATTATGTTCCAACACCGGTCGAAGAGAGTGTCGACTTGGAACGATGCTATTACTAAACAAGACGTGGAACGATCTGTGCGCACTCTTCAATTGGCGCTCTTGCAGGTCCTGGACTGTCAGCATCTAGCTAGCGAATACGAATGGGAAACTTTATCCAAAAAACTGAGAGAGCCCATCCTCCTGTCCCAACTCGACCAGGCATGCGACACTTTGAATCGAGCAAAAGAATTTCTATCCCAAGATGCACGATCAGAAATCGGGTTCGACTTCGGGAGCTGTGCGTGGCGACACTGTGGCGCGTTTGCTGATGTTCGAGAAGCTATTGATGAATTAGATCACTTGATTGGAATTCTGGGTACGTGAGATCCACTAGGCTCTCTGACAAGGAGAAACACAATCCACTCATCCCTTCACCCACTTTTCTTAGAACCATTCGAAGCGAATTTCGTCTTGGATGTGGTGGAGCGCGCGCTACGAGATATGCTGGCCGTGACCACAGAGTACCAGGACAAGAGCATCCATATCCCTGAATACCAGCAGTTGCAACGAAGGGTAAGCATCGGTCGACGGTCATGTCGCTATAACACCCAGAGTATCGCGGGGAACTCACACTGTGCCAACTCCCTCAGAGCGAAATGTATGAAGATATCGATGAAGCACTTGATGTTGACTACCTAGCAGCATTGGAATTCTTGAAGAGCATCGAACAGTAATTTGCAATCTACAGTTGGTGTACGTATAACGAATGGAACTATCGGAAGGACGACAAAACGCCCGTTGTAACTTCCAGGAGCTCTTCCAATTCGTGTCGCCGAGCCAAGTCACAAAGTGTCCGCAGCTCCTTCGCCGCAGCCTTGGGAGTAATGTCGAGCTTGAAATCCGCACCACAGGCCGAAACTCGAGCGAGGGAACTCGTGGCGACCCTATTTGTCTTGCTGCAACGCATATCCTGCATTTGGTAGCTCATCATTCGACGGTGAACGTGCTGAATCAACCGCCGCTCAATGTCGGCGGTATCGTACTCGGTGCCACAATCCTCGCAAAACCAGTGAATCTGATTGCTTTCTTCCCCTTCCAAAGAAGGTGGTACATAACAAAGATTGAGATCTCGTGTCTCGTGGCATTCTCCGCAAAAGACGTCGGGTAGCATGAAAGTTTGGCATGGATTTTCCCATTTGGCGAGGCTGGAGTATTCCGCAACTCCGACTTGGGCCAGAAGACTGCGCTTCAGCACGTGAACTTCAGCATCGACCTCATGATCCAATTCTAGAACGGCCATGACCGATTTGATGAATTCGAGGACAGGATTTTCCATGTTGGCGTTCGATTCGGCTTGTTCGTTGTAATCCTTGACAATTTCAGCCACGGCCCGTGTGAGATATGACGCAAAATGCTTGGCCACCATCTTTTGACGGAACCTCAACAGCTCTTCGCGAAGTTCCCGGCAGAACACCGACAGCATGGCTCGAGTATCATCGCGATTTTGGATTTCGATTTGCTTCTTGAGAACCTCCCGTGAAAATCGACCAATGATGATCCTGAAATATTCCTTGGCAATATCACTTCCCATGTAATTCATGATACTCCAAGCGGTAACCACCGATGGAACAACGACCATATCCCCTGTCTCTTCATCGATTTGATATTCGTCTTCAACCATACTGCGCTCCTGCCTCTCGAGCATCATAGTGCCAAAGTTGTATTCATCTAAGAAGAGGTAGTGGGAGTGGAACTGCCGTGGTCGAAGTGCAACACGAGCAAGAGCCGATTGATCCTCGCCTTCAAGACAAGCCCTCTGTACCGTGGAAATCACAAAATTCACGTGTTCTTCAGCATCCGCAAGAGCAATCTTGTTGGTCGCAATTGTGATTCTGTGGAAGGTTGCGTAAACGATCGAACATCCAAGGCGTTGCAATTCTGCAAGCAGCCTCATGAACGTTGACTTCATCAAGGTGTGAACGACTCGATGAAGAGCAGGATCATGCATCAACGTATTGGGGTTGGAAACCAGGCGGTACACGTGGTGCAGCATGGAGTCTGCTATCTCGTTGTTGGCAAATGCGTCTTTAAGCCATGCCCCTACTAGCGCTCGGAGCATTGGCAACGCTGTTGATGTCGACATTTCATCCCCAAGCGGTTCCGCACTTTTCATTGAGTCGAAGCCTTCGCCATTTCCAATTTGCAAAACGCTTGTGGGAGAATTCGGATTGTTTCCATCACCCCGAGGCGCCGCGGCGGAAGAAGCGATAGCAGCAGCATCAGTTAGCGCAGCCACAGCGAGATCGTGAACGTCAATGTCGACGCAGACAGTTCGATAACATCCCGGCTTGCGAACCACTGGACTGACGAGTTCGTCATCATCCCCCCATGCACCAAAGCTGTCACTTGCCGTGGATGATTGAAGAGATGGTCTCAACTTGCCGTCTCCTGAGGGCAACAAGGCAGCACCGAGGTCAGGAGTGCCAGGGATGGGACTTGCCCACGACAGTGCCCGGTTCCTTTGCAAAATTCGAGCCATTCCGATTTCGTAGAGCGTGAAATCCACATCTTCACCAAGATTTCCAACAGGCAGGTTTCCGTACCGGGCATAGGATACCCACTTTGGGAAAGACACGACACCCATGTAAAGGTATGCTTCAAGGCAAAGCTGAACGGCAGGCTGCTCCCAATTGAGTGCTGGCAGTGTCGACATGGAAGGACTGTGATCGGGTCCAGGCGGGAAGGGGAGAGAGACCACAGGAACAATGTTCAGACTGGGGACCCGTGAACGAAGTAATGGCATGGGCCGGTTGCTGTTCACAAGAACGAAGGTAGGACCGTTGGCTGACTTGACGAAAGATGAAATGGCGTCACTGACTCCAGCGAATACCATATTCTCGCGATCAAAGAAGTTCAGACCACTGAGAGTACACGAACTTCCAGGTGAAACACACGAATATTCGGATTCGAGGTCGGCGGTGTCTTGAATGGCCGTCAGGAGCTGTGAAAAGATGCCCTCGCATTGTTTCGAGGAAATGTTTCTCTGTCCACGGAGAGCACCTGGCTTCAAAATCCAGAGCTGGCACGATGCAGTGACATCGAACGTCCCTGGCTCCGCGCTAGAAGGCGTTGTGATATCGAATTCACCTTCGTCTTCGGAAGCCCCCAACTTTCCGCTTCCTTTACTGATGGAAAATAATGCAACTATTCCCGTCTTCGTCTTGGGGTGGATTCTCACGTAAAGAAACGCACGACGATAACAAAGCGTCGAGTTGAGATAATGACCTTCAGTGGGCCTGTCCAATCGTTTCAGATCCGATAACCGATGAGACTTGTGTTTGCGGGATGCCGACGAGTTCAGCTTTGCGACACATCCCAGTTCAGTCAAGGCACGCATCAGCAGAGGCGTACCCGTCTCGTAAATTTGCTCGAGCACTATCTTGTTCTCCGAGCCGGAAGACCGGTGTAGGGCACCGACCCAGTCCTCGTTACGGTACACGTACTCAGGCATTGTAACCTCATAGAGATATGTTGCAGTCTTGTTATGCGGTAGATGCTTGTCCACTTTGCGGACTTTGATGTCATCGGAAGTCGTGTGGATGGGCTTTCGGGACGACACAAACACAATGCGAGGCACAGAAATCTGAACTTTCTGCAGCGAGTCCTTTCCGACCATAATCCATGCCACAAACTCCCCTGACGCCTTCTTGGCATCCTTCTTCCCAGTATCCGCACTGGACATTTCCCTTATTTCAATGATCTGCCATTCGCGCTGAGCAAGGCTTAGGGCAGCTTCCTTCACAAACCCTTCCATACTTCCCATGGCTCGTCTCTGTGCGGCATCGGCCTTTCCAGACCGATTGTCTCTGCCGCTGCCAATAGCTAGCGCACGGCGTTCCTTACGATGTTTTCGCCAGCTTGATTTCTTCTGCGTAAGCCAACTTGAAAAATTGTCTTTGCTGAGTTCAACTCTTTCCTCGAGAAGCTCAGTCTCGGGCTCGTTTTCCTCGTCCACCTTTCCTTTGTCACCACGGTTCCGAATCATCGAATGGACGATCGGTCGCTTTGGGGCTTCGCTACTAGGTCCTGCAACATCTTCGATATCCATGGGCTCAGCGACTCGGGCTGTCGTTTCTATCGCTTTGGGACCAAACATGCTCGTAATGCTCCGTTGTTGGAAGCGATCATTCAGTTGCTGGACCTTTGAGTCAAGCCAGTCTGGATGAGAAACCCGGGGCACGGGATTCGCGACTTTCTGCAACGCCGCAGGGATCGTGATGATCTTTTGAATGGTTTTCCCAAGGCGCTCCGAATAGTAGCCCCAGTCCAGAATGTTTCGCATGTCCATGGCCTCACCGTCGAGTCCCTGAGACTTTAGCCACTTGCGCAAGAAATATTTCTTGACACCAGGCTCAGCTTGCCAGATGGCGGTGGGGATAGCACGCTCGGTGACTGGGGCACCGTGTGGTTGTTCAGCAATGATAAATTTGCAATTCAAACCTTTGTCCTTGATAATATCCTTTCCCAAGAACTCTGCCAGGCGCCTCGCTGTAGTCTGGGAAGTACCCTTCTGGTCCCCGTAATCGTCGAGCTGACGGCTCATGCTTCGATTTTCGCAGATTAGCTCAACGAGCTCATCGTCGTTGAGTTCTTTTCCCTTGGTTTCGATGACATCGATCCAGTTGTTCGCAATTTTCGCGACGCTTGCGTAGCATTCTTCCAGAGATTCTCCGTCCAGAAAACGATCGAATACTTGGGACTGAAATCTCTTGATAAGCTCAAGCTCACCTCTGCGCTTCAGCTCGAAACCCTTGAGCTCTGCAAGCGAGCCATCAAAGTTGAAAACAGCGTATCGTTTCTTGAGAAGCTTCCCTTCTTCTGTACTGGCAGGGAGCACCATGCAGCGGTACGGACCGTCAACTTCAAAGAAGATCGAGCACTCGCTCCGACTTTCATACACGCCACGTGTTGGGTCCTTCAATGTCTGATACTGGTGGTTCGTAAAGTTGTCGTGAACGTCAGCATTCAACATGACACACGGATATTCGAGTTTGACCTTGGAGCCATCCTTGGTCTTGAAGTTGTATACGTCCGGAAAGCTACCTGGAAGTATGCACCAGATACCGTCTGTATCCAGCTCTAGCGGGCGACCAATCTGCTCGACCAATTTACGAGCTTGTGTGATGAGATCTGCCCCAGTTTTGGTAACGATACCCGCCATTTCCATTGATCGCCAACGGGCTCCCTTCCGCATGACATATCCGTAGAAGGAGTTGAGAATACACTTGTGTGCCACTTGCAAGCTGTCGTAGACCAGCACTTTGTCCTCGGCCAGTTTCTTGGATGCAGGGTCCATGGCAGTATCAATCTTCTTCTTCCAGGTCTTGGTCATCACTTTAAAGTCATAACGACGATCACGGAAACGTCGGACCGTTTCAACGTAGAAGTCATTTTCCCGCATGCACACAATGTCCTTGCGAGTGATCTCTTCGGTAATTTTTGTTCTCCGAAAGGCGTTCCTTGAATATTCCTTGAGTCTACCAGCAATCAAGGCGGCTTGCTTCCTTTCAGGTAAATCGTTGAAATGGCTTCCATCTTTTTGAGGTTC
This sequence comes from Nitzschia sp. DOCU1, assembly GCA_951394045.1. Taxonomy (NCBI): domain Eukaryota; phylum Bacillariophyta; class Bacillariophyceae; order Bacillariales; family Bacillariaceae; genus Nitzschia; species Nitzschia sp. DOCU1. Next base: position 1,274,119 of record OX595991.1, read on the forward strand.
TCGAATGAGCTGATCTTTCGTCCGCTCATACTCGAGTTTCCCGGCGGGACTGTAATCTCCACGCCACACCCATTCCATGCGTCGTTTGCAGCCATTCTTGGCTTGATTGAAATCGCAAGCGGCACAAGTGGCATCATCAACAATGGCACTTGGCTGGAGACGATTGGTCAAGATAATGTTCGGGTACATGGCACCCACATCCAAGTGATAGACATAGGGCTTCTCCTTGCGCTTGGGCCGGTCACGGAGTAGCTCCAACTGCTCCACAATTTTCGTGCGGACCTCCTCGTAGTTGACAATCTCTGAGCGATCGACGCCGGCTTCGACTTCAATGGCAAAAGACAGATCGCGGTCAATATTGTCAATGAGCTGTTGAAAGGCCGTTGGTTTAAGGTCAAAATCATATTCAATGTCACTGCGATACACTCCCGTCTCCAAACACTCGACTTTCCCACCAATATAGGTCTCGCTTTCGAGCAAGTGTCCCTTGTGAAACTTGGCCATGGGATCCACTTGCTTATTGGGGCAAATAATATCAAGATCATTCGCCTGGACCATAAGCAGGGCTTCACACAAAGTACCAGAACCCTTTCGTAGAACGTCTTCCGGTCCCATCGGAATCAATGTACACAAACTGAAGATAAACAAGTGAACATACTTGTCGTACAGATAGTATGTGGCGACAGCATCAGAAACGGAATAGGTAGCCATATCAAGAGGTTTTTCCTTGGCCATGGGAAGCATGTCTTCGGCGTCCACGTCTACGGGCTCGTAACCAAGCTTGTATTTGGTGACCGCCTTGAGACCCTGAGCACCCTGGGGCAAATATGAGTCACGCTGGACCCAAGCAAAGCAATCCAAATGGACACAGCAATGTCCTCGGATTTCTTCTTCGCCCGATTGCGCAATACCCAACTCGCTCCACAAATCAATACGATGATATTTGGCTCTAGCCAGCATGTAGGGCCAATCAAAGTTGTCTCCGTTATAAGTGACGACAATCTGAGGTCGATGTCTCCGAAACTCGTCCACAAAACGCCGAATGGCAAGCTTCTCGTTCTCCTCGTTAAAAATCTGAAAAGAACCAGGGTACGAGGGTTTGGGTGTATAGTCAAAGTCAGGAATATCCTGTGACACAATAGTCCGAGACGTAATCAAGTAGCCTTGTGCATTATCCTTGCCATCCGAGACCATGTACGAAATCATATAGATTTCATCCTCCTCGGGATTTGGAAACTTGAGTGCCGCCTTGGCACACTCAATATCAAATGCCAGCACTCGGGGGTTTCCTTTGGTTTCCATGTCGGCGTCCGACAAGTGTGGAATCGGCGGTCCCCCATCCTGGTGCTCCAATGTCACAGTGTACCACGTACCAGCTCGAATGTTAAGATCCATGCACACACGAACATTGTAAGGCACATCATACTCTCGGAGCTCTTGCATGTTGCTCCACGAATCTGAAAGAGTAGTTGTGGCGTTGGAATCGGTCATTAACAAACTGTCCGTAGTAGCACTTTCTCGTTGAGAAGAGTACGACTTGATCATATCCATTAATTGCTTTCGAACATCCATGAGCTGCGACACATTGTCAAAGAGGAGCTTCCACACCTTGCGTGTCAAATTGTCGGGCGAAAGGTGATTCGGCATGTCCAAATCGGCCATGGGAACGAGCTGAGCATCCAGGAGCGTTCCATTGAATTTGCGGATGAGCAACTGACCGAGATTTTCATCGTCTGTACGCGTCAACAGATAAAAATAGGGACGATGCAACAGGGTCGTCTTGAATGTTTCGCCGTCGTCGTCTACAAAGTACAAATCGAGGCCGGCTTGTTCCACGCCGCTACTTTGATCGATTCTCTGTGTTTGTAACACGACATGGTGAGTATACGATAGCTATCCGAATCATTGCTGACGTTCTCCTTTACTTACCGTGGTGGGAAGCATATGAAATAGCCATCCCCGTCGTTGGACGGGGGGCGCATTCGGATCCACGGGTTTATCTTCGAACCTTTCATAGCCGAATTGAAGGTCAATCGCTTCACCTTGCTCTTGACGGAGTCGACGGCGGGCGGCGGCTTCGTCGCGAGCTGCCGCTTCGGCGTCTTCCGTGCTATTATTGTTGTTATTATTAGAAGAAGAAGTGTTCCCGAATTGTCGCTGATACCTGGAGGACTTTTGGCCCTGTTTGGACATGGCCTGGCCAAAGATGCGGTTGCCCTTGCCGAACGCCATGGTTGTTGTCACACAAGATCGGAACAACTACTTGTCCCACAGTTAAAACTTGTATATATGCCAAAGGGACCGCGCAATACTTTTGGATGATGCAAGATGAAAGGGAAAGCAATGATGACAAAACGGCAGGAAATGTGTTGGAGGGAGGCAAAAATCCAGGGTCCAAAAGTGACGGCTCGCGCTTTTGTTGGCATTGTTTTGCTAGTATCAAAGTCTACTGAGAAGCGTGTATGTAGAATTCCGTAATGGTTTTAGGTGAAACCTTGACTTCGCGCCAAAATTTTGGACAGATATAGGCCTTCCCTTCGGCTGTAGAATATTCTCTGCATTTCTTCCTCTCTATGCATTTTTAGTATTGCTACGAACTGTCTTCATCTCTACTCATCACACGGGGGGGGGGGGGGGGGGGGATGATCACTTTTGAGGGACCACTATCATCTATTAACGCAGTTAGACTGACATGATAGTAATGGATCTCGCAAGAAATTTGAGGGGTACTTGTATGTCCCTCTTTGAGAATAAGAGGAAGGGAGTGGGACGATGCGCGGGTAGCAGCAAGATACAGGGATTGCTCAAGACGAAGCGGACGTCTCGGAAAATGGCAAAAGTCGATCAGCGTCCTCAGTATTCTCCACGTCGATGTCTTCAAATAGGGAGCTGTGAAACGAAAGGTTTGGGAATCAAAGTCGGCTTCTTCATTACGATATTAGGTAGAACATAAGTACGAGTAGCAACGAGGTCGTAAACCGGTTCTATGCATGTGATAAGTTGGTTTGTTATAGTAACAACCACTAAGTATCCCCGGAGCATGACATTCGTAGTGGTATATATCTGTGGACCATCGATGCTCACGTGGAGTCGTGTCCTAATGACGACTCTGCTATAGTACCGTCACCTCGTCAAATGCATCCGTCGTCAGTTGGCGTCCCCGATTCCAGACATCCAGCACTAAGCTCTTGGAGGTCGACAGCGCTAAATTGTAGTAGTGGCGAGGATTCTCTCGAACCATGTCAATGTGTAACTGTACCATGTCCAAAACGTCGGGTTCGTCGTCAATAGGTTCTTCTAGAGATTGGGACAATCGTGAGAGAATGTCTTGACCTGAGATCGCCCCAGAGGATCTTGCGGACGACATAATTTCATCCGCTTCAGGTCCAACATGGCTCTGGAGAAAGTTGGCGACCCGGTCGACAACATTTCCGGGAGCTGACTTGTGCACACGAACCGAAAATCGCCAGTATCGCATGGCCGGTGTACCGACAGAATCGCTAAAGAACAAATATTGCACGAGGATAGCAAAGCAAAACACACCAATGATAGCCCATGGAAGAGGGTGTACTTGAGCGTTGCTTCTGACGGCGTCCGCTACTTCCTTCGCCGACTTTTGAGCATTCTTCACCACCACTTTAGGTTCAATCTCTTTTGCCGTGTTCACCAGCTCGGCGACGCGTCCCTCCATTTGCTTGGCAGTCCTTTTTGTGGAACTTCGCGCCTTTTCTGCCAACTCTTTCGGGTCGACTTGACGTGCCTTTTCCCACCATTCTCGATAGTTGGCTTCCTTGGTGGATTTCAGCATTTTCTCCAAGTATGTGCCGGCGTCCTTGTAGAGATCCTTCACCGTAGCAACTTCTCTGGTGGGCGCTGTAGGCTCTACTGGAGTTTCTGCTTCGGCTTCGAAACTCAGCCGCCTGGGTGAGTCCTGCGCTACGGGCGACGGAGAAACATGCTTGGCTCGGGAAGTCTCCTTCTTTTTTGGCAGGGGACTAAAGAAGTTGGCAATGTCCCTGAACGGGTCAAATTGATTCTGAGGGCTTACATTGCTTGCCTTTGGTGTATTGGAGATCGGCGCATCATCTTCTTCCATTTCTGACGCCGCCACTGTCAGCTCTCCAGGTGACGGAACCGAGGCATCGTCCAAGGAAGGCATCATCTTGTCAGATTGCTGCAACCAGGAAGCAACGTTCTTGACCGGGCTAAACAGCAAATCCTTCAGATCCATGTCATTCTTTGCGGCACTGCTGCTTTTTCGCGGCATGCCAGTACAGGCGCCCACCTCCTCTTGAATCAATCCCATGGTATTGTTGGAGCAAAAATGAAGTAGACAAAGTCTCCCTAGTTGCTTCAATCGGTTCCTCTCTTGCCTACTACTCCGAGTATCGCCAACACAAGGCTAAATAAAAAGATCTCTTGTCCCACCGACCACAACAACCAACCAAAGAAGCAAAGCAAGCACAACGGAGTGGAGTGTCGGTGAAAAAAGACGCAAAACGCCGTTTGGCAGAATTGCATCGTCTGCCAATCAAAATCCGAAAAAGCGTTCGGACGCAGCCAACGGTATCCGGGTCCTTCAAGGACGTGTTCGGACGCGCGCAAGGCATATTCAAATATCTTAAGAAACGAATAAGTTTATTTAATACGACTAGTATGACTGTGAATGGATTCCCAGGTTTGTATTCGTAATAGTCGATTCATGGTCGAAGGAGTCGTCACTTACGTCATCTCTCTGGCGAGCCGTCGCGGTCTGGTCGTCTCCCCTCCGGCGGTGCCAAAAAAGCAGCGAGCGGCGGCAGCAGCGACGATGGCCGCGACGATGAGGTTTGCATCAGATCGGCGTTGCGAAGGTCAATGTCCTTTTCACAGTCAGCCATTGCGACTGCTGTTTCTTGTGATATTACTTTTGACTCTCTACAAGTAGGCCTATCATGACAGGCTTTTGGCATTATCGACATGAGCAAGAAAGCCTAGGGAAGGCTAATGGCATTCAGCCCTTCTCCACAAAGGCCTTCTACGCGGCGGTAAGTGGGATCAACATTCCCTTTGTCTGATGCTTCATTCCGTGAAGAGTTCATTTAGCTCATTCCCCATTGCTACAATGTGGTTCACACAGACATCAGGTGTGACAGCGGGTGTGGCCTATGGTACTTTGTACTGGGCGTACTATCCCGATAAATTTGCCTTTGGACACAAGAACACTGTAGTGAACGGCCCCTCAAGAGGTATGCTCTGGTTGCAACACACGATGTTGCGACCAGCGGTTGCCTTTTCGGTCGTGGGTCTGACCTTTGCCGGTGTCGAATCTTTTTTGGAAGAAATCCGAGGATCGCACCAAAAGGATCCCTGGAACGCTGCTGGTGCAGGTGTTGCGGCAGGCATTGTACTTGGTGGATTTGTGACGCGACGATTTGATGTTGCCTCCATGACGGGGCTAGGAATGGGCCTGCTGATGGGAATGGTCGAAATGAATGGATCCAACCTAATTTGTGATCCAGAGACGGAAGCCGCAAAGAAATTTCCTGTCACCATGCCTTCGAAATTCCAAGAAACAAGCGTCCTGAGCGAACTCAAGGAAAAATACCCCGCCTACAAGCAAAACTAAACAAGCATGAATGGCTCTAGCATCATCTAGTCACTCGTACTAAATTTTAAATGTTGTTCCTATTGCCGTCTTTCTTCTCCTGCCGTGACCTTATGGTTGGATTCATCATGATTGTAAACGATTCTCACAACTTCGCGTCCTATTACTTTTGCCAATATTTCGAAGCCCTTCGTTGAAGGAGTGGCCTGGTCGCTCTTGAATAGCTCTTTGATAATTACCTTATCCTTTGCTTGGTAGTGTTCATTTCCCAGCGAACCAAAGAATATATCGGAGGCGTCGAAAAACAGCTGACAGAACAGTAAGAGGCAGCGAAATAATCTGTTAGAGAAAGCCGACCACCACCAAGAACAACACAAGGAGCCCACCTGTACATACCAAATGTTCGTGTTTTGCACAAAACTTGGCCACTTCCTGGTTGATAAGCTGGATAGATGGCCACAATGGATATTCATCTTCCTTTACGTATTCCTTTTGCGCGTGATGAAAGATTGTTCTGGGGGCGGTCGCATTTCGAATGGTCTTCACATGCCCATCCGCGTAGGTGGTTCTTGGAAGAATTCCTTCAATGACTACTACGGACTTTGGATGCTTCACCTTGATCTCGTCGGCCAGCCGAAGAATGCCAACAATCACGGCTTCTTCGGAGCACTCAGTGACAGCAAGATCATTCGCGCCAATATGCAGCCACCACACTGTTGATCCCACACAACAAAACACGTAAATTGAGCAAAACAAATGTTAATCTTTTTCAGTGCGACCTGACCGCCTCTACTTGACATACCTTTTGGGTCAAGATTGGCCGTCTCGCCGTTCTGGATGCGCCATAATAAATTTGAGGTCGTGTCGCCCATGATCCCCAATGCAATACCATCTACAAGTCCCCCGTTCGCTCTTTGAAAAGTACGATTGAAAAACCCTTGAATTTCGGATCCTCCAGAGATTGCTCTACCAAGAAATTTGCCGGTCCAAGCTTGAACAAACTGGTCCCCCAAGAAGACGACGTCTAAGTTAGGTATCGGTTGCGACGCCTTGGCCTTGTTCTCTTCATATGCAGCAATCCAGAGCGTGTTGTCCTTTTTTGTTGGCACAGTCGGATCTTGACAACGACAATCGTCATCCCCACCGCGTAAGCACCTGCATCGCCAGAAAAATGAAAAGGAGCATATATCTAGTCAGAATGCACCATCCTCGCCGGCACATGGTTCGTAGTGGAGTTACGAGTGGCAGCAGCTGTACTTACCAATGATCAATCTTGGAAATCTTCAGGTCATAGTAAGATTGAACGTCACCAAAATGGTTCACCAAGTGGGGAAGAATATACAGAGTTTTACCCCGATGCCTGAAGAACATCATCTTGATCAACAAGATTCCGAGAAAGACTGCCACACCCACCACAGTTTTCGGATACACGCGGTGGTAGAGTTTCACCAGTGCGACCCCTTGTTCGATTCGATGTTTGATGTACATTAGATATTTCGCCACAGAATCTCTTGGATTTTTGTCCTTGTAATCGGACGGATTCAACACCTCCATTTCCATCGCTTCCACCTGCATATCGAGTTTGTCTTTTCCCATCTTATCCCACCGGAAGATTCTTCGTCTCGTTGTAAAGGGCTTGAGTCGTTATTGTAGGGATTAGAAGACTGCTTTGTGTTTCAGTTTCCCTTCCAGATATTGTTATCCCGACATATTTCGTTTCGCGTTTTTTTCGAATGCAGGATTCTCATCGTGGTCCTCGATCCACCCGGAAGGCCGGCGCGCCGCACAGGACATCGATGACCCCGAAGAGCGAGCGAGCCAGGATGGAATTGAAGTCGCATGAGTCAACCCTCGACATTCGACTCAAACGAGTACTTTGATCATACCGGTACATAAAAGAGCTAGCCATCAGTGTGGTCAAGCTTTCTCCAGTCCTCATGACTAATAGAGCCCATCTCAAGTCACTAGCAAACGAGCAGTAAAGTGCGCAAGAACGCCCGATTTATAAACATGGGAAGTAATCGAATCGATCTCTGGCATTCGCTGGCACAGGATCTTCGTGCAAATTGTTTGACGTAATCCATGGATGTTTTTGGTTTCAACTCTGATTGGCGGGCCAACTAGTCGTTTCGTTTCTACCTATCATCAAGGCTCCCGCTATGAACTAACTGACCAATCTAGTACCTGCGCGCAGAGGACGGTTGTTCCCCTGGGCGGCCAAAACCTTGCCTTGAAGTCATTATTGCTCGGAATCTTGGCATTTTCCAAGTGATAGATAGATGTAATGGCATTCGCGGCGGAACGGAAGCAAACTATTAGATGCTGAATTGCCTCTCGGATTCCCCAGTTTTCGTTCTGACGTGGCTCGCAAGCTTCGTCGTCAAGGATCCAAATTTAGAGAGGGGAGGAAACATAACGTGCCGCCGATGACAGATCCATTCGTTTCCTTATAGATCCCAAGCTTGGTCTGGGACAGGCTTCTGTTTCTTGGATGAGCCTTCCCTCTCGGGATGTGCAAAGAAGCAGTCGCTTCTGACGCATTCGACCCCAAAGCGGCACATGCGTCTCTTCATTTGTTGACCAAACTTTTTCTTTGCAGCGTGACCACCGCCCCATTTCAGAACAGACTCCGCCGCCTTACTTTGGTTGTCTTGGCACCCAGCTGCAGATGAATTCAACGAAGGATTCTTTGCCTTCATCCCATTTGCCGTGAACTCCACTTCAGAAGCTGGAACTGTCACGTTCTCGGAAACGCACAGTGGACACCGGACGGAAAGCCTGGTCTTTGGATCCTTGTCGGGCTTCTTCGACATGCATTTGTCGCACATCAATACAGGAACCCCACAGGTCCAGCATTTCTTCTTGCCGACATATCTATCCCATGGACAGCCGCAGACGCAACATTTTGAATCAGGCGTCTCTATCTTGGCAGCTTTCACTTTGCTAACGACACCACCGTCTCCCTTTGGGTTGCTAGCGCTCACAGCCTCCCGTTTGTCGAAAACGAAATTCTTGCCCTTCCAAAAGCCACCACCGTCTGGATACTCTTTCAGATAGCGTTCAATCCCGCCCTTTAACTGATATATTCCTTCGACCTCGTTGCCAAGTTTATTTTTGAGATATGCGCTTGCACGTTCACAACGAATACCTCCTGTACAGTACAAAAGAACTGTCTTGTCCTTCAATTGCTCCTTGGTCGACTCTTTCCCAAGCCAACCCTTAAAGTCAGTAGACTTTCGCATCATGGGGTCAATATATTTGGCTCCTCCAACTGCTTTTTGGCCATCAAATCGCCCGATAATGGCTTCGTAGTGATTGCGAACGTCGACGACAACGGCGTTTTCCTTTTTCAGCATTTCATGATACTGCTTGGCGTCTAAATGGATTCCTCCGCACTGTTCATCATCTGGTCGAAGAGGCGCATCACCTTCCCGAATATCATAAAAGACCAGCTCTTGAACAGGAACGATCCTGAGCTCTTTGAAATGGCGATCGGCCGGGAGGTCGTCAATATACTTGAAATCGGTCGAGGCAAAGACTTTGCAATCAAAGTTCTTCAAATCTAACGCAAAATGGCGAAGAGTCTCTTTGGCGGGTGCGTTTGGCATATCCACGGCACTTATTGTTGCATTAACACCTTCCGTAGCGACGCGTATACGCCCGCCAATATTGCGTTGTTTGGCAATGTCGCCCAAATATGTCATGAGCAACTTCACCTGATTTTGTGACCATTGTTTTCCGGCAGCAGCCGTAGAATACTGGTAAAACAATACAAGTGATGCTGTTGGATTTTCCAGTTGCACATCCTCCTTTTTCAGAGTGGACGAATTCAACAGAAGCTGACCAGTATTCGTGTAATTCACCGGACATTTGACCAAAAGCGCATTTGGAAACCATTTTCCGAGGCTTCCTTTGTCATTTCCGTCTCCGCCTTCGTCATCGTCGCATGACACTTTCTTATTGCCTCGTTTTGAAGAATCGCCACTTTCGGATACTTCCTGAGAAGGCTTTCGAGGAACTTCGATTGGCTTGTGCGAAGCGGCGTAGTCCTCTTCAGACACACTGGCACCCGCATTTGGCGACGATAGTTCCACTGAGGGTTTCTTTCGTTGCTTGCTCGCCTCACGACGTTCCTTCTTGCTCATTCGTTTCTTCCCATTTTTACTGGAAACAGCGCCATCAGAAGGTGGCTTATCATTATCGTCCGCCATTGTTATTACGTTGACCTTGCGCAATGATATGTTGTTGTGAAGAGCAACGAGAAGGAGCGTATCCATCCTTTTTTCTTTGAAAAATGTGTGAGGAGAGCAGTCTTTTTGTGTGGCCAAAAACTTGGTCTTACTAGTCGAAGATCCATCTTCGCGCGCGCGCCGGACCGACTGACGGAAGGCGAACACTAAGTTAGTCTATATGATTGACTCATTCGACTTTTTCACCGAGAGATGCGTCATGCAAAGAGGCAGGAGAAACAAAGTAACTACTCTCCTACTATCTTTGTTGCTTTTTCTTTGTTTCTTCTCTACATCTAGCCGAGAGAATAACAGATTTTTGGTGGTGGTTGAAGTGACAAAAGTATTACTATTCCGTTTCTAGAGTGTTGATCGCTTAATTGGTTTCGTCTTTCAAGAAATATAGTATAAAAAGGCACGACTAGAACACAGGTTGTGCAGGAGAGCAAAAGAATAAGATACATTAGCTGTAGTGGTAATATTTCATAAAAATATTTGTGGAATTCATGACCGACACCGACAACCAGCGTGGGTCAATCAGCAGTCGTGTCGGCGTTCTTCTAGGTGCAACTTGCGCGCAATCTAGCTAGCTAGATGTCATCGATTGAATTCACACAAAATAAGCAAACTTTCTATTTCATAGTTATGAAAACACTAGAACCCATACGCGTCGTCATCATCGTCGTCGTCGGCCGGACTGGAAGCTTTGGGCTTTTTAGTATTGTTGTTGTTGCCATTCGATTCCGAAGCACCGGCTGCTGCCGCACCTCCGCCATAGTAACGCCGTCTCAACTCCTCCGTCGACAAGCCAGCATCATCGTGCAAATCAATGAGTTCTTGGTATCCCACACCATCATCGCCATCGTCTTCGTCGTCATCACCCCGACCCCGCTTGCGAGCCGCCGCTGCCGCTGGAGGATGAGGTTTGGCAGGTGAGGATGCTGCTGCTGCCACCGCTTGAGTTGTTTGTATGGCAGCAATGATAAAAAGACGAGATACATTGCCTTCTTTGGGAGCCCGAAAGAGACCACGGAGGGTGTGAGTAACTCCACTTTTGTTGTCCGCCGAAACCTGCTGTTTCCCAGTGAGTACGAAAATGTCTCCTCCAGCAGCCTTCTTTTTCCCGTCAGATGGCGCAGCGGGCGACTTCGCATCCTCCTCCTCGTCATCTTCATCCCCCGCCTTGGCGCGTGCACGTCGTTTACCATTGTCACCATCCGCCAATATTTGGGCTTGACCCTCCGCCTGAGAATCCAAAAAGCGCTGCTCTAGCGGATCTATGGCTGCCGAAGGATCCAATTTTGAAATGGAAATCTCCATTGTCAATGTATGATTCCGATCTTTTATGAACCCCTTCAATTCCGTTGGCTTTAACGTGGGTGCGGCAGGACTCCACGAGCTATCGGGTACAGGTGAGGAGGATGTCAGGCAAAAGAGCTTGGAATCATCCTTCACGTCTTCATAGACAATGGCGTTTCCTTCATCCAAATACAAATGACCTTGTAGAATTGGTGAATCCCCGTCGTCTTCCTCTTCGTCGTCATCTTCATCGACAAAATCATCATCCAACTCATCGTCATCGTCAGCACCAGGGACAAAATCTCCTTCGTCTTCTTCCTCCTCGTCATCCTCGTCATCGTCATCGTAGTCGTTATCGTTTTTGCTCGCCATGATGATCAAATCGATCAAGTAACAGAAGAAGACTGCAGAAGACAGGCAGAAGGTCCTTGGAAGTTGCAATTGTCCCTCTATTAGTTATGCCAAAAGGGTGCTATCGCGACTCTCTCGAACTGCATCCGGAAAGTTGCTCGTGGTTCAATGAGTGCCATCCATACCAGGTACGGACTGTGCTACGCGGTCTTCCTACGGCAGATTTTTCTGCCCCCGAGAAAAAGGGGATGGCGGTCTCGCTCTACTAGAGTGAAGTGTTTAGTCGCATGAATCCAAAGGTGACGCACGCGCCCAAAAACTGAATGATGCCGCCATGCGCACACGACAACAAAACTTCACAAAATCACATCACACGAGATTGGAACGATACATAGTGCAAGCAACAACAATGGAAGGGTCGACATGAGCACCAAACAACGTGGCCGTCTAATTCTGAGAGAGATCTTTCACCCTGACCCTGACGGGATGACCTAGTAGTAGATTTGGTTCAAAAGCCCGTTGCTATTAGTCATCCATGCCCCCCACAGCGATTAGATAATGTGAGGACTTGCTGAATTTGTTCCCCGTCATTCTAAGATGAGTCTGGCGTCGAACGTTCAACAGCACGCCATTGACCGAATCTCGTGCCGCGACCACAAGTCGATGACTTTGAGCTTGTTTTTGCAGCATTTCTTGTGCCAATTCTTCTTCTTCTTTCTGAGAGAAGGAAGTAGGACCGCTGTCTGTTGCATCTGCACCAAGAATTTTCTCACCCTCACCACCAATGAGGTCACGAGCACTTTTGCGTTCACCCATCATAATCCCAGCCCCACCTTTAGTTCCGAAGAAGCTATGTATATCTTCGAGTCATTCCTGAACGTTCTTTGGCTGAGGACTCTTGCAAGCCAATCCGCGGTCTGAAGAAGCCCTGAGTATTTCAACCCTGCTGACATCACCAGTAATCCTCCTTGAGCTACGAGGTCTTGTAGCACGGTTGTCAGATTGCTCGAGCGATGAGCAGCTTGAACTGCCAATCAGTCTGTGGTCTGAAGACACCTTGAGCACATCGCTGCTGGCGTCACCAGTACTCCTCCTTGAACTACGATGCCTTGTACCACGGTTGTCGGATTGCCTGAGCAATTGGCAGCTTGAACTGCGAACGTATCCGTGGTCTGAAGAAGCCTTGAGCATATCACCGCTGCTGGCGTCACCATTACTCCACCTTGAACTAGGATGCCTTGTACCACGGTTGTCGGGTTGCTTGTGCGACCGAGAGCTCGAACTAGCTCGAACCAAGCCGTGGTCTGAAGAGGCCCCGAGCATTGCTGGAGTGATTCGCAGCTTGAACTGCAAACGAATCCGTGGTCTGACAAGGCCCTGAGCGTGCCGCCGCTGCTGACATCACCAGCACTCTTCCTTGAACTCCTACCGCGACTTCTTGTACAACGGTCATCGGTTTGCTTGAGTGATCGAGAGCTCGAACTAGTACCAATGCATCCGTGGTCTGATGAGCAGGGCGTCGGCATATTCCCGGTATCGCTGCTCGGCAAAATGCTGCCCCTCCCAGCACTAGTTCGGTTGTTGGATTTGTCGGAAGAAAGTCTTTCCTTGGACAGAGATCGACGTCTTCGTTCACCAGAGGAGGGGGGGCGCTCGAGAGAAGGAGATTCCAGAGAATTAGCTGAAGCGCTTCTGACCCGCCGTTCAGTATAGCGTGCCTGCACTCAGCTTTGCCTTCGCCTAGAAGAAGTTCGCTGCTGGGTTTTTGTTTTACCTTCTTGTGATTCCCCCAATCGGGCCTTCTGATCTACACCGATGGGCGATGTTTGCCTAGTATTTTGTCATGACCGGGTACCACTGCTGCTAGAAGCGCGTCGCGGTGGTGTCACAGAGGACCGCCGCCCTCCAGTTTGCGGGCTTGAGTTCTTTCCCGATGATGGAGAGATATCACTCTGGTTCAATGCATTGACATGCATGCATTTCTGGGATCTGGACATGGAAGATTTGCGTTGCAGCCCGTACATGTCTTGCCTTGAGTATCGTTTGGTTGTGCTAGTGCAGTGGGATTTTTTGGCACTGATGGGATGAGAGGATAACAAAGGATCACTCTTGCTGCAATGCCGAGGATCCGAAGAGTGATTTCGAGTCGAAGTGTTTGTTGTTGTGCTCCCGGAAGAAAGATCAACTTTTGAATTCTGCTCCTCATCTTCTTCGGAGGAAGTGGTAGCAGTTGTTGGTGTCCAATTGCCCTTTTCGGCCCGAGCCCCCTCAAGAAGTGAAGACCACATCGCGTTTCTTGTTTGTGCATAAGATAGGAGATGGGTTATGTCATGTTTGTTTTCCCTTCTCCTTTCCGAGATTGTACTCAAGGCACTTAATTCCCTCAAACTCTTGGGTTTCCCGGGCGAGGACGACTTGGATAGCGTTCCCGTGTCCCTACCGGGTGTCGATTCTTTGTCATTGTGCTTGTTGGGAGCATGTTGATACATTCTTTCGAGAGCCCCATCGTGCTTTTGCAGATACGAATCATTGCATTTCTCTGTAATCTTCTCATCCGAGTCGTTCAAGCTCAAAAGGCTGCTACCATGCCCCCTGTTTACGTCCTCTTCGGAAGGTAAATTATCCAAGTCCACGGAGGTCCCAAAACCAAAAATTTGTCGAAAGCCTTCAGTCTATCCAAAACATCTCCAACGTCTGGATGGGACCCTTCCAGCTGGAGACTAGACTTGCTGCTATCCATGATGATGTTTCCCCTTGAAAAGTGCGAGATCGGACTCTTTTCGAAAAGAAGTTTGCGTCGGAGTTTTGTGAGATGGATGTTGCTGTACAGTATCATACAGTGTATGATGGTGTGGCACGGACGGTCAGGATGCGGGAAATCATCAGCGAACCCGGGCGAAAGTGCGACATATTATATTTAAAATTCGGCATTATTAACATATGCCTAATTATCCGGAGCGAATTCCCGGAAATGCCATGCATATTGACTTTTGGTAAGCGGACGCGAACATGATGCACCTCCCCGCAGATTGTTCTCCATACCATACTTCAAATAATGGTATCGGGTTCTAAAAAGTGCGAACATGCAACTATTTTTATACTCAATCATTCAACCGACCGCAGCGGGGCGCGAGTTGCGGAGTACAGGCAGTATGAGAGGGTTGCTCTTCCTTTTCCGCTATGATACATAAATTCGGCAGGATGGGAGTTGCAGGGATGACGAGAAGGTCGAAGAGTACCGCCGGGGGTCCATTTCTCTAGTCTAGGGTGGCCAGCAGGAATTATTGTGACCGGATGAAATCCCTTCATGAGCGCAGTCCATTCAACTGAACCAAATTTTTTCTGTGTCTTCGCTCGGAATTGGATGGTCATTTGTAATATCATGCGGAGTGCTCATTTTTTGTGAGCGTCGCTAGGAAGAAAAATGGCGTCGATGCAAATGGAGTGGTCCTCGTGTTAGGAGATGACTTTTCCATGGAGTTTCGCCATCGAGTGCCCTCAAGTTACTGACCAAATCCACTAATCAAATGGCTCACAAATTAGCCATCCAAGCTTTCTGCCTGTCCGATCCAAGAAGAACCTGTTCCCACCTCGTCATCATGAAGTTTCACTTTGCCCTTTGTGTCTTGGCCGCAGAATCCAGTGGTGCATTTGCCCGCACCATTATCGACGCCAGAGTCCGTCGCCGTGCCGCTACCGGGACGGGTGGTAAAGGCAAGGGCAAGGGTTCTTACAGTACTTCGGAAGACCTCACTCTCCCTACCGAAGAACTCACTCTCGTTCCCGACGTTGGTGCCGCCGGCGATCCGGACGACAGCAACGACAGCTCGCACTTGAAACGCATTTGTGGATTGTTTGGAGATTTCCAAGTTTCCGCGAGCGATGCCTGTGAACCTTTCGACGCATTCAACGACTTGATGTGCCCCAATGACTACGAGATCCAGAAAATCTGCTATGCCAAGTACGTTGCCATCGATGAAGCTATTGTTGGAGAGTATTGTGAACCTCTCTTCGCCCCCTTGGGAGATGTCTCCGACGATACTTGTGTTGATCTCTGCAAGTCGTTTGTAGCTGATGCTGGCTGCTGCAACTTGAGCTGCGTGAACTAAGACAGAGTGTTTCGGCCTCCGTCATTGTTGACCATGAGTTTCTTGTTTTGTGCATTCGCAATCGTAGACCGACACGATAAATCTAAAACCTGCCCATTGATTGCGAGATGAAAGTAGAAGTTCGTAGTATTTGGGATGCCGCTGTATGATCTGTTTGCAAGGCGGTGGCTGAGGAAAAGCCACCAAGCATGATGGCACTAGGGAAGCTTTTGTTTCAACTTGCAGCAAAATCAATTGTCGTTCTCTACTAGTGTTTCGGTCGCTGTGGCTTCTGACAGTCTCAATGACTCGCCTTGGCTCCACTTCCCTTCAGTGACAAAATTTGGAGCTGGAGCCTGACGTGCCCCACTAAAGTTGAGACTGATTGGATATTCATTGGTCGCGGAGGAAAGAGCCCGTACTATTCACCAGAGGAAGCACCATGGACGACGGTGATGACGCTTCCTCCAATGTTTCCATCAAAACCGTCTTGTCGGGCACTTCGGCGGGAACCACGTTGCCCAAAACGCAACCACCCAGAATCAAAAGGCCGCCAATAAAGCCAGTCGGAGTCAAAACTTCACCCAAAGTAATAAAGGCAAAGCCGGCGCCCCAAAGTGAGGTCGTGGTCATAAGCAGTGTCAGCTCTGTGGCAGAAACAACTTTGAGTGCCACCGTTTCCAAGTACTGCATTGACAATTACAATGTTAGAATCCCAAAGCATAACGCAGAACCATTGTGCTCCAGATATGGGGCTTACTTACCAGCGCTAGGGCAGTAGAGATCAAACCCGTCCAAATGAGTGACCCAATAACGACTGGATCTCCGAACCAATCCATGAGCTGATCTGTTGACGATGCAGCGGCATGACCAAAACCGAATTCCGTAATAGCATAAATTAAGGATCCAAACGCGACCGCCGCCAATTGCCCGACGGTCAGTCGAGCAGCGTGTTGATTGTGTGTCTGTGATTCGGTTTCGAGACGCCAGTATCCTACTCCAAAAAAGATGGTTTGCATAAAAGCCAGGACGTCACCCGGCGAAATCGTAAGGCCTCCCTCGGGTCCCAGCTCCAAAAGGCCCACACCTAAACAAGCAATAAGGATGGAAGCGACCTCGGTCTTTTTCAAAATCTTGTTTTTGAAGAGGACATCCAACACAGGCACTACGACCACTGCCAAAGCACAGAAGAAGGCACTCTTTCCAGCTGCGACCGTTTGCAAGCCCTCCGCTGTACACAGACGTTCAAAAGCGTCAATGAGATCATGGCATACTTGACAAACGTAGAGACAAAGGCACCGGCTCTCTCAACTTAATACAACATACCTTGTGCAATGTAACCAATCGAATACCACAATCCAATTTCCACTCCACCCCAAAACGCCAAATTTCTTTCTTTTCTCACTAGAGGTTCCACGTCGTCCGATTCTTTGCTCAACACAATGGCCGAAACGACTGCCGCCGCCAATCCAAATCGAAGTGTCGCACTGACCGACAGGGGCATGGCATCATCCAAAATTTTGACAATGGAAAAGTTGGTCCCATAAATGCCGGCTGCCAAAATCACCAAGCATCGTCCCAGTCGGAGGGATGGTTGATCCAAATAGGAAAGAATGGAAGATCGCTGTTGCAGAAGTAAACTCGCCTTGTTTATTGGTGATTCCACATCCAACGGTGTTGTGATACTGGTAAGAGGAGTAAAGGGTACATCTTGCAAGTCTGTCCTTGCCGAAGACAGAATGGTCAAATCGTCCATGGAAGTCGACAAGGCGGGTGGTCCCAGTGCCTTGTTCCATCCACCGTTTGGATTTGGATGATTCTGCTGGCCTGCCGCCATGTACAGTGATCCGGACGAACCTCCACCACCATGCTGATACCGTCTGGACATGGCTTGTTGTGTTAAGGGTAATTGCTGTTGATTTGTAAGAAGAATAATGGGCGAAAATGTCAGGCACTGCTGGGGCAAAAAAAGGGTGGCCAAGATTATTCCGATTTGGAGACACGTCGTCATCATGTTGTGCTGAGGAAACACAGAGAGAGCACGGCTGCTATTGCTGTTGGGGGCAGACGACAATCACAACAATGGAATCAATCGATGGATCGATCGAAGCACGAAACAAGATGATAGAAAATATGTGCTTACATGATGACTCGTCGTGCTATTACGTTGCGGCAATGCGTCCTTCCTCTCTTTTGTTTCCCTTCGTCATCGGAGTGTGCTTTTTCTTCTGTTGGTGTTGCCGCTTTGTCACTTTGGTGGTTGTTGTAGGTGCCCATCTGTGAAATGAAAGCAATGGCGGTGTTTCCTTGGATGCATATGTATGTTTTGTCGCGTTAAACTTGGGGGGTGAAACACGTTTGCACTTGAAATGTGAGGGAAGGCCCATGCCCCTTAATCTGAACTATTAGTCGAACGGCTCGAGCGTCGTCGCTACTAGGCCGAGGCAGGTATCTCTCGGAAGAACGAAGGAGCGATTGATCCGCTTCGGACCTCAAGGTAGTTAGGTGCTAACTAGATAGTGCACACTCTTCGCTGCTTTAACTATACTAGCTAGCTAGGTCGCCAAGAAGATTAATAGGAAGACTTTCTCAATGAGCGTTACAATGTCTAGTACATGCTGGCAAATCCAGAATGAGATCCCCCCGATCCCTTGGGCTTTTCGAGTTTGTCCATGTTCTTTTGCATGAAATCCAAGGACCCAATGTAAAGAGTCATGACCGATTGAAGAGCTCGTTGCGCCCTGGAATAATACAAGGTATCCACCGCCACGACGGCGGCAACTCGGCTCTCGTAAATCACTCCCGCATTCTCATTTTCGCTAGACTTTTCTTCCGTCGATTCGCTCACCTTTTCTTCCTTCTTTCCGTCAGTAGTAGTGATCGAAGAAGATTTAGTTACCGACTTGGAGGAAGAAGGCAACTTGAGCTTCTCCAAGGCATCTGCACGAGCACTGGCATATCCAGCCAAGGAGTCTAGATTCTTTGTGACGGCCTCTTGAACATCCGACAGCTGCTTCAAAAGCGACAATTGAACAGTAACTCCAAAGTTATTACCATCTTCCATCTTGGGAATGTGCAAATGCAAAAAGTTCTCCAACGTCTGGGCATCCTGGGACATGGACGCCAAGGCATCCAAGGCCAAACTGACACACTTGGAAACCTTGTCATTGGATGACATGGTCACACTGCCTCCGAAATCAGACGAGGCAGCTGACAAGCTGGGGTAGGGAAAGGCTGCTGCAAATGATGTCTCAATGGAATCCAACTTTGAGACGGAACCATCCAACACCTTCATGGCGTTGTCTTTAGCGGAATCTTTGTACTTCTTTAAGACGACAAAAGAGAAAATCGAATGGTTGAGAGACCTGATTGCATTGTCATCCCACTACTTCAAGACCCAATCCCTTGGAGGAACTCACCTTGAGAAGCGACATGGTTTGTTCGTTGTAAAGATAGTAGAGAGACACCAAGCAAAGAAAATGCAATTTTGCGATCCGACGACGGAGATCCATCGCCGATCTACTCCACCCAACAACAACCGACCGATCGTTGACGATGTCAAACGAAGCTTTCGGGCGTCCCCCGAATTTTTGGCGGGAGAATCTTGATGAAAGTGGGAATCTGGAATGCCCGACCCAAAAAGATTACGCCTGTTCGCGCAAAGCAGATGACGTGGCAGGTGCTCGCGCTTCGCCACTGCGGCGATGATGACGTCGACACCGGGTCATCGCACGCAAGGGCGAGCGCAACGGTCGAAAATCTCCCGGTTCTCGCTTTTGTGGGGGTGGTGCGGCCACACCACTCCAGTGCCACAGACGAGCGTATATTTGGCACGAGCGGCCGAGCGCGAGAGGTGGCATAACTTTTTCGCAGAGCCACCGCACGAAAATTGCAGCGACGAGCTCTTCCGAAAGCCACAACAACACCAGCAAGCACCACCACAGTTGCTTTGACGATTAGAACGAGATTGAGCTTTGAAAGTTCATATTGAGAAAGCAAGAGAACCTCTCTTCAAGCTTGTATTTCAATTCATTGACAGCAAGGCACAGCAGGACAGTTGATTGAAAAATGGCGCCCACGTCGACAGGAACTTTCAAGCCGCTCCGTCATAGGAGCGGTACAATGAGGGAACGGCTTCACTCCTACACGCAGAGAACACTCGGAGCGGGGGGCAGTTACAATGATGCAGTAAGTCCGTCTTGGACGATTCATTCGTATGATATGGATGACTCGCAGCATGCGATTTTTCTAGTCGACACTAGTGCATTTTTCTCACTTTTGTGTGATCCTTCTTTCTACGTTGAACTCAATCTTCGGTTGTATAGGTGGCTCTTCCTCCTGGCGAGTCTTGCGCAGCATGGGTAGCAGTCCACGCCATTGACTTTTACAATGACGTGAGCACAATCTGGGCGGTAATGTCGTCGGACCCGTATCTGAATTCCTTTCGCCCTGGGGAGGGCTTCCCATCGGGGGTCGAGTACCGCTGGTCCGACGGTCCTGGAGAGGCCGTCTCGGTATCCGCCCCGGTCTACATAGAAAAGGTTCTAGGTTGGATTGCGGATCAAATTAATGATGAAACCAAATTCCCAGATGACGACGACGAAACTGAAGCCCTGCGGGTGTTTCAAACCCCACAATTCGCAGCCTTGTGTGGACAGATCTTTCGGCGATTGTTTCGGGTGTACGGAATCATCTACTCCAGCTTCTTCGGAACACTTGAGGCCCTCGATATGGCTCCCCACTTGAACTCGTGCTTCAAGCATTTCATGTTTTTCTGCACCGAATTTGGACTCTTGCCGGAACGGGAAGTGGAACCATTGGAGATTTTGGTGAAACCCATAAAGAAAAAGTACTATGCCGCAAAGCAGGGAGCTGTGGCGTCGGCGTCGAGGTAATTCAGGCCATGCGAACTGACGCATCCCTCCATACGAAGGCTTGCATACACACAGGAGGCTGAACCATTGGAGGTTTTGGTGAAACTCATAAAGAAATAGTAAAAAGTGGCAAAGCAAGGAGCTGTGGCGTCGGCGTCCAGTGATTCAAGCAATGCAGACTGAGGCATCCGTCCAAACGGAGGCATACATACATAAAGGAATAGAATGAAACCATAATTGTCCTTGGAGCGAATTTTGGTTGTTCCGTCTTGTTTAAAAATGTTACGATTTGTAGACGGACTCAGAATACGTAGCATATAGCGCCATGAAACGGTGGCATGCGATTCGGACTTGTACCATCTTCTACTAGGAGATAGGCTGTGCGGAGGAGATCTAAAGTCTGCTGCCAATCGAGTGGAATGAACGGTCGAAGGATGGATGACGGGCTTGTCTCCCAGGGTACAGTACTCTGGAGGTACAGTACTTGTACTATAGAATTTGAATAGAAAACCTTATTGGTGTGTTTCAGCTCCGGTACCATACTACACCATGCTAGTAGATTCTTTCTTTCGCTACCACAATCAGAGCCACCTGTAGCATACTACATGGTAGAAAGAAACACAGGAACTAAGCAGAGTTATGCTTTTTCTCAAGTACCCGGAGAAACAACAATAGTTTTTGTAGTCGAAGGCGTCAAATTGCCAAAAATCGCTCGGGCGGATCGGCACTCTCGTGGCGTTTACGTACCTCTGGTAGTGAAAAAATCGAACACGCACTATCGTTGTTTTATCGTTGGGGGGCATCTTCGTTGTTCAGATGACAACACATGCATCGTTTCTATTGCTTTCCTTTCACAGGTCCTCTTTTATAAAGTTCGATTCTACTGGCTCCGTTTGAGAAAGCATGTTGTCCAAGGCCGCATCCTCTGTTTCACGTCGCGTACATTGCAGCGGCGCTATGCGTTGCTTTGCCACGGCCCCGCCTCCTTCCGTTCCCCCCAGGTCTCCCTACAATATTGAACCAAACACGGTAGACAAGACGGACGAGGAAATGCGTCTTCATTACCGTACCGGTGCAGAGTCGGAATACAAGCTGGGCAAGCACCGCTCCAACGCCCTGGAGCTGATTCAAAAACATCCGATTGTAGAAGTCGAAGGCGAACGCGCCATTTGCGATGGAGGCGGTGGTGCGCTGGGTCATCCATTGGAGTACATCAGTTTGCAGCGTCCCCATGTTGTCGAGAGATGCAAGTATTGTGGTCTTCGCTTTGCTTCTAAATCTTGGCATTAAGAAGCTGGCTCGAGGAAAAAATGGCATTTTCGTCGCGGAGACGGAATGCTCAGAAGTTGCGTTTGGAATAGTGACCCCGTTATTTCATTCGATCGGATGTGTTAAATTGATCTTATAATCTTATTTTACGATGACTTTTGCGTAGGTTTATCCTTGAAAAAGTCATGCTGTAGTGCCATTTTGCACTCTATTCGTTTTGTTGGATCCATCGTTAGACATTTTTGTAAAAGATCCGCAAACTGGAGCACTTTTGATCGACTATCCTTGGCCGACTTGGCTTTGAGTAGTTTTGACTGCAGGGTTGGAGTGTAGCTCTGAAGTGTCACATTCTTATAGACGGGTTGGTGGGAGACCGGATCTTCTGTCAATTTCCGAAAGATATAGGGGACTTGACCAGAAAAGTGAGATGCAATAGGGAATCGCTTGGTCTGCACCAAATGCTGCCGGATCAACCTATTGGAGCACGGTCCTAGATGGGCCATCATGACATTGAGCATATCATTGTTGTTTGAGCCCTGAAATAGAACCCTTCCAAGAAACAATTCCGCGGCCGTGACAGCCAAACTCCAAAGGTCGATTGCATAAGTTGGCGACAGTCCCAAGATAATCTCTGGCGCGCGATAGAACCGCGAGACTAGATAGGGTGCCACTTCCACACTCTCGGTCATGTCTACAGCCGATCCAAAATCGGCTAGGCAAATAGACTTGTAATCGACGCTGACGAGGATGTTGTCGGGCTTCAAGTCCGAATGAATAATCTTGTGATGTTTGAGCTGCCAGCACGCGGCCAAGAGCTGCGCAAAGTAGGACCGCACCGCTGCTAGTGACAATCCTACTCCTTTCCCAAATTTCGCCAAGACATCTCGAAGATTGAATTCCATGTAGGGAAAGACCAGGACAGTGTGCCCCCGATAGTCCAAAGGAGCGCTATCGGTGGGCAAAAGGAGAGAAATAATGCCTGGGCTCGACGCAATCGTAAGTCGTTGGAGGAATCTGATCTCGTTGACAGCGGCCTTTGCCATTGTATCATTGTGACGAATAACCTTGATCGCTACTTGTGGTGGTAGCAACGGAGAAGAAAGGTTGCTACTCTCTGTGACACATTTCAAGACAGTAGAAAAGACGCCCTTCCCAATAACTCCTGCAATCCGAAACTGGACATCCCCACCCGTTGTATTCGGAATATCAAGGTGAATAATTTCTCCAATGGTTGCCTTGTAGTAGCCCTCTGCATCGTCCCATTCTTGCTGCTGATTCACCGAAGTTTTCTTGGCCCCACCTTTGCCTCCTGCTGCCTTGATTGATGTGCCAGCCCGTGGATTCACGGGGGAAACTGAACTTGAAAACATGTCAAAGCCATCATCGTCTGGGTAGGCCTCATCTCCGTCTTGAACTTCTTGCTTGACTGGCGCATTGGGGCCGTTGTCCTCTGACGTCTCTAGGTTTTGACTTGGTGGATCTGCTGTTGGTGGCGCGGGGATCGTCGTTTTCCCCTCGTCTTGCATTGCATCTGAACCCTCCAATTCTTGCAATCTTCGCTTCCTAGCCAATCTTCGTTCTTTAGCCTTTTGTTCTTGGCGCTCTTCTTCGGTCAGGAAATCATCTCCCTGCATAAATTGCTCCAAATCTTCCGCATCACTCATTTTTCCAAGTTTTTCGTTGGAAATTGGACGGCACACCAACGTCGAAAAATTCCCTCCACTCGATGCAATATCTACGCGATATCTCAGTAATTATGGTCGGGAGGAATACAATGAAGAGAGTGTGCTTTCTCTTGGGAAGTATTTGTTGCTCCCTGGTGCACTCAAATCAACATGGTGCCGAGGAGATGCAAAAAGAAAAAAAATAAGCAAAGGCCGACACATTCGACCCTATCGCTCAACGTCATCAGAGATCTGTCCGCCGATCGACCGCTTCCAATTTTGGGGCTCCACGTTGAACCTTTCAGACTCCGATCAGTCAAATCGCGCGCGAGACGTGTCGGAAGCCAGCATCCATCGAAACGTTGGATCTTTCGCGCGGTAAACGTAGGGCAAAACGCCAAGTCGTCCTCCGAGCAAGACCCATCATCATCAGCCGCAAAGCGGGTACGTTGTCAAGAAGAGCGAGGAGTTTTGTTTGCTGACACTGTATTCCACAGTCTGGGTTGATTGATTCGTCAACAGGAAGAAACAGGGTGAGTAGTTTGTGGTTCATCCTTGAAACGGTCAAGTCCCGATGGACGTCATTTATTCAGGAGGATATTTCGCGTGAAACGTCGGGTTCGGATTGTCTGTCCAATCTTTGGATTCATCAAGTCGTCGTAGACATTGGGCTTGGGTTTGCTATTCCACTTTCTCACGTTATTTGCTTGACCTCGGTCTATTTTTTGGCAGCAGACAATTCATCAGTATGAGATTCACAAGTATTGCCACTCTGGCGTGGTCGTTGTCGTCTTCGCTGTGGTCGGCAAGTGCCGCCGATGATGATTCGAAAAAGGCGGGGCCGCCATTTTTCCTCATTGATAGTTCCGATCAATTGTGTCTTGCAGGAGAAGAGTTTAAGCGATGCTCCATTGACACTCTTTGGTTTGTCACGGGTACTGCTGGTAAGTTTAGGATTGTGATACGAACAAAATGGCGTTTCCACTGTCATTTGAGGGATATCCTTTTAGGTCTGGTCGACGCGATTGGTAGGTTATTTTTCTCACTTTTACTTTCTTTGCTACTTGATTTTCAAAAGGGAGTTATCAAATTCACAAGCGGCCTGTAGATGGAGTGATTGACGAACAGGAAGATGGAGACTGTCTATCACTAAAATCCTGCAAAGATGCCGATGTTGCCAAGAAGATGGACGCCAAACTGGCGAAATGCTCGCACTGTGGCGCCAAGCAGTGGAGCATCCTTGGTGACCAGGATACGGGATACATTCTGTCGGAGGGAGACTCAAGAGCCTGTTTGTCGCGAGAGGCTGGAACAAATAAGGCGGTTACGGTTCCCTGTGATTCAACCGAGTTTCGATACACTGCCATGCAATTGCAGTTCGCCTCGGCTGGTGACATTAAGACGATGAGTTCAGACGGAGCTAGACTGATTGGTGCGGCCAGTGACGGAGATTTGAAGACAATTCAGGAAATGCTTAAGGACGGTGCTGTGGATGTCAATGCCCGCGACTGGGATGATTTGACGGCTTTGATTCCCGCGGCCTCGTCGGGTTATTTGGAGGTGTGCAAGTTCCTGATCGAAAAGGGAATTGATGTTAATGCCAAGGATAAGGATGGGATCACAGCATTGATGGAAGCCAGTATCATGGGTCACGCCGATATTGTCCAGTTTTTGTTAGAAAATGGAGCGGATGTCAACGAGGCGGCTTCGTCAGAGGTGACAGCATTGTGGTTGGCTGCCAGTGAGGGGCGAGCAAATGTCATGAAGATCCTCTTGGAGAAGGGAGCTGATGCTTCAAATGCTCGTATTGATGGGATCACTGCCCTCATGACGGCCAGTGTTGGTGGTCATGCCGATGCCGTAGCCATCCTTTTGGAGAATGGTGCCGACCCCTTACACGAAGATAGGGACGGTCACACTCCATTGATCAATGCCGCCGAGAATGGAGATATCAATGTCATGAAACTCCTGGTAGAAAAGGCGGGAACTCCGGATTACGTGAACCATGTAACCGCCAATGGTTTGAGTGCCATTGTGATGGCCGCGGCTAACGGGAAGGCAGAAGCCGTCAAGTTCCTCGTCGAAAATGGCGCCAATGCAAATGTATCCTATGGTGACAATCAAGTGACAGCTCTCATGTATGCTGCAGCATCAGGTCATGTAGACGCCGTTAATGTGTTGGTCGATATCGGAAAGGCGGACATGGAAGCCAAGCACTCCAACGGTGGCACTGCCCTTTTGGAGGCTGCCACTGGTGGAAATGGTGAGACCGTCAAGCTCCTCATTGAGAAGGGCGCTGACTTCACCATCAAGGACGTGGATGGTGTCACGCCTCTGATGGCCCTCGCTTCGGCTGGGGAAGATGAAACCCTTGGCTTTCTTCTTGAGGCCCTGAAAACAAAAATGAACGAAGCGGAATTGAAGGACTACATCAACGTCTTATCTCATTCGGGTGGCTCTTCCGTCATGTTTGCTGCCGCTGGTGGACACGTGGATTGTGCCAAGCGTCTTATTGCTCTCGGGGCAGATATTCATGCCCAATCCAAGGCATCTCATGGCTACCCCGAGAAGCTCAAGAAGATGATTGAAGAGGGGCAAATGATCGAGGATGACCAACAGGCGGATGGAGTTACAGGCCTGCACGTCGCGGCCCAGGGTGGTCACCTTGATATGGTCAAGCTTTTGATTGCGGAGGGTATCGATGTGTCAGTAAAGGACGAGGATGGTCGCACTGCCTTGTCGTTAGCTGTCGCTGGCAATCACGCAGAATGCGCCAAGGTACTTGTGGAAGCCGGAGCCGACCCCAATACTCCCTACGTTGACGAAGACGGTGAGACCCACAATTTGCTTTTCGATGCCATCATGGTTGAGAATGAAGAGTTTGCGCTTCTCTTGATTGAGAAGGGAGCCGACATTTACCACGTGGACGAGAAGAAAGTGACAACTTTGCTTCAAGCCTGTCATCGGGGCTTGACGGCTGTTGCCAAGGCGTTGATCGATAAAAACGCAGGCAAGGCTGGTTTTATTGACGCAGCGAGCGAGGACGGAATCACTGCCTTGATTGCTGCGTCTTCCGAAGGCCAAACGGAATGCATCAAGCTTCTGCTGGGCGCCGGAGCCGACGTCAACGCTAAAGACAAGGACGGAACGAATCCCATCATGGCTGCCGCCGCGCGGGGGCACGTAGAAGGAGTAACCGCCTTGTTGGACGCTGGCGCCAATGTGAACGAACAAAACGCTGACGGGCACACGGCACTCATGTTTGCCTACAATGGCAAGAATCAAGTGGAAACACTGTGGGAACGCTACAGCCAGTTTGTCAAGAGTGGCGATGTTGATGCTGAGGAGGGCACTATCCCCCTTCTCAAGGAAGCCCTGGACAATCACACTGGAGTGGTCGATTTGCTCCTGAAGAAAGGAGCCGACCCCAAGATCAAGGACAAGGAAGGACACATCGCCAAGGACTTTGATTACCATCCAGACACAGATGCTGAATACCTTGAAAGGCAAGCCAAGGCCGAGCAGGTCAAGGACGAAAGCAAGAACGAACTGTAATGAACTATTTCAGCGCGCGCCCACACGAATAATTTAAATAGCATAATTTGCTTGCTATCAGTCAGTGATTAGCCCCATAGTTTAGTTATATAAAGTCTAAACCGCAAGTCCGTATTTTTGTGGTCATTGAATGCTTCACATCACGTCTCTACCACTAGTGTAAGTAGCACTCCCACGCTTAGTCTTCTTCAATCTTTGGCGCCAGGTAAAAGCGCATTGCTCCCACATCATTGATGGGATATTCCACCAAAACAGGCACTTCCGGGCTCATTTGAATAATGACACTCGGGCTCAACGCCGTCGCCTTGGTGAAAAAGTTGAGGTAACGCAAGGCAAAATTGAGCTCGACGGGCTCGTCCATGTCAATGGCCACGAGGTTCTCTTCCTTGTCGCTATTGTTGGTACGCGTCAAAACGTTGCCCGTTCCAATGGATCCAGAGACCGAGAAGCGAACACCCTCCTTGGTGCAGGAAATAGTGCAGGTGTCTCCCAGGACTTGAAGATCGTTGACAATTCGTTGGAATTCCTTGGAGGGCATCTTGATGGTGCACTTGTACGGAGTCTCCGGAATGCCCAGCTGGTCATTGTCAATGTCCATCAATTTGATTTCTGCAACAAAGAAACGCATTGTGAGGGCACGCACAATTTTGTCAATCATCCAACACTTCAGTGTGCAGCTTCTTACCAAAGTCCGCAATGGTGTCCGTCTGGCTTCCTTCAAACATGACCATGAGCGAGTCGCCCTTCTCTTCCGCCTTGAGAGTGACACTGTCGTCCTTGCCCATCATTTTGAAGATTTTCGCAATGTTGGGTGTGTTGATACCCAAGGAGTTAGGCTTGTCGCATCGGTAGTGGCTAAAGGCATTGCTGCTCAAGCGCACCGAGACCAGGGCGACGTGCGCCGAGTCCATGGACTGAATGGTGAGTTCCTCTTCGGAGCAATCCAAGTTGCAGTCCGTGACGAGTTCCTTCATGGCCTCAAGAATGTTCTTGAAGATTGAACCTTGGTCTAGTTGAGCTTCAAACATGGTGGTGTATAAAGAATTGAAATAGAAGGAGGACAAAGCGGGTGTTGTGTGACAATGACAACAGTGGATACAAGTTGGCTGGTGCGAAGTTTTATGGAGGCCATGGCAGTGATGATAGACGGCGGTCGGGGTGGAGGGAGGCCTGCTTCCAACACAAGGAAACTGCGCGCCGACGAATTCTTTGTGTACCAAATCCGACGTGAAAGCTACGGCAGCGCATGCTTGACCAATGATTGCAGCGCGCGAGGCCAGCCCGTAGAATTTCTACGGGGACATTGTACGAAGCCAGTAGTGAAACACCACGAGGGTTCGCTCGTGCCGGCAAGGGTTTCGGGTTTGGCGCGTCTCGAGTTTGGCGCGAAACGAAGATCCATAGGAAAAAGGTTGTAAACCTGCAGTGTTCTTGGACCAAGATATCAATGTTTAGGAACCTCTGTTTACCTTCTTGGCCCGTGGAGAGCCATCACCACATAATATTTGCTGTCGTCGCTTGCATCGTAGCTGCAACTGACCTTATCCTGATCATTGAAGGCACGGTAATTGTTCCATGTCGAAGAACCGCCGCCGCAGAGACAAGCAAGCAATCCTGCCGCCGGTAGTATGAATTTCAGCGAGGAAGGTCGTTATTTTTATTGTCAAGTTACAAAGGTTCATGAAGAAAATGGGAAAGGGGCTCGGTGCCTGAGGAAAAGGGGGGAGTAGTATTGAAAAGCATGGAAGTAGCTTGATGATCGTTGTGGTGGATCGCGAGGAAAAAGTTTGGGTCGTTTGGGTCATCCATTTTGGCGAGCGGGCGCGCATCACGCGTGCGCTTTTGACAACTTCGACTGTTTTCCGCATCATTTTCAAAATTTCAAACAAGATGATGCGGAACAAGAAAACCACTACCGGATAGTTTGGTTTTGGTGAGTTGGGAACAGCATCATTTCTGCTGTAGGATCCATTGCTCTATCCTGGGAGAATAGAGAGTATCTTTGGATCTACTTTATTTCCTCCTCTGGTGAGTAATAGAATTGCTTCCAGCAAGGCACGCTTTGTTCGATTTTCGATACGATCCATCAGCCGCTCTCATGTCGGAAGAGCAGACCTCAAAGGTCCCGGCTTCATTGCAACGAAGGGTCACCGTCGAAGATGACTGGGTCTATGATTTAGACGATGATAGTATCGATGATGCTGAATGGGAAATCTTGGGTCCGCCGGGTTCTCAGAGGCCTGATTGGGAAGAGTTGGAGAACGACGACGATGAATCCTCGAGTGTTGACCTGGATGCTGACGAGCAACTCCGTGATGGGGCCCAACCAGAGACTGCCGCAGCTGCAAAACATGTGGAGGCTGAGAAGACAACTGAGAGTCCAGACCTTTTTGGCGATGATGACCCAGTGTGGTTGAAATCTGTCATTGAACATGTGGAAAAAATTGAATCTACCACTCCAGGAATAGCTGGTAATGATGGGTCGCATTCGGCTGAACCAAAGAGGGATGCACCCTTGTCGACGGACGATTCTTCTAGGAACAGATCGCTTGCTGCAGAAATCGAATCGTCGTCGGATGAGCAAGAACTGGCACCAATGAGCCCCTGGACTCTTATAAAACAACCTCCCGCAAAAGGGACAACGAAAGATTATGCTTTATCATTGGATGATTCACCTATCGTAACTACAAAAACCCCAAAGACTCTGCATCCAATTTTCAGCAACGCTAAAGGCAGGCAGGCAGCAGTACCTACTTCCGACAATCGTTTGAACCGAAAGTCTGCAAAAAATGCTCCCAATTCCTCCAACGTCCGATCGAGTAAGAAAGCTCGGCTTTCTGTAAGTTCTCCGCAAATGCAGCAAAAGACGCTTACACAAGCATTTGGGTCCGTTCTGTCCTCTCCGGCTCCTCGTGCCTTCCAAGACACGGAGGATACGTGGTTTCTTAGGGGTGGCCCTCGGTTGTTTAAGAAGGGGGAGGTGTTTCGAAATACTACTGAGACCGACCTCAAAGGATACCTCTACACAGTCGACGAATGCATGTACCATCAGCGTGTGAAATACGCGGTATCTACGAATGGTGCATACATGTTTTTGAAGGACACTTTCATTGGTGAGGATAATGCCAGAAGGTTGATCGAAAATGGTTCTGGCGAAGATTTTGAGATTGTCCGATGTCTTCAATCCAACATGTTTACAGATCGTGTACCCAGCAAGACAAAGAAGTGCATCAGCCTTAGCCTTTTGGATGAAAAGGTTGATATTCCGAAAAATCCCGATCCATTCTTGATCTACGATAGCAGTTCGACTAACAAGAAAATGTCAAAGGCCTGGAGGGTTGCCTATATGTCGAGAAACATGTTGAATCCGGCAAACTGGATTCATTGCGAAATTCCAAAAGGCCATGAACCCACAGTCCTAGATCTATTTGCGGGCTGCGGGGGGATGCACCTTGGGTTTGAACGAGCCGGCTTCAATCGAAAATCGTATCTCGTGGAAAAGGAGGGTAACGCCGTCGCAACACTGCACGCCAACTTTCCAGAGGCACAAATCTACGACGAAACTGTTGAGAATTTTCTGGAGTGTTGCAAGGATAACCGCCCGGGGTATCCAAAACCGGAGGATATTGACCATGTCCACGCTAGTCCTCCCTGTCAAGGATTTTCCGGAAGTAATCGCAACATGGTGCCCACACAGAACGATATCGAAAACAACAATCGATCTTTTTTGTTCGTTGATGCTGTGAAGTATTTTCGCCCCAAAACTGCCTCTTTTGAGAATGTCCCAGGTATGTTGATGCCACGAACCGAACAATATCTGAAAAAGATCATGGCAGAACTGTTGAAGATTGGATATCAAAGTAGAATCGAGAAGCCTTTGGCTTCTGATTTCGGTGATCCACAAGAACGTCGCCGCGTGATATTATGTGCTTCAAGGTTCGATGAATATCTTCCCGATCCTCCGACTCCAGTCTCTCCTGATAAGCGACGAAAGATAAAGCACGTACTGGAAGATTTGATTGATGTGGAACCGACACCAGGAAGTGGACGAGCATTGACGAGTAGAGGGAAGGTTGTCACCCAACACAGCTCTGAAGGCGGTCTAGACCTGAAATCAGAAAATGAGCATCTTAGTCAATGCAAAGACGGATATGCTACAACTGTGCGGCGTCAGACGAATATAAAGCATCAGAAACACGAGCGACTTATTACGACGCGAGAGCGGGCGCGCCTACAATCGTTTCCTGACACGTTTTGGTTTAGTGGTGCACCAACGCAACAACGAAATCAAATTGGAAATGCAGTCCCAGTGTGCCTTGCCACATGTATCGCAGAGACGATTTCTGCAGCTCATTGCAAAAAACTACGAACTCGGGGTTGAAAATTCGTCTTTTCGAACGGCGACTATATCTATCATACCAGGATCCTTTGTACGAGTACTATTCTTGTGCTACTGTATGAATGATGCTTCATCTTATATATGATCGAAAGGACCCGTGCGGAAGTGCCAAGTTGGTACTTTCGTTTTGTTGCCCGCAACCGGCCCGTTCCATGAAATCGCCGTTTTTGCAGCTTGGCAGCGATTGTTCGTGATATGCGGTGTTCTCTTACTGTGTAGTGCACTACGACCGCCATATGAGAATTTTTCCTCCTTGATATGGTGGTACGCTTTGTTCTCCCGTGGCTTGACCTGCCTTTTTATCCGACAGAAGCCCAATGGTTCCCTCGCCCTTTCACCTCAGATCCAATGGAGTCGAATCTTCGGTCACAAGATCACTCCGAACTTGCACAGCCACTAATCCTGCCTGCTCCCACGGTCCGACGGTAGACTCGGATCCTGTTGGACTCAGCAGAATTCGGATGCGAGGGTCGGCATATAAAACGGCAAACTGGGCACTTCCCTCGATCGGAACTGGAAGCAAAGTTTTACCATTGTCGAACGACAGTTCTGCCTTCACTAGTTGAATGTCGAACACGTCAGGACAAGAGCGAAGAACAGGATCCTTGTCTGATTGCGTGTTGGTGGAAACAATGCCTGCAAGGAAGGACGGTAGGATAGATTTTTCCTCACTACTACTGCTCCTGAAGAATTCCTCGGCACCACCTGCTGGTGCAAAAAAGGCTTGCGCCCGAATGGCGGCGGATGAGCCCCAGACTTCAGCATAGTTAATCACCGACAATTGAAAGTTTCGATTCAAATAGTATTGCTGTCCCTTCAGGTTGGCGGCCAGCAAACTAATTTGCTCCCAGAGCGGTGGTTTCTGCTCAGGATTACTCGGATTGTACGTAAACAAAGTACAATAGAAGCCTCCCAAAAGACATGTAGAAGGATCATATGAATTGTCGCGCCGACTGGATAAGATTGTAATGCATTCTTCGATAGTTCGCTGCTGTTGTTCTTGCGAGGTCTTGTAGTCTGGAGTAAGCTTGCGCAAGGCAGTTATCAACGAAGAATCCGATTCCATTTTTTGGCGTTCCAAAAGAGTGCCTAGCAACAATGTCGCAACCTTGTAGGGGTCATCTTTCAATCGTTCCAGGAAGGTACTCGAAGGTGGCCACAAGGATTGTGTTCGACGAATAGTAGATGTATCAGTCGTTCGCTGCTGCTGGGAGAAAGCATCACCGACAGGTGCAATGATCGCAATGACTGCCCCAAGCACGAGAAGAAACGAAAGGGGTGAACTGCAGAGACGGGTACCAGAGATCAGTCTCATGTTGTTTGCTTTTAGTGCCAATGGAAGTAATGCAAAGTGAATCTTGTGTGAAATAACACGTAGCTCACGGGCATGGGCCAAGATAATGACCTTTGCTTCCCGAAGAGATCCATCGTCTTCGGCAACAACCACAAACTGCAAGATGGGAAACGAAGGTTGGAGCGAAGATCTTTGCGATCTTTTCTGAGAGCGCGCTTTCCCGCGCGTCAAAAATGAGTCGATCAAGTCGTGAATCTTCGACTGGTTTGATCCTATTTGGTTTGCAATGATATCTTTGCAAAGATACGAAGTATGACGCACTTTCCCGATCTTGATTGTGTTATCGCATGGCGATGGACGTCATGGGGTCATCGTTTCGTATTGATTCATGCTACTGGTTGCTGAGAATCTCGAAGGATAAATAGAGCGGCTCAAAACGAGTAAGAAGTCGCAATGCAAAACTGGCGAAGAATGACAGCAACAAGAAGGAACTATGGAAGTGGGCATGGCAAAGGGGGAGAGACAGTTCCACGATTACCATGCAACGAGGATTCACCGACAGTATTACCGAGGTGACGCCTGTGTGGTAGATGGTGTCGTCAGCGAAGCAAAAAATATAGTTTTACTGGTGGTGCTGGCGAAATCCTTTGGCCTTGGGTATGGCCGTGGGCGGCGGCACGTCGGAAGGCAGACAGCAGCCCTAGCGACCTTCCAGATTTCCGATTCACAAATGGGAGAGGGTTGACTCAAGAAGGACAAGGCTTTTTAGTGGCTAGCTTCAAACGACGAGAGTGGCATTTTACAGGATCCGGAAACGCGCCCGACTGGAGAATCGTCAAATGCTTCATGCTTTGATTTGAAGGCATATGAAGCTTTTTATCTAACCAACATCAATTCGACTGACATCGTGGTTTGATTGAATATCAAGACGTTCGAGATGTCGATTACTTTTTGCCTTGGAACTTTGCCGAATAGTCGGTTTAACCTTGCCGGAAAAATACTCGCAAGTGACGCAACTTGTCGGCAGGTGCAGGAATCAACTCGGATTACATTTGTCGAGTGAGATTGGTTGGAGATATATTGTCATCATCACAATTTACGATAACGGTCCGATCCCTCGGGTCTTGGAGTCAAGGGTCGGCGTTTACCCTGGTCGATTTGGGTGAACACCACGTCTTGATGGGGCAACTCGTTTATCGTCGGTACATCGCTTCGTACGGGATTTGATTTCATATGACCAGAAAATACAAAGGTTTCTATCAACAGCCATGGCCGAGACACGGAGTAGGTTTGGATGCTTGGCTTGGTGAGACTGAGTACCGCTATTTGCTTGGGATCTGGGTCGTGTTGAGCAATAACAGAAAGAGATCCATTGATGACAGGTGCCCATGGAGCATAGTGGGTGGGAAAATATGTTGTCATTGGCGAGGTTTGGTTATTTGCTGGTCGAGGTGGCTGGTTTGAGAAGATGCCTCTTCCTTTGTTATCAGTGAATTGATTTGCCGGGGGGGGGGGGGGGGGGGGGGCACACACGTGGATGCATTGATATGAGCTGGACCCATTGTTGTGCATGAGCAATTCCAAACATTTGGATATCTCTCTTCGACGGGTCGTATGGCATGGATACTCCTTCCATCGGAGCAATGCAAATGCCATCACTTCGATACTCGTAACCACAACTACCTTCAGTTTGGTCTTCCCCATCTAGTCCACGCTCATTCGTTGTGGCCTTGGTGAATGTTGTTTCTCAAATATATATTAACTTTACGAATTTAAAAGTTTTCCATGTAATAATCTTCATCATAATGCTCATCCTCGTCATTCCTGAGAATATCTACATCATCTTCCTTGAGAAGTGGAACATGATGTAATTTGTCGGAGATATATTCTGCACCAATGTATATATCGTTGTGCTGGAGGCTCAGGCTTGTTAGAAGAGGAATGTGCTTTAATCCGTTGGAAATGTGTTCGGCACCAACGTCACCGATTCGGTTATACCCAAGGTCCAGTGATGTGAGATGCGGGGTATACTGTAATCCGCTGGAAATGTGCGCTGCACCAACCTCACTGATTTGGTTACTGGCGAGGCTCAGCACTGTGATATGTGGGACATACTGTAATCCGTTGGAGATGTGTTCTGCACCAATGTTGCCGATGCCGCTATTGACGAGCATCAGCTCGGTAAGATTTGAAACATGCCGCAATCCATTGGAAATGTGTTCAGCACCAACGTCGCCGATGTTGTTTTCCCAGATGATCAGCTTTGTAAGGTGTGGTGTATGCTGCAATCCACGGGAAATGTGTTCTGTACCAATCACACCAATCTCATTGCTCTCTAGAGACAGCGCCATGAGACGTGGAATGTGCTGCAATCCACGGGAGATGTGCTCTGCGCCAATGTCACCAAGTTCATTACTCCCGAGGATCAGCGACGTCATTTGTGGAACATATTGCAATCCATTGGAAATGTGTTCTGCACCAGTCGCACCGATCCTATTGCTCTCTAGATCCAGTATCGTGAGATGCCGAAGATGTCGTAATCCACTCGAGATGTGTTTTGCACCAATGTCACCGATGTCGTTATCCCGCAGGTCCAGCATCGTGAGATGCGGAATGTGCTGTAATCCACTGGAAATGTGTTCTGCACCAAGGTCCCCGATGTTGTTTTCC
Source organism: Nitzschia sp. DOCU1 (assembly GCA_951394045.1). Lineage (NCBI taxonomy): Eukaryota > Bacillariophyta > Bacillariophyceae > Bacillariales > Bacillariaceae > Nitzschia > Nitzschia sp. DOCU1. The sequence continues at coordinate 1,309,398 of OX595991.1, forward strand.
TGAAGGTACAGCTCCATGAGACATGGAATATGTTGTAATCCATCGGAGATTTGTTTAGCACCAACGTGACCGATGTCGTTATCCCGCAGGTCCAGGGTCATGAGACGTGGAGTATGCTGTAATCCATTGAAAAGGTGGTACACACCAATGTCACCAAAGTTGTTCTCCTGAAGGTGCAGGGTCGTGAGATGTGGGACGTACTGCAATCCATTAGAGATGCGTTTTGCACCAACTGCATCAATGTCGTTCTCCCTGAGGTCCAGCGTGGTGAGATGTGGGATGCGTTGCAAGCCATTGGAGATGTGCTCTGCACCAATCCTACCGAGGCGGTTCCAAGCCAGCTTTAGTGCCGTTAGATGATGAATGTGCTGCATTCCATTGGAGATGTGTTTTGCACCATCGCCCCCCATGCTGGTCCAGCCAAGGTTCAGTGTTGTGAGTAGTGGAACATGCTGCAATGCGTTCGAGATGTGTTGCCACGCAATTCCCACGATACAGTTCATACTGAGGTCCAGCTCGGTGAGATTTGGAAAATGCTGCAAAGCCGTGAAAATCTGATCTGCAGTGGGAGGTGTAGAGAGTTGTCCTACATCAGCACTTGTTAGACTCGTTGCCAGACATTCGAGCATACACAACTTGTTAAAGTTCCAAGCTACCAAACGTGGCAATGAGACTGACCTACATCAAACTTCAGGCGGAGATGAGGAACATGTTGGGCAAATCCTGGATTTTGGCTCAAAAACTGGTCCCAGTGGCAGAATTCGTCAGCACGGGGAATTTCAATTTGTTCAACTCTTCCTCGATAAAGAACAAACTCTTCAATTGGATCGAGTGAAACAAACGAGGCAATTTTCATCAAGAGACTGTCAGGGATGATAATTCCTGGTGCGTTATCACCTACTTCACGGGGAACAAGCCCGTGGAAATCTGGGAGTGCCATGGTACTGCAAGGAACCTGTCAGTGTCTGACACAATCGCAAGCAACTAGCTTTGTCAAACAAGGAAACTGAACAAACTGTGGTGACAATATTCCCCTTGAAGGGAGAAGGGAAGATATCTTTGTCCATATTCCATATATCTTTTTTCGGTGGTGTCTGTTTATTTAGAGTCGATTAAGTCAATGCTCTTCGACTGGCTTGATTAAATTTGGTTTGCGTATCTTTTTGAAGAGATATCCAAAGCGTGAGCTGACGCTTAGATCTTGCTTGTCATGGATGACGATGACAAAGGCTCTACCCTGAGAATCTTACATTCTTCAAGGTTTCCAGTATGGCGATGAAGCAACTTGTGGTATTGCTGTGGATTTCTTCGGCCGTACGCGCCGTGTTGGCAGCTTTGTTGTCGACGCCGAATCCAAACCTGCGAGGACATGAATCATCGATTTTGCGAGGCCCCATCCACTCATGGGATACGGTTCCGGTCAGCTTTCACGGCTGCCGTGAAAATACCCGTGGTCCAACTGGGCTGGAGTTTCTGCCTGAAGATTTAGAGGCCTTGAAACGGTATCCGCTCATAACACTGGAAAAATGGCAAGGATCAACAGCATTTTCGACGGATGTATGCCGTCAGCAGCATCCCATTGGCGACGAACTGGACAACGATCCCTGCGCGACATCTACTTCGTCCGACACGAACGTCTTTTTCTGGGAAGATGAAGCATGGATCTCGGCCGCCAAGCAAATCAAGGCAGTGAATCCGACAGCTAGTATTGCCGTTTGGATGGACACGATGCTCATCTACACGGGATGGTCGTGGCCACCTCCTTCCAAGTACACGGATGAGAATATCAATCGCACTTTGAATCCAGACATTAATGTTCCATGTAGCACGGGCTACTTTCGACCGGCCGAGTTTCTGGAGAAAAATCCGGACTATCTGTTGAAGAATAGCAGTGGGTTGCCCGCCCTGGAATCTTGGGCACACTGCCACGTCTATGATCACAGCCAAGAGCGAGTTCGAGAGTATTGGAAGGAGCTCTGCCTCAATTTTGTCACCACCGGCTTGATTGATGGATGCGGGGCCGACTTTTCTGCCTTGGAGAAGAATCACTGGTCACGTCATACCACCGAGTATATCCAAGAATCAATGGGGCTGGACCTCGATACGGCACAAGCCTGGAATGAGGGACACAAAAAGATGATGCGTGAGCTTACAGCATCGCTGCAGACGGAGTTCGGAGGATATTTGATTGGCAAAGATTCACCTGAGCTCGGCGATCATGTCAATGCTGTATTGCAAGAAGGATGCCCTCCTGCAAATCAAACAATCGTCATGTTGCAGAATTTGACGGCTACGGCTCGACGTTTGGAACAACGATTGATCTATCAATGCCATACATTTCAATTTAATGAAAGTGTCTTGGCCGTCTTTTTGTGTGGCGCAGGCCCCGATCATTACATTGCCACGGGTCGTTGGAATTGGGACCAGCCTGGGTTTCCGGGTCATTGGAACCCATTATTTGAGAAGCCACTGGGAGAACCTTTGAGTGATGCTGTGTATGATCCTGAAACGACAGTGTGGACAAGAACGTTTGCCACCGGGACAATAGTATCGTTCAATGCCACGAGCAATCAAGGGAAAATCGATTGGGCAGTTGATAGATTGCCTAAGGAGGCGATGCAACAGGCATAGAAATTTGTTGAGATCAATTATATAGTTATCCGCCTGAAGTAGAAGGCTCTAGAGTCGAATTCTTCACATACCAACGGCAGTCAATGGTAAAAGGCAATGAAGTGTCCCTTTCACAACCCACCGAATTTTGAACACTTAATGCGAGCCGAATTGTGCCTCGGTGACACCGGCGCCCATGGCAGCAGTCGAGGAAACTCCACCCGAAGCAACATTCACCATTTGATCGACGAGCTCAGCGCCTGACCATTTTTGGTGCGTCAACAATTCAACCTGATGTTGACCTTCCTCTCGTTGAATTTCTTGAACGTATGCAAGCATACCTCGGTCTCCAAAGCTTCGGGCGAGCTTGGTGATCACCAAACCATTGGAATGGAAACCAGCCAATGTGATGAACTGCCAGACGTATCCGAGTTTGCCAAGATCGTCGTTGAAGTGGGCCAACTGAGCGTCGTTCATGCCCGAGGCGTCCCAGTTGAAACTCGGGGACAGATTGTACGCCAACTTTTGTTCGGGCCAGTATTTGTGCACACCGTCGGCAAAGTGCTTAGCATCCTTAACGCAAGGGACCGCAGTTTCCATCCAGATCAGGTCGCAGTACGGGGCATAGGCACGACCACGTTGGACGCAATAGTCAATGCCGGCACGGAGCTGGTAGTATCCTTCTCTCACACGGCAGGCCTCCCAATCAAAGTAAACCGAGTTTGTTTTTCCAAAGATCGAGTCCGCAATCTTGCGAGCAGCGGCATTAGTGAGGCAATCGGGGTCACTCGCCATCCAGCGAGCTTTCATTTGTTGCTTTTTAGCGGCGGACACACTCGAGCTATCAATCTGAGCGAGAACAGCCTCACTGAAAGTCATCAATTTGGCCATTTTAACCCATTCTTCTTGCGATCCCCCAGCGGCAATGGTCTCCTGCAAGCTTGGAAGGCCAGGTTGGGTCACTCCCAGGACTGCAGGCAATAATTTTCTGTGAGCAAAAGGTTTGTCTGAAAAAAAAAACGAAAAATGCAAAACACGCGTCAAACTTACTGAATGGATGATCACGCCCATCATTGTTCGAGTCCAACAAGGTGGCAGCTTCAGCATCGGTTCGAGACACAAGCACGAGGTTTGATCCAAGAATATCAGCCGCCAAACGAGCAGCGACCAATCGATCAATGTGCTCTTGAGTGCTGACGAGGACCTTTCCACCCATGTGTCCACACTTCTTGGTTCCGGGTTTTTGGTCTTCCAAGTGAATACCAGCCGCACCAGCTTCGACAAACAATTTTGTCAACTTCATGACGGCAGAAAGTCCACCATGTCCAGTATCGCCGTCGGCAATGATCGGAGTCAAGTAATCAATCTTTGGTCCAGGATCTTGGTTGTTCAAGAGTTTGGAAGCCCTTTCCTGGTTTTGGCGACGATCGTGGTGCAACTGGGCACGGACAAGCTGGTCAACCTTGTTCGGCACAGTGTTCATCCTAAAGACGAGAGAAATATTTAATTTGAGTTGCACGAAAATTTCAGAGAAAATGCGGTTCGATTTCAAAATACGTACGGATAGTCGGCAAAATCAGGACCGGGCTCATTGGTGGTGCTGGCAGTCGAACTGCACTGCCATCCACTGACATAGACGCTGGACAGGTGTGGGGCCATTTGGACGGCTTGCACGGGGTCCAACGCACCAAAGGTATGAGAATATCCTCCTACTTTGTGAAGGCGGGTCAACAAGTCGAACAGCTTCCTGGATTGACCATCGGAAAAGCTGGTGTTTGGGGACATGACCTCTCCACCACGAGCCTCACGGGAAGGTCGAAGGCAGGCAACGTCCATCGCTGTGGGGAAAGTAGAAATTTTGTCGATTCGCAAATTTTAGCAAAATGATTCTTTTTCGACGACGACGACGACGACGTCAACCACAATGACCGACTCTTTGCTTGCCACTTACCACTGTAGACTCGCTTGGTCATTCGCCAACGTGGGCTAGTCCACCACTCTTCGATCTGCCTGGCCTCATCTTGCAAAAAATTGAAATCCGATCGGCTGTTCGAAGAAGGGCCGACGACTGGGAGAGACCGAAGTCCTCGCGGAATCTTGGGAACGATCGGCTGGTTTTTCTTCTTCTGAGAGGACGGCATGGTACTGGGGTTGCTGCTAATGATCTGAACGCTAACGCTGTTAACAACTCGCATCGTGACAAGGAATGTCCTTTCTCGATTTTTATGAAAATGGGAGAAGGATTCTTTCGTCGTTGCTTTGCTGCTCGGATGGTTGGAAGCAATCAGTTCCCATCCGATCCGTCGACGCATCATCCGACCGAATTGCCAAGCGAGAAAGGAATCGTCATGCAACCGGTGAATAATGGTGTCAACCCCCAGTCGATGATGGCGCGCGGGTCAGACGGCATGGTGTCAACTTTTGTGCAGATGTGACTGATGACGCGCGCTTTATCCACGTCTGAATCGCCCTCGTGACGTCGATTGGCGTTCGCAAATTTTCCCGCCAAAAGTTGAATAATGTACCAGGTAGGTCTTTTTCTATTGAGAGAGCTTGAACACATACATAGCCACGCACAAAATGGATGAGAACAATAATAGAGAAATGATCCTTGGGGGTAGATAGTACAACAACAGCAGCAACAGCAGTGAAGTTGAGCCGGAGTGCAGTAATCCTCCAGCCGCTGCTGCCGCGGGGCACAACCAGTCTGTGTACCGTCCTTTTTTACAGATGAGGCGCGACTGAGCATGAGCCCGTATTTAAATCCACAATCTCAACAAATCAATGGGAGCCACGGCGGTGATGGCATGATGGTGGTCGAAGAAATGAATCGGCTCTTGGTTAGTCGGGCTCATAAATCAACTAGTACCATGGCAGCGCATCCTCGTCACGACACTGCCGTCCTCACGTCATGAAGCATTGCGACCGCCGTGCCGGGGGCCGGGGGTCCTGCTTATCGTCCAAAGTCTCCGTCACACACTATAAAACAAGAAACGACTGTCCTTACAAGAACAAGAAGCAACTATTAGACTTTGTACGGCATTCCTCCGCATATCCGGCCTTACTACTACTACCTCTGGTCCTACTGTAGTCGCCAAGGCAACAACAGCACAACAATGTCTGGCCGTATCGGTAGTAAGTAGCCTTGTGGGACAGTTGCATGACGCCAAAACAACATTTCGGACTGAATAGCGAAATCATTCCCATCAGTTTAGGAGCTCTGATGAAAGGCACAGGCATGAGTCATGAGAAGGGGCATCCTTTTTCGACTTTTGGTACTATTTTTCCCCGCGGACTTTGCCCACAGAGATGATGACGTCATCGCGAGAAGCCTTTCTTGCCGTCATTTTTTCCCGCCATCCGCATTTTGACTGAGTTGCTTCTCACGGTCACATTTTTGTTGACGGAGAGTTGCTTCTCACGGTTACTTTCTCGCAAACAGTTCAGTTTTCACTTCACCATGGAAGAGAAACTCAAGGAGATGGCACGACGCCTACAGATTCCTCAAATCGAGGATATCTGGCGAATCCACTCGGATGAGAAATTCAGCAGTCATATTCTCAGTGAGCACTTGGATTGGTGGTTCAATGAAGAAGAAGTCTCCGAGCTCTTGAATGATGACGATCGCCTGAGCAAAATCGCTGCGGAGTTCAAGACCAAGAGCCGTCAGCTAGGAATGTTCGGCCGGCATAACCACGAACGACTCAATTATTTCAACACCATCTTTGTCAACCCCGAGTGTGGTGGTTGCAACAACCCCTACGATATGGGGGGCTGTAGACACCCAGGATCTCCCGAACGAGCCCCAATGTTCGACCCACAAGTCAATCAGCTCGCACATGATACACTAATCATGTTGTCCGTGATTAACTATCTCGTGGCCTACGAATTCTCACACAAGAGCACCAATAACAAGCTAGCGCTGTTGTTGACTCCGAATCAAAACACCTGGGCCAGTCACAATGTCTTGGAGACTCTTCAGATCCCCACGATATCTTTGGTATTGGGGTTAATGGAGAACTGCTCGCACTCCTTCTTTCCAAAGGTTGCGCACAAGGCTGCTGGATTGCTGTCGTTGCTCATCTGTCAGTCTCCAGCGGCAGCCTTTTCCTGCATCGATGGAAAGGCCTTTTGTTGGACACGATATTTCGCGACGATGAATCACATGAATCAAGAGTACTGAATTAGGCGCATATAGCGACCGCTGAAACACGAATCAAATACGACTGAATCAGACGACTACAACTGCGAGAGATTTCTATGGAGAGATGAAGAGACTCAAAGAAAGATTGAAAGAGGATGAAGAAAGAAACAAAAGGACAATACAAGGAATAGCTCATACTTTCTATAATATCTTAGACTCAACGACTATCACCAGATCTACTGGATTTTTACTTCTACCGAGATTCTATTTCATTCACCGACTGTTCAAGAGACAGACGGAGCAATACCAGGCCCTACGTGAATTGAATTTCAACATATTATAGAAAGTACCGGCTGAAGAGTCGAAAAGCAACTTTGAGGGGATCCGAGCCGTGGAAAGGGTTCAAAGAAGACGCCAAGTGCGCACGTTACTGAACTTTGGAAGAAGTCGAATTGTCAACAAGTTTATCCGACCATGAGCGGTCAAGGAAAAGGAAATTTTTGGTCCAGAGACCATCGAAGGAACGGACCAGGACGTGGAGCCAACAAGAGCAAGCCGACGGCGAAGAAGTCCGTCGAAGACTACGTTTACTATTTGGGATCATCGAAACAAGCATCAGATTATGAGACGACAACTGAGTATCTCATCAACCACATTCAGCAAACGTTTGACTACGGCGATGATATCGCAGAATCTTTGAGCACATTGAAGGATGTCGATCTATCGATTCACAAGCCGACGTTGCAGGTCAGCAACGAGACAGACAACGATAAGAATAACGCCGAAAACAAGCAGTTTGAGATGGAATTCAAGGAAAAGTTCGCGATCTACATGAAGCGAGTGGAAGCTTACAGCAAGAACCAAGGCAAAGCTTTTGCATTCCTGTTGGATCGTTGCTCGAAAGGCATGAAAGAGAAGATACAAGCTCGTGCCGATTACGAAACATCAATCAAACAGAATCCACGGGAATTGTTGAAAGCGATCAAGCAACATGCGTTGAACTATCAAGAGAGTCGCTACAACATGGCGATCGTGTACGATGCATTCACTGCGGTGCATACGACTACACAGAAGGAAGGAGAAACACTACAAGAGTACACCAAGAGGTTCAGGGTTGCCAAAGAAGTGTTGGAATCGCACCTCGGCGGGCCTGTGATTATTTCGAAAATCGCAAAATCAATGCCCGGGTATGCCAACAGTGCAGAAAAGAAAGCCGCATGTGAAAAAAGGGCATATGAGCAATACATGGCCTATGTATACATGAAGAACGCCGATCAGGGCAAATATGGCTCGATCCTGACTGGTTTGTCGACACAAAAATCCCTTGGAAACGAGCAATATCCAAAAACGATCATCGTTTCGACAACTACAAGCAGTTGAAGAGTGAACGCAAGTCAAAGAAGGATGACAAGGACAAGGAAGAAGACAATCCCAAGTTATCTTTTGCGCAAGCTACTACGGTATGCTACTGCTGTGGCAAGCCAAATCACAAGTCAAGTCAATGCCGATTGAAAGAGAAAATCCCGAAGGACGAGTGGGCCATCAACAAAGACCCCAAACTCAAGGAATCAGCGCAGGCTCATGTACAGACAGAGAAGACCGAAAGCAAGGAGTCGGCGAAAGGGAATACCGAAACTGCAAAAGCAGAGGCATGGGCCAGAGTACATTTTCAATTTTATCAAGCGGACGAGATGCGCAACATGATCCTACTGGACAACGAGAGCACTACCAATGTGTTTTGCAACGCATTAATGGTGGAGAACATTCGCGAGACCCCAGACAAACTTTACCTGACCACGAGTGCAGGAGTGATGACAACAAACCTGAGTGAACGCAAGTCAAAGAAGGATGACAAGGACAAGGAAGAAGACAATCCCAAGTTATCTTTTGCGCAAGCTACTACGGTATGCTACTGCTGTGGCAAGCCAAATCACAAGTCAAGTCAATGCCGATTGAAAGAGAAAATCCCGAAGGACGAGTGGGCCATCAACAAAGACCCCAAACTCAAGGAATCAGCGCAGGCTCATGTACAGACAGAGAAGACCGAAAGCAAGGAGTCGGCGAAAGGGAATACCGAAACTGCAAAAGCAGAGGCATGGGCCAGAGTACATTTTCAATTTTATCAAGCGGACGAGATGCGCAACATGATCCTACTGGACAACGAGAGCACTACCAATGTGTTTTGCAACGCATTAATGGTGGAGAACATTCGCGAGACCCCAGACAAACTTTACCTGACCACGAGTGCAGGAGTGATGACAACAAACCTGAAAGCGACGCTACCTGGCTGGGGCGACGTCTGGTTTGATCCAGAGACGGTGACGAATATTCTAAGCTATGCGCAAGTCAGGGACCGGTACCGTGTGGAATACAACTATGACGACGATGTTTTTATAGTGCATCTTGGCACTAAAATGGTGAAATTTGAAAGGACTCCCGTCGGACTATAAGGATTCAAGCCTAAGTTGAAAGGCGAGATGAAAGAAGAATTGCGATTCTTGACGACATTGGAAGAGAACAAAACTTTCTATACCCCATGACAATTTGAGAGAGCAAAGAGAGCCAGAGACCTGTACCATGCATTGGGAACGCCATCGATCAAGGATTTCAAGGCAATGATCACAATCAACGCAGTCAGAAACAATCCAGTTACTGTCGACGACATCAAAATCGCGGAAGAAATATTTGGACCCGACATCGGAACATTGAAAGGCAAAACTACGCGAGCCAAACCAGCACCCGTGATTTCGGATTATATCGAGATACCACGAGAGTTGATTGACGCGCAACGAGACGTCACTTTGTGTATGGATGCAATGAAAGTGAACGGATTGTGGTTCCTAACTACAATTTCAAGGCATATATACTACCGCACCGCGCAATACACGGAGAATCAAACGGTCGATTGCTACAGAGAGGCACTACGATCAGTTATTCAAATCTACAACCGAGCAGGTTTCCAAGTGCGACGCATTCATTGCGACAACGAATTTGTTGAGATTATGGATCAATTGATTGAAGACCCGGAATTCGACATTGAGATCAACTACGCCAATCCGCAAGAGCATGTTCCCGAAGCAGAACGCAACAACAGAGTGTTGAAAGAGCGTGTACGGGCAGTATACCATCGACTACCCTACAACCGACTTCCCCGTACAATGGTGAAAACAATGGTGTCCGAAGCAGCGCGTAAACTGAATTTCTTTCCATCAAAGTACGGTGTTTCGAGATTCTATAGCCCGCGCATGATATTGCACCAACAAGCCCTCGATTACAACAAGCACTGCAAATTTACATTTGGGACCTACGTGCAAGCTCATGATGAACCGCAACCAACCAATACTCAGCAAGCACGAACTTTGGATTGCATTTACTTAAGGCCTACTGGAAACGCGCAGGGCGGACACGAGTTATTTCATATCCCGACAAATCGCATCATTGTGCGACGCAACGTTACACCAATTCCAATTACCCCAGCAGTTCTCAAAGAAGTGGAAGCATTGGCCGCAAATCAGAACATGCCAAATGGACTTAAGATCCAAAACAAGACGGGCAATATATTGTTTGACAGCACCTGGATTGCAGGAGTGGACTTTGACGAAGAAGAATTTGACGACGAAAGCTACGACGAAGATGACGCTTCGAGTGACAACGAAGACGATCACGATCTACCAGACGAAGATTATTTCGATGACAACGGCGACGGTTTGTTAGTGATCCAATTTTCACGGGTTCAAACACCGTGCGATCGTGCAGTTGGCGTAGTTCCTTGATCGCTGCCTGTCGTCCTCGCTCTCCAAATTTCTTGATGCCCATCTTAAGACTGTAAGTCTGCGCATGCTGTTTTCCAACGTAGTCTTTTCCGCTGTATTTGTCGCCGAGGTGATACAACACTCTTGCAATCACCTTTGCTGTGTCCAATGCATATTCAACAATCTCGTTGTTGCCATGTTGCTCCATCACATAGTCTCCAGTAGTTAGGAACTTGTTCGGGATCCTGGTGCGTTTTGGTCGTTCTTCGATCGTAGGTTCCTGCTCTGGCTGCTCTTCTTCGTCTTCATTGTCATCGCCATCTGACTGTTCTTCTTCATCGTTGTCATCCGTGATATCTTCGTTGCCGTCGCTTTCATTATTGTCATCTTCGTCAGCTGCTTCGTTGGCTTGTGCATTATTTTCCTCGTTGTCTTCGTCTCCAACATTCTCTTCGTCTTGCTGATTATCATCATTCGCGCTATGGAGAGTCTCATTTTTCTCACGGAAAAGCGCGATGGAACGATTAAGGGTCGAGCGTGCGCGAACGGCAGTATACAACGAACCTACATTGACAAGGACGATGCATCAAGCCCAACTGCCAGTACAGACGCTATACTCCTTACAGGAGTGATCGATGCATACGAAGGCCGAGACGTCATGACGGCTGACATTCCTAATGCCTTTGTTCAGACAGAAGTCGATCCCGACGATGGAGTGATTCTGATGAAGATACGTGGTGACATGGTGGACTACCTGGTCGAAATCGACCCACTACGTTATCGCGACTACGTGACAGTTGAGAACAACAAGAAGATACTGTACGTGCGAATGGTCAAGGCACTATACGGTATGTTGAAATCTTCGTTACTTTACTACAAGAGATTTCGAAAGGACATCGAAGGAATCGGATTCAAGGTCAATCCATACGATCCATGTGTGGCTAATCGAACAGTGAACGGCAAGCAACATACTGTGGTATGGCACGTCGACGATTTGAAATCAAGTCATGTGGACCCACAAGTCAACAAAGACTTTCTCAAATGGTTAAACCAGCAATACGCCGATGACGGAATAGCCGAGGTAAAAGCGACCTTCGGTAAGAGGCATGACTACTTGGGAATGACTCTGGATTATACGGAGCCCAGAACATTGATTGTTGATATGCGAGACTACGTGCATACGATGCTTGAGGAATATTCTGAAACTACGGATGAAAAGCGTGCATGCCCATGGACCGAGAAATTGTTTAAAGTCGACAACACGGCAACTCAGCTCGATGCGGCGCGCGCAGCCGAATTTCATACCTTTGTGGCGAAGGGTTTGTTTCTAAGTAAGCGCGGAAGACAGGATCTACAACCCGCAATTTCATTTTTGACTACGTGAGTGCGCAATCCAAACAAGAGCGACTGGGAGAAACTTAAGCGTATGATGGAGTTCTTGAAAACTACCAAAGACGACGTGATGAAGCTGAAGGCAGAGAGTCTGAACGTGATCAAATGGTATCTGGACGCAGCATTCGCGGTACATCCAGACATGAAGAGTCACACTGGGGCTGCTATGACACTTGGTGAAGGCTGTCCTACTACCATTTCTACGAAGCAGAAAACCAATTCGAGAAGTTCTACCGAAGCGGAATTGATTTCAGGCGATGATATCATTTCGAAAGTTCCATGGACGCGACGATTCATGGAAGCGCAAGGAATTCAAGTGACTACGAACGTGATATTCAGAGACAATATGAGTTCGATGAAGTTGGAAGAAAATGGAAAAGAAAGCTGTGGGAAGAGGACACGACACTTCGATATCAAGTACTTCTACATTACAGATCTGATCAAGCGAAAGGAAGTTACTATCGAATACCGCCCAACGGATGAGATGATTGCAGACTACATGACCAAGCCATTGACTGGAGCGAAGTTTCATGCATTTTGGAAGGCTATTATGGGCAACTAGATCTACATCCGATTGGCCGGCAGGAGTGTGTTGGACGCGATATTTCGCGACGATGAATCACATGAATCAAGAGTACTGAATTAGGCGCATATAGCGACCGCTGAAACACGAATCAAATACGACTGAATCAGACGACTACAACTGCGAGAGATTTCTATGGAGAGATGAAGAGACTCGAAGAAAGATTGAAAGAGGATGAAGAAAGAAACAAAAGGACAATACAAGGAATAGCTCATACTTTCTATAATATCTTAGACTCGACGACTATCACCAGATCTACTGGATTTTTACTTCTACCGAGATTCTATTTCATTCACGGACTGTTCAAGAGACAGACGGAGCGATACCAGGCGCTACGTGAATTGAATTTCAACACCTTTATCGTCTCCATTTGGAACTATCTAAAGGAAATATTCCGTCTGGTTCACAACAACAAGTGCCTTACGGAAGAACATTATGGCGTTGTAGCATTCTTGAACATTTTGCCAGCACTTTATCATCTCGGCAATTGGAATGAAGCAAAATCTTCCACGTTGTTCAACGACTTTATGGGCTTTTTTGTCAGCCTCACCGTAAACATTTGTCATGGGGCCGTACTTGCTGGAGACGACGACTTTGGACCGTATGATCTACATTTGATTAGAGATCCACCGAGAGATTGGGACAAGAAGCCATGGCTCATATGGGCCCAAGTCCTGATGGAAGCACTATTGATGGTCAAAGAGGAAGAAAGTAATGATACATCATCCTATGCCTCACTGCCTTCTCGAGACTGGCGTATCAAGTTTGTGCATGCACGTCCTAGAACATTTGCGGTCATGGCGGCTTTGGAGATCTTGGGTTGGTGGATGTCCCAGGGCATTGATCTTTCCTTTGCAGAAGTCGTTCTGGAAGGCGGCTCGTCAAGGACAGAGGCGGTCAAGTCATCGATACTCAAATATCGATCCAGAATTCGCCTCTTAATCAAAGGATCTCCCAGGCCTGAAGAATCATCCAAATATCTAGAACCGATCTTGGATGCTATTATCAACACCAACAGCCCGCCCCCCAAGATTCGAAAGCCCTCTGTTTCTCTTCTTTATGGCCCCTTCATTCATGACAACCGACGTTGTGGTCATTGTCAAAAGACTGCGGATGCCCTTGGTCATGATATGTTGAGATGCCAGGGGGGATGCGGCGGCTTGCAGCACTATTGTTCCAAAGAGCATCAAAAAGAGCATTGGGCGGAGCACAAGTTTTTTTGCAAGCAAAATCAGAAATATTGTCAGTACATTGGCAAATAAGGGATTCCATGCAAGTCATGGTGACGGTCGCAATCGGACTAGCAGCAAAACAAAAAGTAAAGCCATGAAAAACAGCAACGCAAGCATTGCACCCGTCGGATATGCTGCATGCCAATGCAGCGCAGCACGCGTCGGCGCATCGAAACTGATGTTGGACCGCTTTTTGCCCCGGGGGTCGGGGCTCCTTGTCCAAAGTCGCCACACGCTACCAAACAAGAAACTGCTGTCCTTACAACATGAAGCCACTACTAGTACTAGACTTTGTACAGCATCATTCCTTCTTCTATCGTCGGCGTTACTAGTACTACATAGAGTAGCGTTCTACTGACCAAAGCAACAGCAGAAGAAGTGTGTCTAGTAGCGCCTCTAGTCGTATCAGGAGTAACTAGCCTTGTTGGACACGGCGCCCAACCAGCAATCGCATTACGCCAAAACGGCGGACTAGAAAACCAACTACCGGTAGAAGGATCCTGTTCAACGCAAGACAAATCGCACTAGGATTCTGCACTAGTACGATGAGTTGTTGTTGATTCCAAGTTTCTCTTCTCGACAAATGCCGCGGCTCGCCTGGCAGCTTCTATTTGGGCCTCTTGCACGGCGTATTTCCGTGCCAGTCGTTCGGCAATCAAAAGATATCTCGGTCCTTCCATGTGATAAGAGCACGGCTGATTGGAGGATAACAAGTAGGTATGGTGGAAGGCTTTCATGCCCTGCTCTTTGATTGCTGCCAACATTTCTTGCCCCAACGTATCTTCAATGAACTGGCCACGCTTGTAATGCCTAGAAAAGACAATCGTTTCGTAGGCTGTGATTTTGGCAAAGTGTGGATTCTCTTTCCACATTGCCAATGGCTCTAAAAGGAGGTCGGCACCCTTTCTGCCTCCCGCCACGGCGCGCGTCGGCAATCCCTGAAGAGCTTGAGCGTGCCGCGATTTGATCGAGGCATTCCGAGGATTAGGAAGTCCAATATAGCAAATGTCGGGCGCATCTAGCATGGTCTGCAACAACAAGGCAATATCAACATGGGCAGTGGCACGCGGTAATAACTCATAGTCATGAGGCAGCACCATGACGAGGGGGGTCGCTACCTTTGTCAAGGCGCTTTTCAAGGCCAGGGCAAACCCCTTCCATTCCGTTTGACGATCCACTTGTAACCATCTCCGCTTCTCTAATTGATCACAGAATTGTTGATAGTGATCAAAACAATGTTGCGTACACTTGCCATAGATTCGTTTGGATTGTTGTTTATTGGAATCCTGTTCTACGACTTGAACGCCATCGCAGGCAATCACCACTGGACATGCCTCGAGCGCTGGAAACGAATGCATGATACCAGATAAACATCGGTCCATCATTTCAGTGCTGGGATTGCTAGCAATTGGAGACGTCACAATGACAATGGTCACCACGGACGAAAGATCCAATGTGGGTGGTTGCTGCTGGCATTCACTCTCATCGGCATCCAGCATGGCGGATGAAAATGTGGGTCGGAACAACGGGTTTCGCTGGTTCAGCTCATGCTACGCTAGCTACTGGTCCCGAGACAAAAATCGTCATTGTGTCTTCTGAAAGCTAGTCTCAACATAACAGTAGAAGTATTCAGGTTTATCTCGACCTTCCGAGAGCTGCAGGATTGATGGCTCCATCTCATCACCTATCGCTCATTCATTAGAGTGTGGTCTTCGAGAAAGAGGCGAGCACCCGCCGTTTCCTCGTCGCCTTAAACCGTTTCGCTTGCGAGCGAGGACACTTATCCACTTCCATAACACGAGCTATCGCGTGGGGCGCATTTGCAAAAAAGTGTCCTCGCTCGCAAGCGAAACGGTTTTTGGCAAATATGTATGTATGCTGAATGAGAGGTCTAATTTGGTTGAAACGAAAGCTTTACGTTGTGAATGCTCGCGAGCTCAACGGTCCCCAGGACCTAGGTACTCATCCAATGGATACGTACGTACATACTTTCATTTTGAAAAAACGTCATCGCGCGGCGGCGATATGTTTTTGCCGCCAAACCCGCTCCGACCACCAAAACGAGAGGTTCACAAAACGTCTCTCGTCGTCACAGATTTCTTCAAAGAAGGAAGCGGAAGCATAGGTCAACGACCCATAGCTTGTGTGTGCTGACGAATCATCCTTGCTTCACTACATTTTTTTGTGGTTACAAAATATTAGTCATCATTATTGACTTTGTCTTAATTTCTGACAATGACGGCCGCCGAAGGAGAAAATGCCAAGTGGATTGGATTCGAGAACAAGTTGTGGCAAGTTCACAAGTTTGGCGGAACAAGGTGAGAAGGTTCTTTTTGATTAGGCTTGCACACGTTATATAGTAGACAAGCTCACATTGGAATAAATTAGCGTCGCCAATGCCGACTGCTACCGGTCTGTCGCAAAGATTGCAGAGGAGGTAATCACTAAGGGTCACGATGATGTGACACCCGAACATTCCGTGAACCTGGCCGTGGTTGTGTCGGCAATGGGCGGAAAACCAAAAGTGACGGATCTTTTACTCGATTCTGTTCAAGCTGCAGCATCTCGGGATGAAGTGGAAGTTGAAAACCTTTTGGGGACCGTGTCGGAGAAGCACCTTACTTGCCTTGACGAATTATTTGGCAACGACGAGAAAGATCGGTTGATGGGCGTCATTAAAAAGGATTTGGACGATATTCGGGATATCCTCAAGACTGTGTCGTTGATGAAGTGGCAGGCGTCTCGTATTCGGGAACTTGTGAGTGGTTACGGAGAGCTTTGGAGTGCTCAGATTTTGTCGGCGCTTTTGAAACAACGAGCTGCACCAGAGCACCACTTTGTGTACATTGATGCTCGACGTATTATTACTGTGGATGAAGAAGCCATTCAGGATGGTGCTGTTGTGTGGGAAATATCGCAGCAGAAACTAAAGGAAGTTCACGCATTGGAGCTGGCAAAATTGGGTGGCGATGAACGTACCAAAATGCACTTTGTCATTACGGGATATGTCGCCTCCAATACCGAGGGGGTAGCCACCACGTTGCAAAGAGATGGATCCGACTACTCGGCTGCCATTATGGGTCGGCTGTTGCAGTCAACCATGGTTTGCATTTGGACAGATGTCGACGGGGTGCTCAGCGCGGACCCGAGACGAGTCCCCAATGCTCATGCTGTGCCCGAGGTTTCTTACAACGAAGCAATGGAACTGGCCTACTTTGGCGCCAAAGTTATCCACCCCAAAACAATGCAGCCAGCAATTTCGAGCAATCCTCAGATTCCAATCTTTATTCGGAACACATTTAACCCAACGTTCCGGGGTACGCGGATCTACCTCTCGTCGACCACCAACACAGAACCCGATAAGTGCGTGTGTGGCTTTTCTAGTATTGATTCTATGGCACTGATCAACGTCGAAGGTTCTGGATTGATCGGTGTTCATGGTGTCGCCAAACGACTATTTGCAACTTTGGAGGCCGTTGGTGTGAACGTTGTGTTGATTTCTCAGGCATCGTCGGAACATTCCATTACCTTTGCTACTATTGAAAGCCACTCGGAGATCGCGAAAGAAGCCATTGAAGAAGAATTCCAAAGAGAATTGAAGCAGAATCGCATCTCCGAAATCACTGTGCGGAAACCGACCAGTATCATTGCCGCAGTTGGAGACGGTATGCACGAAGTTGCAGGTGTATCGGGTCGCTTCTTCTCTGCATTGGGGGACGCGCAAATCAACGTCTTGGCAATCTCACAAGGTTGCTCCGAGAGAAATATTTCAGCAGTCGTCGCGGCGGATCAATCAACGCGTGCATTGCGAGCCCTTCATGCGGCCTTCCGCCTGTCGCATACTACTGTACGTGTCGGTATCATTGGCATGCACGACGAAGGAAAATCGTTGCTCCGTTTGCTGGAAGCTCAGCGCAGCAATATTCGTGATACCTTTGAGGTCGATTTACAAGTTTGCACGGTCGCCCTTGGCAGCAGCGATACGAAGTTTTACACCCTCGCGAAGGAACCCACTGACGACTCAATCACTATGAGCATGCTGGAGAACACCATCAATCCAAATGATTCGTCCGCCCGCATCTCATTCAATGGTGGAGCTCCTTCCGATGTGGCGAAAGCTTCAACGGAAGCCGATTTGAGTGGATTCCTTGCCACAGTGCTCCGCCCGGACATTGCGCACCATGTTATATTCGACTGCACAAGCGACGTTGAGGCCAGCCAATACCATCCAGACTGGCTCAAGGCAGGCGTACATGTTGTCACGGCCAACAGCACTGGCTTATCAGGACCACAGGCGCTCCGCGAAGCTATCCACACAGCCGAAAGGTCTCGCGGAAAGCTTTCTGCCAAGTATTTGCGCGAGGTTACCGTGTCTGGTGCCATTCCTGTCATTAGCACGCTGCGAACCCTCTTGACGTCCGGGGACAAAATCCGCCGAGTTGATGGGATCTTTTCGGTGTCAATGTCATACATCTTGTACCGGATCTCTCCACCTCCCAGGAGTTCCGAATGCGGCCTCTTTGACGAGCAAATGACGGAAGGAGCGTTCAAGGCTGGTGCTGATCTAGGGGAAGCGTGCTCCTTCAGCGAAGCCTTGAAGGAAGCCGTCTCACTGGACTTGACGGAGAAAAACCCAGAGAATGACCTCAGCAACGAGTACACCGCGCGCATGATGATGGTGTTGGCCCTTGAGTTGGGCTTTGACCCCAACGTGTCGCTGGAAGACATAGTGAAGAAGAGCGATAAACTTGGAGCAAGCGACGATGCTGTTCATCAGCGAGTAGCCGCAGCTGCCGAAAAGGGGTGTGTCCTGCGGCATGTGGCAAGCTTGGATGTCAAAACGCAGGCACTAGAAATCAAGATTTTGGAAGTCCCGAACAACCACGTCTTTGCCGTCACTCCACCTACGAGTGCTTGTGTCCGATTCTTCACCCATCGGTACCAACAATACCCCTTGGTCGTTCAAGGTCCTGCTGCTGGTGCGGACTGCACCTCTAGTGCCTTGCTGGCCGAGCTGCTCGGTTTGATGAGCAACAAGGTTGGCCCCAAGTCGGGGACATTGGCGCGGACTGGGTCCAGTGCGCACCTCAAATAAGGATAAAGGTTTAGTAGGAAATACCTGGGCATCAATCGTTTGGACCTTGCGTTTACTACTAGTAAATAGTAGACAATTTTGGCAAGCTTTAAACTATTACAACCGGCCCTCCCACCTTCGAATAGCTACTGCAGTTCTGCTCCCTTCTTCGTTTCTTTTCTGATTGTTGACTACATCGACCTCACAACCACTGCAGGCAGTCGTTCGAGTCGTTCTCCTTTCGACGGTCATTTTTCCACCATGGCAAAAGAAGCTGTGAACCCCTGCGCAAAAACCCTCGGGCCCCGCTTGCATCATACTACTGCATAGCATCTCACCATCATTCGATCTACTTTCAATCTCGCTAAGTCTTACTTCCACGATGTTGACAGCTGGGCCAATCATGAAGCTTCGCTTTGGAATGTTTCTCTTTTGCTGCGAAAAGGAGGAAGATCGCCACGCCCGAACGGCATTGACCGATTTGAACAGGGTTGGAAGTCGGGTCGACTGGCATGCGGGTCCTTCCAAAGTCGAACAAGCATCGGGTTTTGTCAAAAAGTTATTCGGGAGTCAAACGCAACATACCGATGTCAAGCCACCGACGCCGGCGCAAATGGTGATTGTAGATGCCACGAGTGACAA
This sequence comes from Nitzschia sp. DOCU1, assembly GCA_951394045.1. NCBI lineage: Eukaryota > Bacillariophyta > Bacillariophyceae > Bacillariales > Bacillariaceae > Nitzschia > Nitzschia sp. DOCU1. The sequence goes on from OX595991.1 coordinate 1,328,827, forward strand.
TGTCAATGAAGGAAATCCGTTTCCGGAATTACAAATCAAACCGCTGCCTCAACTGGGTCCAGAAGGCAGCGAAGAAGACGGAGGTGGAAGAAAAGGACTGGGCGGCTTGATGAGACAGAACACATTGGGATATCAACTCGACATTCCTTTGCATCGAATCGTGTCAGTCGACAAGATCGAGCCCACAATGCTCGCCATCATTTCCAAAGATATTCACAGTACCGACGAAAAACGACCCAACAAGGAAGCCGCACGGATATCATTTCAGACATCTGATGATCGGGATTCGGTATGTATAGACCTTAAAGTCTTGGTAGAATGGAACAAACAACGGCAGCCCGACGTCGAAGAGGAACTACCAGGCGATGGCATTCGTGTAAGAGCCCAGAAGGCGGCGCACTTTGCCAAACGAGAGATGGAAATGAGAGAAACGAAACGTAGTCGCGAACAACGAAAAGCCAAATTCATGGAGGGCAATACTGGTCTGAAATATACTGCCATGGCTATGGCAAGACAAGGATCCGAGGGATCATAAAACGACTATTTAAAGACCTGATTACCAGCCGATTTGCTTACGGTAGTGCATCCTACCTTTCGCTTCGGCTGGGTATTGTACCAGTGCCAATATCGTAAGAATGGGACAAGTCTTTTTCTATCAATAATAGCTATTTCACTGTTGTATTTTCTCTACGAATGTTGCCTGTCCGACGCAATTAATTTCCAAACGATGTTGTATAGTCAAGTAATTATTCGTCCCATCGTCCCAAGTTACGTAGAGGCAGCGGGAGCGGCACCACCTTCCTTGCCATTCTTTCCTCCCTTCTTTCGGTTGCGAGGTCCTCGGCCCCCACGACGTCCCGGGTTAGCAGCCGCAGTCAAAGCAACCTTTCGCATAAGGAAGCCTTCCTTTTCCAGAACGTCCTTAGGATCGGGTTTTCCTTCTCCCCACAATGTATCGGGACTTTCATCGGGTCCAGTGGCCTTAACAGAGTCTGATACAATAACACAATATTAGCAAACTCGTTGTAAAAAGTGTCAGTCAGTCCTTGGGACATTTCGTTGCCACGTACCGTCCTTCAAGTCAATAGCCTTGAGCAATGCTCCATTCTCGGCATCCACAGTAGAGACTTTCCACTCGCTACCGTCCAACTTGAGTACCTTCTCCCAGGTAGCCGCCAACTTTCCATCCTTATCACACGTGTATTTTCCTTCCGCGACGATTCCCGACGAATGAGCCAGAGTAATGTAGCCGCCCGTTCCTACTTTCAATCGAGCATCGCCGACCGAAAGGAAGGCCCGACCCGATTCAATCTTAATGCTACGTCCCTCCATGGCCTTTTGAACGGATTCATCCAGCTCGGAGTACCAGTCCGTTTTAGTAGTCTCCTTTTTACCGTTTCGTCGTTTGTTGCGAGTGCGTCCCTTTTTGGCAGCATCGCCTTCCTTCGCCTCGCCACCACCGTTTTCGGCAGCAGCGTCTGGCGTGTCCGAGGCTTCCTTTGCCTTTTTCTTATTGTTTCGTTTGCGGGACGGATCGGGAGGGGGAATGGACGATCCGTCAGCCGCTGTCACCTTGTCCGCAAAAGGCTTTCCTTTATCATCGGTGCCGATCTCAAATTCGACTTCAAAACCATCTCTCTGAAGATCAGAACCGAGCAAAATAACATATAGTTAGTCAACAAGATGGTTCATGCAAGGACGATAGGACCTAGCACTACACAAAGCCGAGGGTTCTGGTCGTCTGGTGATGTGCATGCCGGCAGCCAGTGACACCGAAGGATTCTAGCCAGTCATTGTCATGACTAGAGCGCCTTTGGACTAGAAAATGTGGCCACACACGTAGACATGCTTTCCCTGACAGCCCCCTCGACATGTTTAATGCATTTTCATATCCTACTTTGACCCCGAAAATCTTATACTCACCAGAGTCTTGTACTCGGCATCCGAAACAATCCTGGAGTGGTGAAGAAAGATATCATCGCCGCCCGAAGCCGGCGAAACAAAGCCGAAACCCTTGCGGTTGGAGAACCACTTGACCTTTCCTTTCCTTTAACTTTTTCCGGCATGATGATGACTTTGTAGTTTCCTTTATGGATAACAATGACCTGGTCACAATAACAACAAACCTTTGGGAACGATGTGTGCAATGCCTGCCGTTGCTGATTTCAGCTGGTCATTTTGACCACGGGAAAAAGCCCGCGACGCCTCCCTCGTTTCGTGTCCACCGATTGCCTTCGGCGTACACTCCAGTACACAATTCTACGAAGATCTGTGGACTTCGCAATCCCTCTCGATCGTCGTCTTCCGAATTTTTCGTGGTGGCCGGCGGTCTCGTTGGATAGCGTTAAAAGAGCGTTTTCTCGCTCGTGGCACGGGTCGTTCGACTTCTCTGACTCAAATTTGGCGATTTCGATGGAAGGTACGTCCGCCGAACGGTGAAAAAGTCAAACAGGCGCCATCTCTGCAGAGAAAACAGGCATCAAATCACCGTCATCATCACAGAGTCTTTCTGTTTTTCTGTTGGATGTTGTTGCCTATGATCTGTGGGATTGTAGTATAAGCATCTCCATAGTTCGAAAGGCTGTTCTTGTTTGTTCTTGTTGTTACCTTAAATCGATTTGAAGCGTCCTCTATGATTCCTCCATCTGGGCAACTGCCCGCCACATTGTGATTCTTTAAACCCGCCTGAACCGACGGTAACTCGTCGTCATGCCGCAAACTCCTCATGACGACAACAAGAGCGGCAGCAGCAGTAGCCCCTCCAGCTATGAAAATTTCATTGCGGGTGGTGTGACGACAATCGACGCCTCTGAAACGATTCGTTCTGAAATCGATCCTTCTAGTCGGCCGAGTGTTCACACAACGTCCTTTCATGAACAAAGTAGTTTTCATGCCACTACATCAGAATTCGCCCAGCGAAATAATCATAACAACAACGCCAATACCGACGATGCCACAGTCAGTGCCGACCAGGAACGTCAAGTTTTATTACTCATGTTATTGGCACAAGTCTGTGCCCTTCATGATCCAACCCCCAAGACATTTACAATACATGTGGTGGAACTCTTTGAACGAGGCATTTTGGATCGAGAATCGATTCATTTCTTGTTTGAGTTGGGGCTGGTACCGTCGATTTCTCCTACCATGACATCGAGGTTATTAACGGCTGTCGGCAACACAGAAACAACTACAACAGTTATCAACAACAATGTGGCGGAGGGGGATTCGTCGGCAAATGGTGCCTCCGAAAGTATTGAAACGGTCCAGAGTAGTAACAGTGAAGATTCTGTCACAACGGCAGCATGCGAAGAAATTGCCATGGCGCTGACCACTACCAACACAGCTACTACCAGCAAACTCGCTGCCGTCTTTGCCGCGTCAGGAGATCCGCATCGGTCTGCAGAAGCCTATGCGATTCGAGCGACATTGGCACAGTACGAGCAACTCCAACAAAATCTTTCTTCCGTAGAGGACGAGGAGGGTGATGCGAGAAAGCAGCAGGATCAACATGTACGGCCCTGGGACGCCAAGCACTTTCCATTATCACTCAGTCGCTATCAACGAGAATTTATACAAGTGGCTCTTTTGGCATCTGGATCCTTTGGCCAAGTCTTTCATGCTACTCGTAAAATGGATGGCTGTGACTATGCTATCAAAAAAGTGGATTTTGATGCCACCGGTTACTCGAATGATACCATTCAAGAAGTGGTCCGGGAAGTGGAGTGTCTCGCTAAAGTGAGTGATCATCCCAATGTTGTGACATATTACACAAGTTGGTTGGAACCCTCCTGGATGACGGGTGGCCAAACAATGGAATCGTCAACGGCCGCTTCCAACAACCAGCACTCGCCATCAGGCTCCCCGACAAATGCCAAACGACGGGGTCAACAGCAACAGCGGCGATTGCTTTTGACCAACCAATTGCAAGATTCGATGCATAGTGGAAGTCTCAGTGACGATGACGGCATCAAGGGCCGGTATGCGTCGTCCAGGAATTATGAGAGTAGTGGATTCTACGAGGAGTCAACACGAGATGCATCTTCCGATGGGGGCATGTGGCAACGGTATCGTCGGTTCTCGTTTGAAAGCAGTGTCGATTCTAGTTTTCATAGCTGGACTAGCTATCAGGAACAGAGCATTGAAGAACTAGGAAGGGCCACATTTGAAGACGAATCTTCGTCTTCCGTTATCCTCATGAAAAAGGGTCGCAATCCACAAGAAGTTCCCAACCATGACAATGGTCGTTCGAATGGCCGGAAGCCTGCCTACCGATACCAAATATCCTTGTATATTCAAATGCAACTATGTCATCCAGCTTCGTTGGCAGACTGGATTCGGGAACGCAACTCCAAAGTACCCGAAGACAACTATCAAGAACGAATGGGACCAGCGCTTGAAATTTTTGAACAAATCGTCAAGGGATTGGCCCATGTTCACGAAAAAGGGATTATTCACCGCGATCTAAAACCCGCTAATATCTTTGCCAGTAAGGATGGACAAATCATAAAGATTGGCGATTTTGGACTGTCGAAACAGTTAATGGGACTCCAGGACAAGAAAGAAGCGTCCTCGTCTCCACCTCGCAGTCGGGGTGATGTGAACTCTAGTTCTCACCATGAACATTGGCACAATGCCAAAAGGGGAGCGATTATACCGAGACCGACCCAATCTTCCCAGGCGATTACGCCATTTCGGAAGCCTCCTTCGGGCTTGTCTGACAATCTCCTGACCATGGGCATTGGAACTCGCTCGTATGCGGCACCGGAACAGTTGCAGTCCAAATCGTACTCTACGGCCGCTGATATCTTTAGTCTTGGGCTGATTTTTCTCGAGTTGGTATGTTGTTTCGAGACTGAGCATGAGCGACTCCACAATTTCCAGAAATGCCGTCAGCAACAAGGCGTTCAACAGTGGCTTGTGGACAAGTATCCTGAAATTGCCAAAATAATAATGGCATGCACACATCCGGACCCCAGTATTCGGCCCTCGGCGCAAGCAATCCTGGACACAATACCCCTGTGGCAGCTGCACTCCACGCCAACAGCTTCTATTACGGCGCTGGTCAAAGCAGAGGCAAACATAATGGGTGAACTGCATAATGACCTGCTACGCAAGTCGTTGGAACTTCGAAATCGCGAGCTGGAGCAGCACAGGGAGGAACTCGCCGAGAAGGACAGAGTGATCGAGAAACTTCGTCTCGAAATGGAACGCATGAAAGCTAGTAATACCAAGGGGTCTGCTACTAGCAGTCTTCCAGATGACAGCGACGATACTCTCGATTAGAAGCACTGACTTGAAATAATGAAGTTTTCTTTGAGTCTTTTATTTACGACTTTGATCTGTGATTCGCCTGTGAGACCTAAGCTGTTGGATCTTTTAGAAACTGATGGGATCCTTAGCTGATTCGTTAGGACGGAACCTACTACTAGCTAGAGACTGGTGATAGGTTAGACTACGGTATATCCCTCCTTTCGTGCTATCATACGAACCGCCCCAACAATTCACCCAAGGAAAAGGGGGAAAGGCGTGAAACGAGGGCGCATTGTCGAAGAGGCGGGAAAGCTGTACATGCGCTCTCAACGAACAATTGATAGGGGGCAGAATGCGCGGGAATGGTCACATGTCGATTTAGCGAATATTTTAGCTTACTTTTTTGAGGTGTTCCAAAAATATATCCGGTGCGCTTATTCGTGTGAAGAAGCGGTCCAGCTCTCTATTTCGGGAGGCGGCAATGATGATGATGCAATGCGGCGGGCCATCGACACCCCCCACATACAGCAAGGACGATAACAACAACCGCAACAACAGCAAGTCTATCGGTAATACACTCCCACTCCTGGTTGTGTTCTCCCCTAGTGCTATCTGTGCTATTCTTTCTTCGAATACTTGAACTTTATTCAGAACAATGGAAGGTCAAGGAGGACAGCCGCGCCCCCTGCAAATGGGCGCGAAGGGAGCGTACATTGTTCGGTTGTTGATGGTGGGAGATTCCTCCTGCGGAAAGACGTCCCTCGTGCTTCGATTTGATCAAAATGTCTTTTCTACCAAGTTTGTCACAACAATTGGCGTGGACTACAGAGACAAAATGGTCAAGGTACGATACGGCTGAGGAATTCTTTCGATTTCTATCATGCGCCAGTCATTGCTTCAATTCTAACGAAGTATTGCGACTCTTTCTCTCGATTTCTCGTGTTTGTTGTCGTTGAGTAGATTGAAGGCGCCCCCATGCGACTGCAATTGTGGGATACAGCAGGACAAGAAAGATTCCGGTCGCTGACTTCTAACTTTTTCGGCCGGGCAGACGGCTTTGTTCTAACTTATGACATCTCGAACAGACCCTCGTTTGACCACGTAATTGGATGGATGCGAGATATCAAAACAAGGGCTCCACCTGATTGTGATATTGTGCTTTGTGGTAACAAGAGTGATTTGGACAATGACAGAGTGGTGACCTTTGATGAAGGAAAGCAACTGGCGGATGAATATGGCGTGCAATTCTTCGAGACGTCGGCCCTAACAGGACAAAATGTGGAGAAAATGTTTACGGCTCTCGCCACTACCATCAAGCACAAACGAATTGACGAGTTCGAGGGATCTGGTGCGGCCGTTCCTGGTGCCGCAAGCACGGATCAAGCGTCCATGGCGGGAGAGAGACCGATCAATCTTTCGACTCAAGCCGAGGAAGCTCCCAAGTCGTCGGTGGGCGGCTGCTGCTAGAGAGAGCCCACCTTATGGACAAAGAACCCACTCACTCTACCATCCCTAATGCATTTGCACTTGTGTTCTATTTGATATCATAGATGTGGTCCGTTGTGATTCTTCTCCTGCATGTTTTTCAACTGTAGAAGCTCGATAGAGTTTCAGTCTTTTCAGTCTTCGTTTATCATAGTAGAACTCGGTCGTCGTAGAACACCCAGCACTTGTGCTCAAGTCTATTGTTCCTCAAAGTTATCTTGCATCAGCGAGTATGTGAGACGAACTCGCCGAAGGGGTTCTTGGGCAGTTGCGTTTTGTTCCTTCCAAAATGGTGTTCTGCTGGCCGAATAGTTCTGCACCATCTCTGGCTAAAGACGGCGTGCTTGACTAGAACTGTGGGAGGTTGCATTCGGGATCATGGATCATAACTATACACTTTTATTGTATCCTTGGACGCCTTGCTGCTAGCAGAGCAAAGGTGGTCCCTACCGCGGCTAGGTGTTGCTACCGATCATGCAGTGCGGCAACTACAAAAACGATACTCTGCTCCTTCCATACCTTTCATGTGGCAATAAATGTCGCTCAACTAATACAAGCGCACTGCCTTAGAAGGGGGCCATCGGCTCTCCAGCATAAGGAGGAACAATGCCCTCCAACAGGGGGACAGAACCTGCCAGCTTTTGCTCCGACAAGAATCCCAAGATACCGATTTGCGCCAATCGGCCATTGTTGATCTCCGAGATGCGCCCCCGTGCCTTGGCCTCTTCGCTCTTGCCGTTGCTGAAGCCAAAGGGATCGAACAAGTTCAATGGGACAGGGTGAGGAATCTTCTTCGAGTCGGAGAACTTGGGGAAGGCTCCGGGCTTTCCTCCCTTCATGTAGTGTGTTCCGTTGGACTCAGAGAAATGTTCCAAGAATCCAATGAAAAGGATGATCTGCCACTTGGCGGCATCAGGAAGGGCATCCCATTGTTCTGGCGGGGAACCAGCATCGTAGGGGAAGGGGGTTCCATCGATGGTCATGGGCCAGGGCCAGTGGATACCGTTGGATTGAACGATGTATCCGACAAAGGCGGCCATGGCAATACGTCCGTGCTTGATTTCAGAGTGACGCAAGAATCCGATGGTTCCGGCTTGGTCACTGCCCCAGATGGAAGTGCTGGCCAACTCCAAAGGATCGTAGTACTAAGAGAGAGACGTCGCAGTTGGAAAAGGACCAAAGAAACGACAAGTGAGGCTCAAGAGACGTGAAAGTCGACGAAAACAGACAAACGGGCAGTTCGAAGAAAGCGCATCCTCCAAAGTTTGTCCAGATCTCGAATACTTTAGTATTCTCTGACAGCCCTGCTACTTTCGCATGATTCGCTCACCTTCAGAACAGGGTTGGACTTCTCAGCGATTTCCTTCAAGTCCTCCATGGCGCCTTGGACGGCAGTGGAGGCCCTGGAGGCGCTCTGGGGAACAAAGGCGGCGGCAGAGCCGGCAAGAGTCGCGAAAAGAACAGCCTTCATGGTCGAAACGTTTGTTTTGGCAAGGAAATGTGAGAGATCGCAATTCGAAGGATCGGCCTTGGCAACGACGTGGGAGAGCGCGATCTTGAAGCTTCAAGTATTTCAGTCGTGGTAATCGAACTTCATTTTGTTCATAGCGAGTAATCTAATGACCATGCTAACGTACGTACGTAGATAAAATCATGTAGTAGCAAAGGATGCGACGAACCCATCCCTTCGCTGGCGAACCCATCGCGCGATGTTCGCAATGAAGAGAGCCAGCAAATTGAAAATGAAGAGAACCAACAACGAGCGATTCCCAACTTGCGCGAGCAGAGCCGACCATCGAAAATCATCGATACGAACCGTTGGCGTCACGTTTGCTGGAAAAAAAGGCGCGCCGTTGACAAACCCATGCTGGTCGGGCCATCACATTCCTGCGGTCACACCATCTCCTTCTCAAAATGTCCCAACAGACTCCGTATACTTTTGGAACTGACAATACAAACCAAAATCTTTTGTTTCCCCCCACAATTTAAAGCGTGGATCTCAGTACCATGAGGACTCTTTCTACGATAAGAATATTTATAAGCCAGGGGCGTCGACGTTACTTATCATTGGCAGCCAAATCGGCTCAGTCACAATTGCCAAACGTGCAACAGGCACTATCCTCCGACTCGTCGTCCTCGTCGTCATTCTATGCCTCTACTTTGGCATCCGCTTTGATTTTGGCGGGGACTGCTTCCGCTCTTACCTCGAGAGACAACGAGAAAGAACTAGGTTCGTTCGCTACAACATCATTTCTGGGGACACTCACACTTTCCGAACCCATGAGGCAACCGAGAAATGTGATGCTTCATCGGATGCGTTCAGCAGCAGGAAGAGGACTCAATGACAAGTATAAGGTCGACTGGAATATTAAACTAGGAGGTAAGCTGGAGCAAATCGAGAAAATGACGGCAACGATTCCTCCCACAATATTGCCTTTCAAAGAAGTTCTAACGTCCCGATTGTCGTTCCAGAGGGTGCATACGGTTCCGTTCATCCCGCTCGATTAGCAGCGACAGGAGAAAAGGTGGCACTGAAGAAAATTTCAAAACGATTCACCAATTCATCCACCTTTAAGAATGAAACAGAGGCTTTGCTGAGAATCTACGACAATGGTGGACACCCCAATATTTCTGGTCTCCGAGACATGTACGAAGATTATTCACATTTCTACCTCATTTTGGACTTGATAAGCGGAGGCGAGATGTTCAGCCACCTTGCAGATGATGGCGCTTATTCCGAAGCCGATGCGGCCCGGCTAGTCTTTGAAATTGCTTCTGCACTGGCCTTTCTACATGGAGTTGGGGTCATTCACGCAGACTTGAAACCCGAAAATCTGTTGCTTTGTTCAAAGAATCGACGGGGTGGGACCATCAAGATTATCGATTTTGGGTGTGCCGTTTTGAATCCTGCGGTGAGGCCATCCAAACCAGTCGAGCCAGAGGCCGAAACCGGAACCACAGGTTATTGGCCACCTGAACGATTTCAATCGAAGGCAGCACTCACTCCGGCGGTCGACATGTGGGCCCTGGGGGTTATTTTGTATATCATGCTTACTGGAGTGCACCCTTTCGATCCGAACTGCGACCGAACCGATAAGCAAATAGCCGAGGCCATCCAGGCCAATCCAAATCCGCCTATGGATGATGAGATTGTCGGTCATTTGTCGAAATCTGCGGTAGACCTGATAAAAACGTTGATGGAACCGAATCCCGAAAAGCGCATAACTGCATACGAGCTTCTACATCATCCGTGGGTTTCTGGAGAAACGGCATCTACCGAGAAAATGGAAGGCTCCGACAAGAAAATCTCTCTGTTTCAAGACTTAAAACACAAATTGGAGGCCAGCGTTTTTGCACTTCTAGTGAATCAGGGACACCAGGATATGACAATGAGTGAAGCAAAGCGACGAAGCACAGACCGCCAGGGTGGTGGTGTGCCAATCATGAAGCTGGTTTTCGATGTCCTTGATGAGGAAAACAAGGGTTATATCACTGGTTCGGACATTGGACGCCTTGTCACTCACCATACTGGAGAAGTTTTGAATTCCAGAGATACCAATGAACTGCTGAGATCATCTACAAACGAAAACTCGGCCTCCAGACCCGAAGCTGAGGTTTCCTTGTCGGATTTTACAAAACTCTTCTCGGGCCTCAAACTGCGTCACTACCCGCGGGGTCATTATATTTTTCACGCTGGCGATGAAGGCAAGTCCATGTACTTTTTGAGCTCAGGTAAAGTGGAGATCCAAACACGAAAGGGTCAACTTGTGTCTCTTCTAAGGGGCGGTGACTTTTTTGGTGAAGGAAGTTTGTTGGAGAGTGAGAAGAAACGATTCACTTCGGCGCGGTGTGCTACTCCCGTCGACGTGATTGAAATCAAGCGAGAAGACTTCGATCGATACACCAAGACTTCAGCGGGGACAAGGAATGAATTGCGACGGAAGTGGCGCGCTCGGAACCTCTCATATGCCAAGAATCTTCTTCGGTTGCAACGAAATGTCAAAGTCCGGACACTGAAAAAGGGCGATTTTGTTTACAAGGAAGGGCAGAAGGGAACATCTATGTTTCGAGTAGATGACACGAATGGAGGTATGTGCGACCCCCTGTTCTATTTGGTGGAGTTTGAGTGTGCTGTCAACTTAATGCGTCCGTTTTCACCCTGCAGGCGAGTTGGAAGTGTTGCATGGTGAAACAGTGGTTCACAAGTATATTCCGGGTGACTCTTTTGGTGAATCTTCACTTCTTTTTGGAAAGCCTCGATCGTAAGTACCGCTTTGTTTGAAAATCATCGGTCGTATCTATCAATGCTTATGTGTGCTCTTGTTAGATCCACGGTCCGATGCGTCTCGGATACTTGTCGTATCCACGAAATGCGAGGAGAGGATTTTATGGCAGTCGTGAACTCTAGTCCTGGGACGGCTGCTGCGCTTCGAAACATGTGCCGAAAACGACTCTTCAAAAAGGCAGTGAAACAGTTTTCCCTTCACAAAAACAGAGGGCTCAGTGACGACGACATCGTAGCGGCCTTTCATGATGCGGACATAGGCAAGGTACGGCATGCACGGCATGAATCAAGATGCGACCAACTAACTGCTATACTCACTGTACTATGTCTTATTTCCGTTGCAGACTGGATATTTGAATGTCGAAGCGATGCGACAGCTCATGCATCGGTAGGTTTCAGTTTCTGGGTACCACGAAGTAACGTTCGAATTTCGCCGCTCACTGGTTGTTCTTCCTTCCAGAATGGACCCAAATTTTCCCATGTCAGAGATCCATCAACTGATGAAATTCGTTGACATCGACGAGGACGGGCAAATCAGCTTGGAAGAATTCAAAAAGATCTTCCGACAGTTTGAAGACACAAAGGACGAATAGCGTGGAGAAGTCATTTCTTCAAAGTTCATCGATTGCGATTGGCGTCATTGCTGCCATGCGCATTTTTCCGCATAGCAATGTCAGGTTGATCAGCGATTTTGGTAGTTTGGCTGGTGGAAAGGGCAGAGTCAACGATAACGGCGCGGTTTCGGGCTGCGGAAATCGTTCTGTAGGCGTATCTCGACGGCTTCGGGAGTGTCTGATGCACAAAACCCGTGGCCGTATTGAAGTCCTCATCGTATCATTCCATTGGAGGTTTGACTGTGAAAGGCACCAGGCCTTCGGAGTCGGGATCGAGATTGACTTCGTTGGGTGTTATCCGAATGTTCACATTGACGGTTGCTTGGTCTGGGTGAGGTTTGATGTCTGTCAAATCGGAATCATATTTGTAGGCCCAAAGATTGCGAAGAAAGTGGCCCTCTTTCAATAGATCTCGAACGTTAGCTGCAAAAGAATCCGATCACGAAGACCGTCATCAATGTAGTCGCGTCGTAGCAACAGAATTCCTCCAGCATTTTCGTTTGGAAGAAGACTGTTCTTTCCAACATGAACCGTCGAATAAGTTCCGAAGCCTGGATAGTCAGCAACTCGTCCACCACCATTGTTTTCGTCGTCCAAAGACGTTATGGTCGTTTCAAGGCAAGAAAGATGAGTCAGTCGTCGTCGGTAGCAAGTTTGATGTGCTTCACGCAATATCGACGCAGTTTTCCTACCAAAGAAGACAGTGCCATTTTCGACTCCTTTGATTTAAAATTCCGGTCCCTTCAGTGTGGACGAGAGACAAGTGCGTTTTCTTCTCTTTCGCTTCTTCCCTCTTGTTGGTTGTCGGAATAAAACATTGGCGAAATATAAACCTGCACCTTCTTCACCTAACCACAGAGTCGTTATGTCTCCTTCAATATGGCTCTTGCGACAAACGGCGAAATCCTTGCGAAAAGCCCACTCTCGTTCGCTCGGATTTCGTCGCTTTCATGCCAGTGCCTTCGCCTGTGCCAATTCTCGCGAGGAACTGGGGGATTACCTTCGCACAAAGTATGGTGTAGATGCCAAGCTACACAGTGGAATCATCAAGGCATTGGAGTCGGTCTTCGGTTCGAATATTGGAGTGCAAAACTTTGACGCCTTTGGAAAGGCTGGCATCGACGCATTGGCTCTGTCGGTGCAGGAACAAATCGACAAAAGAAAAGGATTTCAGAAACGACCGTCCATTCCTCTCAAAGTAGTAGTTCCGCATCATTCAACCTCATTCGATCTTGAGTGGAAGCTTGGAGATTCCATATTGGACCTTGCTCAAGACAACGAAGAGCTCATGGCAGAGTACATGGAGGGAACATGCGGTGGAAACATGAGCTGTTGTACGTGTCATATCTACATTGAACAACCTGAATTCCAAGCACTCTTGAGCAAACCCGAGCAAGCAGAGTTGGATATGCTGGTAGGTAGTGATGATTATTGTCTTTCTTGGATTAATATATCAACTCACAGCTCCCTCCATCACTAACAAAACTACAGGATCTTGCGTACGACCCCCAAGACAATTCACGGCTGGGTTGTCAAGTCAGATTAACACAGGAAATGGTAGAATGTTCTACACAGCTCGAAATCCGAATACCCGAAGGTGTCAATAATGTATGGGATTAGTAGAAAGTGGTCATCAGTAACGCTCATTCATTCGCTTCGCCACATTGCGCATGCTGTTGTAGACCTTTCCAGGTGGGGCACCCAGAATCAAATCACAAATCGCGTTACGCGCCATTCGTAGATTGGCGTAGGACCCTAGCATATGAATTCTTTGATCGGCAATGACAATCCGAGTCCGCGTCGCATTTTCAATCGCAAATCGAGTTTTCCCATCTTGACCAGCAACACGACCAATGGCACGAGACAAGTGATCCCCTTTCAGCAATTTAACATCTGTCACCTGAAAGCTCTCCACATACAAATCGTCCAATCGCAACAAGGCCACGGCATCTTGGACCTCAAACCCCATCATGAAGGCACTGACAAAATCGGCTCCTTTTTGCAACGCTCCGACCATGGAATGGGGACTCGTTTTCATTTCCACGCAGCGACTTTTGGTATTGAAACGAACCTGCAAAAGAAAAAATTGTGAGATTTTAGCATCGCATGATGGATCAACAAAAGCCAGACACCACCCAAAACGAGTGGAGGCTAGCATCAGACTACGACACTCGGCCGCCCCATTTCGTTCCTGATACCATTGAGGCTTCCCGGAGGGTTTGAAGTTCCAGGAACAACACAATGCACATTCCGACGCAAAGGGATATTTCTTCCGCTGCCATGCCTCCACTCTCCATCACTGTGCCAACAGCAAGTCTACCCACCTGCAACTTGAGGTATTCCACCAATGGCGTCAAAATCTGCTCCCAGTGTTCTCTTAAAGGAGTGTAGCGGTGTGCTGGACATCGAACTCTTCGATACTCGACGGTATTTCCATTAGCTTGAGCAGCCGAAAGTTGGGGGAAGACGGGTTGTTCACCCTCTTCTTCCATCATGGCGGCTTGATCCGACTTTTGCAGAGAAAACGATTGCCGAATCCGAGACTGTACCACGGAAGGATCAATTGTAGTGGCAGCTGACGTCATTTCAACATCAACGCCGCTGTCGGTTTCCATTTGCATTGGCATGGTCAATCGTTAGGCTCGAACAGCAAAGGAAATAGCTTTTCACAACGTTGTCAAGTATAAATGTTCCGTGTCGTGAGGCAAAGCAATGTCGGATGATCATTTATCTCTCTCGCTTTGTTCGTTTTTGTTTGGATGGAGCTGGGATGGTTTGTTCGTCCGTCGTCCGATTCTGAATCCTCTCTGTGTAATGCGGAATTTCCCGCCAAAAGCCCGGGTGGCGTTTGCTACGGAGAACGTCGTACTGAATGCACGTATGCGAGATCTGGCCAACGAGCAAGCCCAGCCAGTAATGAGGTCGGCGACCATGAGAGACACGCCGCGCAACTGAAGTTTCGTTCTCAAAGCAAGAAGTTACCGTTCTTTCGTTTCGTATTCTCACCATGAAATTGTTGTCTACAAACAAGTTTTAGACATGGAATCAGCACTCTGACTGGAACACCAGCAACATCTGTTCCTCCTCAAATCACACTAGTTGGCGCACAATCGTCGGCGACGAGGCAGAAAAAATAATTCTGCTGAAGCGTTCCTAACCACAATATCATCGCCAATTGTTCGACTTTCTGCGTGTCATTTCCATGATGTTTGAAAAGTGCTGTGGCGTATTTTTCCATGGAAGAAATATCCAAACAAAGCCAATTCCAGGAGCCGATGATTCCAGTACCAGTAACAGTGACGAAGAGGACTACGTATCAGGGAACTTTCGGCAACCAAGCGACGCTGCGTCTACTACTCCGAGCACAGAGCGATTTGTGTTGGACATTGTTGGTGCAATGGGTCTGGCGACATTGGCGGATGATGTGACATCGTTCTGTGTCGTTTCTAAGAAATCAAATGACGGAAAGGTGACGCTTCTTCATAAAACCAAAACGATTGCTTCCGACACGGCGCCGATTTGGACTTTGAAAACCAAGTCCATTTGCTTCATAGAAGTCGACAAATCACACCGGAACGAAAAAATTCAAATCGAATTGTGTCGAAAAGTGGTGGGAATCCCAGGTATGACTGCTAAAAGTGTGATTGGGTCGGTGGACTTGACCTACTCGATACTCTTGGCGAATGCAGATTCCCGTCGACGTGAGTATCCCGTCGCTCCTGAACAGTATCCAGTCGTCCTATTGGCATTGCGATTTCGAAAGGCAACTTTGCGAGATTGGAAAACATTTCAAGAATCACAAAAGGGGCGAAACTATAACGTTCTGAATCGTTCCAATAGTGGGGTTAATCAAAATATTCCGTCCTGGCCGACTACTCGACGGCGAGAAGATTATGCCAACGATGTCGACTTCGAATATTTCTCTCGCAAAGGAATCCTCGGGAACCATACAACTGTAATTGAGGATGGCAAATCTCAGACTGCATATCGAGTATGGCCGTTTCCTGATCCAGACAATCCCAAGGAGACAAACTTCATGACAAAGGCAAAGTTACAACAGACGGCAATGGAACCAAGTCGGGCGTGGGTGGAAGCGGCAGGTGGCGAGGCGGATAACTACGGCTCGGTATTTTTGGAAATATTGGGGTGTGACAATTTACCGAATATGGTATGTAAACAGCTGGTCTATCTCATAAGTCCCGACTAGGCCGTGATTGCCTAAACCATTTACGTTTCCCTTCCCCAGGACACAGAAGTAGTGAATGGGCTGACCGACGCGTTTGTGGCGTGTGTTTACGAGGATAACTTTGTCAGAACGCCGGTAATTCATGATTCGCTGAATCCCCGGTGGATGCCGTGGTCAAATCGGGCGTTCGAGTTTCACATTCAACATCCATCTTCCATCCTCATGCTGGGCGTCTTCGACTACGACGACGGTCCATTAGACCTGCATGATCCTATAGGGCGGGTTGTCATTGTTCCGGTCTTATTCGAGAAGGATACCATGTACACACTGAAATATTCATTATTTCATGAAGAAGAGGTGCGTCAATCTGCTCTTTCTGCTGGAAGAAAGTCTTGCTCTGGATCCTCATTTTCGTTCATCGTGTTTTCACTTCCCTGTTAGTATCGAGGAACTTTAACTGTCCGTCTGCGGATTCACTGGCACAATCCTGCCGTTGCTAGTAAGGTGCAATCGTTCGTACGCCCACCTCGATTCATCATCAACGTTCGAACAGCAAAAGCCTGGAATATTCTTCAATATTTGACCAGGGGCTCCATTGACATGACGGACGTAACAATCGAGTCTGTCAAACTCTATGCAACAGAAGTCAAAGAGCATTGGCAACGATATTGCTACTTTTTGGATGTTTTGGCTCACGTTATGTTGTGGCGAGGGCGAGTTAAAATGTGTGGCCTTTCGGTTTGGTTTCCTCTCCCCTCTGTCACATTTTTCGTGGGACTGTCTTTGGCTGTTGAATTTCCAGCATATATTCCGTCAGTCGCCTTCTACTTGCTTGCATATGCCCTGCTGTCTAATAACTACAATCTGAGCAACCATCCTTCACCCTGGTCCCGCGTCCGATCCTTCGCTCGAGTAGCAGTCAACAATCACTTCTCTTCCGCCAAAAACGTCAGCATTGAACCCGAAAAAGGCGCCGAAGAGGCGGAACTGCTGCAACGTTTGAATCAATACAAGGGGCTGCGCGTCATGGGTTTTCTGTACGAATCCATCTTTGCGGCCCTCAAGGTGTATCGAGTATACAGCAAGAATACCCCTGTGGATATTTCGACAGTTTCAAAGGGTGGCAACATGATTTCTAAGCTTTACGTTGACTACTTGTACTATGCTCACCTGCTGTTAAGATGTACGTATGATACCATCGGGTGCAGATGCCATGGCCATGTGTGCTTACATTCTGTCTGTACTATATGTATGTTGAAAAAGTGATATGCAACTACAGCCGGCTTCTCAGAGACTTTGTGAATTGGCGATCAGGCAGTACGTACAAGCTCACGATCGACCTATTGCTCGTCGCTACAGTCTGGGCTCTATTTCCATACAAGCAGTTTGTCATCAATCTTTCATTACGGGGAGTGATATGGATTTTGTTTGGTCCCCAGAATAAGATCATTGACAATATTTGGATCAAGCCTTACTACAGAACGGATGAAGAGTTGTTGGAAGATGGTATCCCAGAAACCGTGGAAGAAATGAAAGAAGACATTGCTAGTCGCCCCAACATGTTGAGCCCCATGCTGACTTCAAAATGGGTTCATGAAATGGGAAAATCTGGCCGGATTGTAGTTGAGGACAATCTCAAACTCCAGGCCGTACGAGAGGCTCTTTATGGGAAGTACAGCGAAGTTGTTCCATCAGTCGACACCTCACGTTTTACCAACGTACCGACGTCGTCTTCGTTTGCGCAACCCTACATTGCATATGGAGGAAACAAAGAAGTTAATATCCCCGTGGGCTCTTATGTGGATAGTTCCAAGAAATTTTGGTCGAAGGTGCCAGGGCAGAAACTATACGGCAACATCATCCCGCAACCTTCGAACGACACGATACCGACTGACATTACGCTCTAGCAGGAACCCAATCACATGGTGCAAGGCAGCTGGTCTATTAGTAGAGAAGAAAGTGATAACTGCTGGCTTAATCCAGTCATAATAGTAGTCATTAATGTAAGTTTCATGAAAAATCTAGAAGAGAAGGATCAACCAAGCCAAGAATGTGTAAAAGAACAAGACGGGAAACACCGCCAAAACTCGCCGCGGTGCTGCAATGTATTGCCCAATAAAGACTGCCGAAGCCCGTGTGGACCACAAAAAGGCCACAGCCAGGACCGCCAAGTCGAGGAGCGTCGACAGAGCCCCAAGCGGGATCATCTTGAAAAGGTCTACACAAACAGCGGCCATGGTCATGGGAAATACGCAATAACCTAAAACACAGACCGACTGGAAGAATGAAATCGTTCCACCCAGAAGCTGAGCATTGATTGTCACAACTGCCGATCCGAGCCAAACAGCACAAAACACAGCTGCAAACACTATACTAGCTTGGCCTGGTAGTCGACGGCAAACGGAAGTGAGCGGTGGGTCATATTATGGCTTGCCCCCCCCAATGATACGACTTCAAAATTCAGCAATACCTACCTACGGGTGCCTTGAATGACAACAGGACTGCCAGCCCCAAGCAGACGATCAACGGACCCCATAAGTCCCAGTCTTTCAACCGTTGGATAATTTCCTTGTCTCGATCAGTCAATTCAACGCTTTCTGATTGAGAGACTCCTGCGTATCCACCGTAGGGAAGCTTTAAATTGCAACCGAAATAGAGGTTAGAGCCGTGGAGGCACAGGACATGGAAAGGATTCCGACAGTTCCGAGAAAGACCGTCCAGGAATCACGACGGAGGCCGTTCTCTTCTCAACTCACCGTTCGATCCATAGGAAGTAGCACCACTCTCAGCTTACTAGCAACAGAGCGGACATCTCTCATGATGGTTTCCCTGACCGGTTCGTCCAAAGTGCTGAGAGGAGCGAAGAACTCGGCCTCCTGCTGGGATGGACTAACGGTCTGAGGAGCGCCCTCTGGGTTTGCCCATTGCGGACCTCCATTTGGATTCATTGCTGCCATTTTTAGATTGTGTCTTTTCTTCCTCTAAATACAAATGACAGGATGCCCCCTTTAGATGGGTGAAAACTCTTTGCTGTACACTAGGAGAAGAGACAGAGAGGAAGGTCACGACAAGAACCAAAGACCGTTTGGGTCTTGCCGAGCGCCATGGTGGCGGCTTATTCACCGCCTCCCTCTGACCCTCGGCGAAAAAGACGTGCGCGATCGGGCTCTCGGGAGAAGCGGGCTCGCTCGCTGCACACACTCGTGAATCATCGCATCAGTCACGAGTGTGGAGGTTATGTCGGAGCTCCTACGATACGAAAGGCATCGTACCTATTAGACTACCGTTGCTATGATTACGGTAGTCGACTCGAGCCAATGCAGCGGCGATCAGTTGCCGTATTACTATCAGTAGCCAGTAGAGAGGGCTACCTGCAGGTGCAAGAGCATTGTTTCAACATAGCTATTTGACTACGGTTAGAGAGAACAAACAAGTTTCGTGCCAAATGGAAGTATCTCATCAATCAAGATCCAAAACATCCTCATCATCCTCGCCCGGATTGGCCTCGTCACTGTCATACTCGTCTTCATCCATGTAGTAGCCTCCATCACCTACCGGGGCACCCTCTGGGGGGGCATCCTCTGAATCCATGTTCCACTTGGATGCTTCCTCTTCCATTCGTTGGCGGCGCAGGCGTTCCATCTCTGCAATTTCCTCCGGTGTTTTCTCGCGATAGTTTGGATTGCTGGCTCTGTGTTCAGCCCGACGACGCTCCCGTTCTGCCTTGCGTCCATCTCTGGTGCCATCGTTGTCGTTGTCGGTGAAGTAGCCACCTCCTGTAGTAGAACCTCCGCCATCGCCACCCTGGCTTTGCCTTCGCTGCTGATCCATACGCCGCTGCCGCTTGGCTCGCTCTTCTTCCTCCAATTTTTTTGTACGTGTCTTAATCGTTGGGAGACTCGGAATTTTCGTCATTTCTTGGGTCTTCTGAACCACACCAGCCACAAGGTTGCTCATTGGTCCATATGAAACACCGCTGGTGGGCAGGGCTGCCACTGACGTCTTCAAACGATCTTTACTACTCGAGTCCGTAGACCCGCCGATTTTTTGGAAGACTGCAAAACGTGGTTGGCCCTCCACCATTTCTGGTAAGTATTCAGCCTCCAACCCCTTTACATACAAGACACTTGAATCCACAGCAGCGAATGTAATCTTGGGAAACTCGGTCAACAGTTTCGACATGGCGTCCTTGACGTACTTCGGGGATTGCTTTGCGCCCTTTAGCAACAAACCACAAATATCCTTTTCTAAACATTTCGATCGAAGATCCTGAGTTGTTTCAATCTTTTCCGCCTTTGGCTCTAACAAATTCTTTAAAGCTTTGACCAACATGGTGCCCGTCTTTAGATGCTTTGGTGGAACCTAGTCGAGGGTAGACATTCGTGCTGGTGAGACAAACCCCAGC
Organism: Nitzschia sp. DOCU1; assembly: GCA_951394045.1. Lineage (NCBI taxonomy): Eukaryota > Bacillariophyta > Bacillariophyceae > Bacillariales > Bacillariaceae > Nitzschia > Nitzschia sp. DOCU1. The sequence continues at coordinate 1,349,052 of OX595991.1, forward strand.
ATCCCACGCTTATCAACAACGAGAGTAACTGGTACATACCTGCTTGGGAGATCCAATTTTCCCCGATACGAAGATTGTTGGTCGATGCTTTTCATTCAGCTTGAAACGCTCAAACACAGTCTTCTCACTGCTCAGAACATGATTGCAATCCAATAATTTGAACTCAGCAGGTGCACTACCATCGCTACTAGCCTCGGAAAACACGCTGGAGACGGGATAAGTAGCGTCCTCTGAGTGACATAAGACGACATAGTTCTTCCCCTCTCCTTCTCCGAAGAAGACTTCTCGAAGTTCTAACTCATCTTCCACGTTTACCCTCGAGACCTAAAAAATTTATGTCATTTGTGAGCTAACAGCCGAAAGAAGAGGAGTGGGATGGGGGGGCAACCGGCATGACACATCACCATGTCTTCAGTTGACTTGACACTATTTCTTACATAAACTTAACAATCCAAAACAAACGTACCTCAGCCTTGATTCCCTGGAAGAATTGATATGCCAAGAGTGCCAAGCCAACAACGATGGCAGGTACGATGAGTTTATCTACAGCTGGTGGGCGTTCCTTGCCTTTGCCTCCTTTCTGTTTGGCAGCCATGATATGGGGGGGGGGCTCTTTGAAATTAATCCCTACTAGCTCGATGCTTCTTCTTTGGTGGCTCGATTCCTGGTGAGATAACACCTTCTACATCCAATTCAGAGCCTATGTGAAAATGTCGTCTTTTCTGATAAATTGTCACCCAGCTAGCAGCGGCTATGTCATCGTCAGCGATGAGAGGCCTTCAATTGATGGTTGATGATCGCACTGCAAACGATGTGTGGAACCCGACATGCTCTTTCAAGCGCAGGTGCGCGCGGTCCTCCAGCTTGGATACATATATGTATGTACATACTTAACAAAGATCTCCATATGAGTGTATGCATTGGCAACCGCCCCACGTGGAAGGCCAAGGGATGACTGGGTACGCGCGCGAAGCAGCATTTTTCGGGGGCGGCTTCTTCAACCGGCCAGTATGCATACCGAATGAAGGAAGAATCAATCATCGTACCGCTTGTGAAGGTTCTAATTGTGCGGGCTTATTTGTTTTGTTTATGGCGAGCGCAATAATTCGGAGCGTGGCAATCAAGATGAGCAAAATAATTCCGTGCGCAATCAATGGACTGCCCATTTCCTCCCATATTTCGTGGTCTCACAAAAACGCTATTTGAACGCACAAAAGTAAGCACAACACTCTCAAGCCACTCGAGCAACCATGCCTCCTTTTGCATCATTTGTCAGTGGTCTGTCCCACTCTGAGCATTCTCGGGAGTCTGTCGATAAGGCGTCTGTTCGATTCAGCCTGGATAAGAATGAGGTCCAGTCTATCCCAACTCTCGGTGAGCTTTCCGAGCAAGAAATTAACGATATGTATTACACCTCGGGTGATTTCAAGAAGATGAAGTCAAAGAATAAGGTTCTTCTTCGAATGATGAAGACCGGGCGATTCAATGGTGACAGCGACGAATATTGTTTCAGAGGCGTTGAAATCGAGTCCCTCAAACAAGAGCGACAGGCACGTCTTCAAAAGGTTTATGGCGCGCTTTTCTGGGAAGTGCAGCGTCAGAGCGTCGAAGGCGTTCAGAACCCTAGTTCGATCGCCAGGAAAGTTGCCGAGATTACTCGTCAATCGACGGAAGAAGCCCTCGTTCGAGCCTGCGAAGACGCAGCAGCCGTACAAGACGAAAAGCAGCTTGCTTACTACATCCCACAATCGTCGACTTCGGTCTCAATGACGTTGAAGCCTGCTATGCGCCGAGTCGCAGTATAGACAATAACGCGATGCTAATATAGAATACGGATAGACAACTTACTATTTCATATTTCATATAGCAGGCCTCGAGTGAACTCCGCATTGAATATGATGGCATGGACTATTCTGCCCCGCCACCACCATTTAGAGATTAGTAGTAGACTGGTGAATGGTCCAAGCAGCATTTTCGCGAATTGTATAAAGTCCTTTGGCATCTAATTTGCAAGCCATGGAGTTCTGCCCTTCCGTAACTCCAGATAAAATCAAGCAGAGGTTAAAAAACAAGGAAGCTTTGCTTTGATGGATCGGTGGCCGCTAGTTGGACTCTTACCTGGTAGGACAGACTCACTCGAATCGACGAAGACATGACACGAGGATTGCTGCCAAGCTCGCCTGGCCGCTACCCGTCACACTCGTGAACTGGCTTATTAATAAAATCTACAGTACTCTCATAGCCACATACATGATTTATTTATTATACAGAGTTGTATAGCTAACAATCGAGTTTTCGTAAGAACAATCTGCCGCTACTATAAATTTAGCTACGACTCGACTCAACCATCGTTGGCATCGAAAAATCGCGGCGAAATTAAAAGTGCATGATGACCATGAGATGTGACCTGTTGACGGCACAACGGCGACTAACTCATCCCCATTCAAACACAGGTTCACAATCCATGGCATCAACCCGCATCAACCTGTCTCCAATACTACTAAGGATGTCATTGTAACAATTCCTCATCACCATTATCATCATGGCAGAGACTACAACGGCTACATTAAAAGAACTCAAGGAAGCCTTTGTGACGGGCCATGATGGCACGACCGCGTGGGAAGTCTTGTTGGTGTGTCTATCGGCTCCCGTGAGCCTGGCGTGTTATCGAGCCCTCCATCCATTGCTCTGCAAGAATAAAGCCACTTCTGTTTTGCTGGAAGCTTTCCTGGTGTGGTTTCCCATGGTGCTGTGTCAAACAAACTACTTGTATCCTCTGGGAGTCGGCATGATGGGATTGGAGGCGGCGACTACAGTGGTGATGGCACTGGATTACAAGAAGAAAGCCCCCTCATCGTCGAGTGGCGCTTCTACAAGCTCCACAAACGAAAACAACAACAAACGACTCGACTTTTTGACAAGCTACCGATCTTCCATTTTGTACTTGACTTTTATTGCAATTTTGGCGGTAGACTTTCACGTCTTTCCCCGACGATTCTGCAAGACTGAAGTTTCAGGGTTTGGACTCATGGATGTGGGAGCGGCAAGCTTTTGCTTGTCGGCTGGGCTTGTCTCGACCAGGGCACGACGGCGGCAGCAGACATTTTCCTTCAAGGCATTACTGCATACGCTGCCATTGGTATTGATAGGAGTGATTCGAATCATTGCCAATCGGGAACTCGAGTATCAAGAACACGTGTCGGAATATGGCGTCCATTGGAATTTCTTTTTTACCATGGGAATCTTGGCGTTGGTACCGCCGCTGCTGTCGCCATTTCAGCAGCAGCCGTCATGGATTCTGCCGGCGACGGTCATGACCATCTATCAGCTAGCCTTATCCATAGGCGGGCTGCAGAACTATATTGAAGCCGCACCCAGACATTGTTCTGGAGAATACGACTCGCCATTATCCATAATCTGTTACGTCTTTGCCGCCAATCGAGAAGGGATCTTGGGTTGCTTGGGATATCTAAGTCTCTTCTTTTTTGGAGAATGGATCGGAACAGAATACTTGTGGAGGTCTCCAACTACGACCAGTCAGCAGACACAACCATTTGGATTGTTCAAGGTGGCGGCATTGCTTTGGATTCTCGTTGGGATTGTCCATGGTATCTTGGACGTTCCAATATCACGGCGTTCCACGAACGCTGCGTTTTGTCTATGGGCCGCAGCCCACAATATCTTGCTCTTTGCCATCGTACAGGTCACGACCACCATACCGACATCCGCTTCATCTACTATTGTTCCTCTAGTGTGGGATACTGTCAACCGATATGGCTTGCTCATGTTTTTGATTGCCAATTTATTGACGGGTTTGGTGAACTTGACCGTGCCGACCTTGGAGGTGGGGGATCCCATGGCCGCGGCGATCGTTTTTGGATACATTTGCACCGTGGGCATGGCGGCTCTCCTTTTGGACGCTCTGTACACCAGTATTGTTGGCCGAGAAAAGAAAAAGGAAGGTAATGCCAAAAAGGATTTGTAGAAAACGTTTTAACGCAACAAAATGACTCGCGTGTGAGAAAAGTCGCCTGACCAATAGACTGCATCCATCAGCCGATACAGGCTGTAATCATGTGCAGGGCGCATTAGTTCATCTATTGGATTCCTAATCAAAATGTATTGCTTTTCGAACACTGGCGCTAAAACTGACGCATTATTCTAGCCACCGTCGTGGCTATGAGTTGACCAACTTGGCGAACCATGCTTCAAATACCTGGTAGATGCGTTTTGACCACCTGCTACTTGCTAAAGGAGATCATCGAAGTATAATTAGCTGTACAACAATAAAATCCAAGTGCCTTTTTTAAAAATGCTGTTTAGAATTTGTAAACTTGCTGGCTGGAAAAACCCATGCTGCCGAGAATTCCCCCTACGGTTGCTTGTTCGGCCCGAGGTCCACAGATTGCTTCATACATGGGAGGCGGCCCACATACCAAGATCACCACGTCTTTCCCTACCGACGGCGATGGAAGATATTGTTGGAGAATTGCCTCGTCAATCACGCCCGTCCTTCCACTCCAAGAGCTAGAAGTAGCTTTCGGTTCGTCCGATAAAACATGGACGACATCCAACTTGTCCGGATATTGAGCCGCCCACTCTTCCAACAGTGCATGTGCCAAAATATCATGACTATTTTGGCTTCCATACAACAAAATAACCTTTTGTTCGGGTGATGTTTGTTGTCCAGCCTGAGGATCCAAAATGACATGCAAGGCTTGAATCATCGGAGTAATTCCAGTGCCGCCGGCCAACATTACAATATGCTTTTGTCGAAAGGGAGCTTGAATCTTGACATTGACGGGAATGTGTTTGAAAGAAATCTGATCACTTCCTATTGGAATCGTGTGCAGAAACTTGGACATGGTACCCTTGTCTTGATAGTTCTTGACGAGCAAATCCATGTAGCCGGTCAAGGCATTGGTCGAAATCGGGGTGTACGGCCGCACAACGTTGCTGTTGGCGATTTCTGCCTTGGCCAAGATACATGCACAAGTAGAAAGTTGTAGTGGCCTTGTCGAGTCTGGGAGCGAAAACCGCAGTATACTTGACGTAGGTGAAACTTGGACCCTATCCACAAGTTTGACCGGCTGGAATTCTTCTCCAAATTGACATTGCCCTGGCGGAACTAGTCGGGAGGTTGGCCGTCCCTGAAGAGAAGACAAGGTGGGAGGGACACTGCTAGACGAAAATGAACGGGGGCCTTTGAAGCAACCAAAGAGGAGAGAAGCAGATGGGACTCTCGATTTCGCAATCCCGGCAACATTAACCTCGGAACCAACCCCAAAACGTTTCGTTGCCGCCAGTAAAGAATGGGCATGTCGGCAAGGATAAGGGATCATGATTGGTGATGCTGCTTGCGTACTAGTACTGTAGGAGCAAGGACTGGTGATACTTCTGCTCTTGCTCAAGGCAGGAGGATGCGAATGTTGTTGTGCAGAAAAGATGGTCGGCTTCGTGGGGCGCCATCGTCATCTCGTCGCTGCGATCTGCTGGGAAGATGACATGTGGCGGCCCCCCGAAACTTCCATCCGAGAGGTCGTATGAGTCTCCGCCCATCAATCACAACGCACGTAAGGGGGGTCGATTCAGTCGCAGGAGTCGGTTACGACGCAACTTCTGATAGCTACAGTAGCGAGGATTGGGGCAACAGCTACTCTGTAAAGCATAGCTACCGACTTCCAACCAGCATTCCTTTGTAGTACATACGCCTAAAGTAGACATATCCTGAATTTTGTAGCTATGTATGTACTACGTGGCGTCATCATCTTCTTCAATGGGTACCCACAAGGTGGCCCAATAAGCAATCATCCCCAAAGCCCCCAGGACCAAGTAGATGAACCAACCACCGAATTCAGGAGGAATGATACCCGCAGTCATTGAAAAGGCGACAAGGAAACCTGCTGCTATTGGCCCCAGACCACGTCCGATACTGGTGCCAAGACCCGAGAGTCCATTCATTGCGGCTCGTTGGGACGAGTCGACCGTTCGATTGGATCCAATCGTATTGCATCCCAGATACACACTGTTGCATATCATGAGAGTTCCCGTTATGAATGACATGTAGATAATTTGAACCCACCCTGACAACAAGAGACTGATGGGCATCAATACCACTGGGACGTTTCCCCAAAAGGCTCCCAAACGAAGTGCTCGAACGAGCCCAAACAACTTCATGGCTTGAGTAAACGCAAAGTATTGCCCGGCACAAAACATGAGACCCGATAACGTTCCCACCGTGCCAATCATCTTTTCTTCCAAACCCAATCCACCAACGTGCGACATGGCAAACAAAGGAAATGCTTCACTTTAGGAGACCGAGACAAACGCATTGATCCAGTAGGATACTAGATAGGCTCGCGTGTCGGGGTTTGAGAGAAGACCACTCATGGAAGTACTTCCTCTCCTATCAGCTGGCGGTTTTGCATCTGAAGCAGCCTTTGGATTCAAAGGTGTGGATTCGGTACTACTGGCAGCTGCCTTTTCAGTGTCACTGGCTTGAACACTAGACCGACGACCCCCGGGCCGATGCTACTGATGAGCGATGCAATGCCGACGTATATGACGCCCGAGAGTCTCGAGTGGCCATGAGACCGGCAGTTTCAACAAATTCATGGCTGTCCAAAATCTTCAAATCCTCTTCCCAATCACAGTCGTCCGAGTCGTCTTCCGTTTGGCTCTGAGAGAATGCGACCGGCGTACTACTGACGGATGGTTCACCCGCAAAAGTTCTCTGCCCCCCACAACATGGTGAAAGCAATTTTTGGAACGTACTCACGAGATATTTGGCCATGTCTTCTCCCGCATGGATCCAATGTCGTCGCTTTTCTACCGGCAAAGTCTCTTCGACGGACAAAATCACCGTAACCAAGGCCAGAATCGACAGTAGACACGAGACTAGATTCGGTGGCAAAAAGGGATACTTTTCCAATAGAACATCAAATCTTCCATTGAAAATGTTGGCGTCGGGATATTGTCGTAATGGCTCACTGAGGAGTCCACCCAAGGAGGGACTAATCAGCATACCGTATCCCACCATACTCATGAGTAAACCGACGCCTTTGGACTCTAGATCCTTATCACCTTTGGCCAATTCACTGATGGACGTTCGACAGACAATCATGGTACCATTGCCGAGACCTGAAAAAGTAGAAGAAAGATCTTAGAATCCACGCTCAGATGTCGTTGTCGTTTGCCAGCATCCCGTCAATACAAACACATACCCATGGCAAAGCGCACCGCCACGGCCATGGCAAATGTCGTAGAACATCCAAAGGCTATCGATCCCACAGTCGAAGCGACAAGACTGACCACCAAGACAAACTTTCGCCCATATATATCGGCAATCTTTCCCCACGGATACGCCGAAAAGGCTCGTCCGACCATGAAGGAACTCGATAGAAAGCCTGCATAAACTCCGGCATTTTCACGAGTGACAACGGGTATCAAATGCATAATCATGAACCCACTGTAGGGAAAGACGCTGAACAAAAGAAAGAACATGGCAAAGGCGCTAGTGCACAAGGCCAGCGTACTCATGAAATGGGAATGGAGCTTTTCCTGAAGCAAAATCAAGGACGAGCGACGACGGCCTCGCGTGCCGGCAGTTGACGAGGATGATTCATTGGATGACATTCCACCTCCCATGGTTCTGAATGGACTATTTGTAGCAGGGTTGCAAGTCTATCTGAGCGATTCCAAGTCTGTTGTTGCGCAAAATGGGAAAGTCTGCATAGCGGTCACTTGGACTCCAAGGCTACGCAGGATCAGGGTTCTCAACGGAGTTCCACGTGTCGATCATTCATCGTTTTTCGTCTTGTCGGGCCGTCCGTTCATCCCACGGACAAAAGGACAGTTTCTTCCGCCTTGGAAAACGGCACTTTGGCGGCATCCGAAGAACGTTCTGACGATTTGGAGATGCTTTGTATCCAGTCCGTGGGGGTGTTGGCAGCATCACTCATTCATTGCATGCGTCGTGTTGCTTCGTGGGAAGCTTCACTAGCTAATATCGCTGCCGGGGCCTTTCTTTTTTCCTCGATGATAGATCCCATCATCGCTCATCGTCAGCATCGATGTATGGTCAGGGAAGGTGTTGCGGGAGCCTAGAGAAAGACAACAACATGGCTTCGTCAGGCGGGAATACAAACAATCACTTGCGTCAGTCGTCGGCTTCAAATCCAACAACAAGTCGTAGTGGTATTGCTGGCCTTGTGGTAACAAGTTCCCAGTCTTCCTCGACATCGTCTCGTGGTGGATTGCATCGAATACTGGCTGGCCCTGTTGCTGACTCCAGCAGCAGCTCTACGATCATGAGTCGGCGAGTCGAAACGACAAAGAGCAGCCACAAGCGAAGACTACAAGTCCACTTCGCCCCCAGTATCTGCGTCAAACAGGTCCCTCATCTCAATGATTTGCCCAAGGATATTGTTCGGGCCGTCTGGTATGACAGTCAGGAGTACAAGGCCATTCAACAAGGCTTTTCCGAAACTCTCCGGCTCTTGGCAGCCGCGGAAAGGGAAGAACATTGTGAATATGACTCGCAAGATTTTCGTCTCGAGTCACCATCGCTTCGAGCGTCATGTGGAAAGTTACTACTGCTCGAGAGCAGCGATGAACATTGCACGAGAGGACTAGAGGGACGTACCAAAAAGGGGGCACGAGAACGAAATCACCTAAAGATGCGGACACTTCGAGCCGTGTTGTGGGAACAAGAACGGCATCGATGTGACTCGAATGGAGCCATGAAACAGCCGATGCGAGGAGCATCCAGGACAACGTCACCAGCACGCAGTCCAGCATCCGTAGCAACTTCTGCAAATACCGCCACATGCCATGCTATTGCACGAGTATACAGAGACGCCGGTGCTGCCATGTCTCAAGAATCTGCCTTGATGCAAGGGTTAAAAGACGAACGTCAAGTTAAGGAACAAGATCTTGTGGAACGTGACGCCACTGCTGGAATCTTATCTCACTGGCCATCATCGTCGATCTCCAGCGAGCCTTCTGATCCTGAACTTCTCCTCCTAAACGACATTTCGTTTGTTCTGGTTGCCAGCCACCAGGAGGATTTCCATAATCAAAGCTGCGACAAGACGACCGCCAAAGCGTTTGTTCTTACTGGGGAGGCACCCGAAAGCATGCACTGCAGCGCAACAACTCTTGTGGCCACGCATAGCTAATACCAATAGTATGCTTTCACAAATCAAATATAGTAACATTGACTGGATCCTAGTAGTACTACTTGAACAAAAAAGTATTCGTCCTCACTATACCCCACCACCACCAGCACGCCCAAGAATCAACTCTTCCCCGTGTTCTAAGCATATGCTACTATTACTACTATTGCTTCTGTTCCATCAAAAGAGCGCAATATGCATCAAGGATGCGTCGGTAGCAGTATCATTCTCTTGACCACAGTCTCTCTTGGTACTACAGACATTAATCCTCGACACCTTGGTCGCCTTCGGCAATGCCAACCATGTATTTAGAAACCAATGGCCCACACGACATTCCGAGGCTTTATACACAACCCACTCGGGTGATGTAATAGTAGCCTGCTTGGTTCTAGATGCAGCACTACGAGTACTATATTTGGGGCTGGTCCAAACCACATTTCTCTCACCATCGAGGAGTTGGACCGACACTGAGCTGCACAAACTCTCCACCGATGTCAAGTCTGGAAAGTAAAGTTGAAGCGCCGAAATTGATTTATTGGCGAAATAGGTGCGATCCTCCTCCGTCAGATCAAAGCCGACATGATACCCACTGGTACAACATGGCAGGATCACGGCAATCTTGCGATCCTGCCGTTCTTCGGCGGCCTTGCCCGTAAGTACGCTTGTAATATTCTTGGAGTCATCCATAGTATCGGAGGTATTGTGGTAGATTTGAGGATAAATCATGCCACGATTGTGTACTTCGTTGCGTGGTGTCTCACCTGTCCAGGATGCAAACGCATAGCCGTCGGTCAACAAATGATTTACAAGTCTCTTGGCATTAGGGCTTTTCTCACAGGCCCAATGGGGCTTTATCTTCTTCTTACGAAACTTGTTCAGGTTTCCTCGGACAGCATGCCTCTGATTGTCCGTCACCAGGTCCCACAACAAAAAGCCTAGAAACCAGTGACCGCGTGCAGAAGGATGGTGACCATCTGCCAGAAAAAAGTTCATTACTGTAGTTCTGTCCCAACCAAGATGGGTAAAATAAGAAGCCAAATTGATACTCCCAACCACAAAGTCATATTGTGCCGGCAGATGTTTGTGACATTGAAAGACAGTATCTCGAACTCGGCCTTTGCCCCACGCTAGCGGAAAACCCGGATCCCACAAGTATGCCAAAATGACCAACGGAGGTGGCGAGGAATGTCGCGCTACTTGATCCAAAAATATAATAATGCCATTGTTGATTTCGTCACAGCCTCGTCGATGCCCATCGTTAATCGCAAACTCCCACACTATAATATCTGCATCAGGAGGGATGAGTGAGTGAAAGACAAAGGCCGAATGGACCGATCCCCTAGCACCATGGGCACGGTTCAATACCACTGGATAATATGGCTCCACGTCGCCATTATTGTTGTTGGGAATAGTGGTGGCTCGCAACATATTGGCGAACTTTTGATCCCATCGCTTATCAGGCGTAATATGTCCACCTCCCGCTGTGGACGAGCCCCCATCCGAACATAAGACCACTCGATCCGAAGATTTTTCTTCTGGTGCTGTTGTTGAAACCTCAAATCCCAACATTGCTCGCAGTCGATGCCAGGCGTCAGCATTGTGAATTAAGACATCGGTACCCTTTGGCTTAGGAACTCGTTGCACAAGTTCCGCCAACGAGAAGTTGCTAAAGGTAGAATTTTCCATTAACGCATTTTGAAGTTCCGCAGAGTTCCACCTGGTACTTGGATTGCTAGAATTATATACAACAGTCGTCAACGGTGGATGTATCGTGGCGTTATGAGCATCTTTTCCCTCGGCGGCCTTGGCACTGCTACCACTCCACACCGGAGCACCTATGATGCGCGATTCTGAGCGTAGGTTGAACACCGCTGCCAATGCAATGGCGAGAACCAGTCGAGCTTCTCGCCGATCGAGTACTCGACCGACTTTCTCGACTACGGCCATGTTGATACGCAAAGGTATCCTTTTATTGTTAGACCGAGAGCAAGACGAATGAGTGCCATGGTCACGTTTTTCGACATTCTCAAGAAGATTCCGATGACCATCACTACTAATACTTGGAGGACGCATGCTCCATAGATATGCTCGTTGCGCGCGTGCCAAGACCGTTGGCCACTGCTTCCTAGAGCCAGCGCGGCTTTCAAATTTTTGCGTACTTAGACAATTCTATCCGTTGGCCAGTACGCCGGCCCCACACATACTCCCTCCAACCCTCGCCTCTCCTGCTGCTACAGACCACTCCGTGTCATGTCGACAACTCCATGGGCACAATCGAGTTCTTTTACTATTGACTCCATCTGACACAATGTACACTATGGAAGATATGAAGAAGAAAGAGTCGTCGCTGTTGCCATTCCGACGCAAAATGAGATGCTCGGCGTATCATCGCTGGATTGAAATTTGAATGACAACAATCATGGAAGTACTCCTTCCAAGGAGTCTCTTCAGACGCAAGGATGAAGATGGGGCCCAAATCTTCCGACACTTTTCAAAAGCTCACTTTTTTGGACGACGACGTTGTGTTGGATCATCATCATCGTCGACATGACAATCGCAACCCTCGAAAAGGCGGCGAGTGCGAATTCATCTTCTGCCTCTGCGGCGGCGGAATATCCATC